>NW_019379466.1:458300-472407 GCF_000648655.2 Copidosoma floridanum | reverse complement strand
AAAAAAAAAAAAAAAAAAAAAAAAAAAAAAAAAAAAAAAAAAAAAAAAACTTACATTGGCAAACTTGTATGTTAAATGGCATAAAAAAATGATGTATTCCAGGAAGCCGGAAAACTCGAGAATTAAGAGATATGAAAAAATATTCACAAAATAATCGCAACTCCAAAGATGATAGCTTTGAAATGGAAGATGATGAGGGTAGAGAGAAGAAACAATGTGTTCACGGGAAGTCAAGGAAACTACTCTCAAGTTGGCGATGGATGCGAAGTGTCGATGACGCGTTAGGATCAGGTGATGGAGGTGATAAGGAAATGGATGAAAATGTTGAAACATCGATAGTTGCTCCTGGTAAAAGTGTTGACAACCCGTTGGAATCGGGTAACGGTACAGATAAGGAATTGGATGAAAATGTTGAAACATCGATAGTTGCTCCTGGTGAAAGTGTTGACAACCCGTTGGAATCGGCTAACGGTACAGATAAGGAATTGGATGAAAATGTTGAAACATCGATAGTTGCTCCCGGTGAAAGTGTTGACAACCAGTTGGAATCGGGTAACGGTACAGATAAGGAATTGGATGAAAATGTGGTAACGTCAACATTAGTGACTCCCAGCATCGATGATGTGGAGGGTCATTCTGGTGATTCGAATGCAAATACAGATTCAACAAGCGTTAAAGTTCAGCCCACGTCGGACAATGATTCAAATGAATCATTCTTTGATGACTTTAATATCAATGAGGAAATGAAAAACTTGATCACAAAAATGGAAAACTTCAGAATGGCTAGAGGCCTCAATAATGGCGAATTCAGTACACACAAACGGGAATAAATAATACAGCGCTCCGAGGCAACATATTCCAACAAAGTTAAATAAAATAGCAGAAATAAATATTTCGAAGAGATCAAACATTTGCTCGATGATTATTCGTTTGGTAATATTTTTAAGGCAACTAGGAGTGCATGTCTAAGTATGGTATCGTAATCGATTGCACTGATGATCAAAAGTAGAAGGTAATTACTTACTTTATGGTAAATTTCCAACTGATTCTCTGTCTGAAAGAAAGAAAGAAAGAAAAAAATAACGAGTTTAGTATTGCAAGGCCCAAAACTAATCTGGCAAAATGAAATTTTCGTACAACTGATTAATTGTATTTCGCCGCGAATTTCAACACAACTTTGCATGTATATGAGATAGAAAATAAACCAATTTTCTCAAATGACAGTGAGTGCCATTTGTTACCGTATATGCTAAATAATTTCCGCTTCCATAAGAATCCAATAGCCCAGCTGCTCCGTACACGCTTGAAAAGACACGATATTAAAACGATACCCGAAAAACCTTGGATACACGCAAAAGTAGAGATAGCAAGCAACAAACGAAAAATGAAATTTGGAAAGAAAAAAGATTGTCCCAAAAGCGTCGTGGTTCGCACGAACAAGGGAAGCAGCGTAGATGGACATAGACAGCGGTCGAGTTCATTCGAGCGTAAGGAGGCACAATAAAGTTTCGGCCCGCCATGCGAGAGGCGGCGCGAGCGCGCTCCTCCCCGCGTTTTCACCCTCCACGCTATTTCTGCCATGTGACATACCAAGCCGGGGTGGAAGCTGCAGTGCTCGTCACGTATAAAGGTTTTCTAGTCACGTAGGCTGTTGCGGGGCTCGGCCCTTTTTTTCTCCACGTTGGGTTGGGGTAACCATATCATCCGGTGCGGTTAATGTCGAAGGGGAGCAGCATTTGGGGGGAGGGGGAGGCTCTCGACGGCTCCAGCTCCCAGGGCGTGCTCTTTCTCCCTCGACGCGATGTGCGTTGTCTCGGGAGGGGGCTTTGCTTTCTCGAGGGTCGAGAGGTGGCTTTTGCGTGCTGTTTTTTTTTTTTTTTTTTTTTTTTTTCTCTTTTAGGGTCAATGCGGTTGTGTCGCCGATGTACGAGGACTCCTGCGGCGATATGTATCTAATAACGAACCGTCTCCGCCACTTATTGCATCAGGGGTATGATACGTGCGCCCATACGCGTCGTGCGTTTGGATTACATTCACGCTCGATGTGGCTCGGGGGGTACTTCATTTCTTGTAATATCGTTAAAGGCTGGTTGCGTGGCACTTTTTTCATGCAACAAAAAATTAAGGGTTCAACCGAATGTTTTGTTGCAACAAATATTTCGTATTGATTTGATCAGTCGATAAAAAGTGGGGAAAAATTTGAATTAATCAAAAGGAGCTTTCCCTTAGATATCCGGCCAGTCGGATCACTCACGAAAACTCAAACGGAAAGGACGGACTGAAAAAAAAAGTCATCATCGTCGAGGAGTAGGTATATACATACACCCGTTGCTTTTGTCACGGAAAAAGGGCACCGAGTTGACAATAAACTCTGGAAGCTCCTCACACGTACCTGAAACACGCCAGAAAAGTCATAACTATACGAAGGCGAGAGAGGAGTAACTGTGACAAATCGGTTGCCCTCCTTCGATCCCGTGCAGGGTGGAAAAATCTTGATTTCACGGAGCATCATCCCCGTGGGCTATTCTTCTGTCGTTTAGGCAGCTCGCGTCCATGTATATTACACTGGAATGCCGTGGAGGGCTGATTCGTCACGGATACTCAGGTTGTCGTCTCTTTATTAGGTAGTTTTTTTCCCCGAAGCAAAGATGCTTTCGGATCGCCGATGAATTTTGGAGAACTCGAGGGATCCCGTAGGAGCACCCGAGAAAAACAATACGTACACACCTGTAGCAATCAGTTGTAATTAACACCTTCTCTGAACGCTCGCGTCGCCTTTTGTTGGCGTAAGCCGAACTCACGCCCACGGCTGGACAAACAAACCAGTTGGGCTTACACAGGCTTCCCGAGATCACGGGCAATCGCAGGGGCACAATGTATACGTAAGCGGATTACGGAGGGTATAAGTAGCTTAAGAACCTTCCATGGTCGTCCCTCCTTATTTCCGTGTTGGGTGAGCTTCCACGTCAGGTGGCCACAATTTTGGAGGAAAGGATTGCGGCACGCACAAACGCAACCGATCGGTACACGTGACGCTTCATCTTTGCCGATCCGCTGTTTCTGCTCGGGGATTTGATTAATTTGCTTGTTATTTCGCTGACGTAGTCGTGTGCGCGAGAGGGGCAGTGAATTTCGATGGGAGAGTCAAAGAGGGCGGGGAAAGTAGTGGTTCCCCCCCGGGGGACCGACTCGGGCGAACACGTCACATTATGGAAAAACAAACGCGGCGAATTGGGCTTAAAAAAACACAGCCGTCGGAAGTGGCCTTCGGAACTTTTGAGCGATCGATCTCCATTCGGTCGAGCGTATGCGTCCCACGCGTGACGGATCACCGCTACCTTTGAGTTTTTCAGTTTTTCCCCCTTCCATCTTCTTCTTCATAATTTGTCAGCGATACCCGGCTCGCCGGTCCTCATTTTCCATTGTCGTCGCGTTTGTTTAACAAACAACCCGTCGCCTGCACGCGCGGCTACATGCTCTCGCGTGATCGATCGGTTGCTTCGCGGCCGATCTTAAGGGGCCGATACTCCACTTCCGTCCGACCTCGATTGCCTCCTCCTCCTCCTCCTCCTTCCATTGTCACGGATTGGAATATCGTTTGTTTGTTTCTGGGCACATGCACGTCTTTAATCGGCAAAAAAAAGAAAACCATGAACTCTTCATCAAAAACCATTAATCTTACACACCCGATGACGCAATATTCCCGAACGATATGGGAGCAGGAAAGTGTTCTCGTCTACAACTCCTGCGCGTACATACACACACACACACACACACCCACCACCCCCGCGTCCCAATCTATGGGGTGAAGGACAAATAATGTCGGAGTTTCCAGGACTGTTTGTTTTCGTCCCATGGCTACATGCATAATAACCAGCGGTACCGGAAAAACAATTGGTTAAAAAATGGCAGAAAATCGCCGATTCATATAAACGGTAGGGTATATGTAATATAGGGACTCGTTGGTATACCGCTGTAAACGTCCAGGACCGAAAACGCAGGGAAAACAAGCGAATAAAAGCCTCCCCCCCTCTGGTATACCGAGTAAAAGCTTTTCTGGAAGAACAGCACCCACGCACCGGACAATCGCGCGAGAAAAAGGCTGATCGAAGGCTGCGCGATACACGCGCACGACGTGGGGGAGACGAGGCCGTGTACAACAAGAGCGTGTATATATACATCATGTATAAAGAAGATTATTGCTAGGGGTATAAATCAAGAGGTGGCTGTATGCTTTTGTGCGTGTGTGTAAACGCGTTGTGTGTGTGCGCAGCGCGTGCTCGAGCGGAAACTCCGCCCCTGCCTCGCTCATACTCGTCACCCTGACTCTTTTTTTTTTTTTTTTTCCACCCTCGCGTACAGCTCGAGCATCGCACATTGTCGCTGTCGCAACAAAACTAACACCGTCCTCCTCTGGCTCCTCTACGGTATGCGTATACTGGTGTATGGGTATTCGAGTCGTTGTATGCGCACGACTTGCTCCTTGCGAGGGAGGCATACATATACACCGTATATTGACCAGCAGAGGACCCACACGGTACAATAAGGGTTGAGAGGGCGATGGTTCGGACGGCGCTTTGTTGCTTCGGTGTATCTATATACGTGCGCGCGCGTGGCGTTTACTATTATCATTTTGATTGGAAAAACCCAGAATATTGTTGTACAAACGACAGAGAGAGAGAGAGAGAGAGAGAGATCGTATACGCAGCAAGGCTTTTTTATCAGGAGGTGCCGATTCATCCGTTTTTTTCATCAGATCACAGTTTTTAATTGATCGATCCCGAGACGCGTTCGATCGAATCTATAATAGTTTTCTGGTGAAATCTATGACATTGGAGTACCGTGTGTGGGTCAAAGTTTTGGTCGTACCTGTAACGATGTAAAATTTACCAACGACAACCAAATGCGCTTTGGCGCAAGGAAACCGCTATCGCTTGTATCATGTGTACGTACTATATACTCGCACAAGAGGCGCAATTGTAGATCGAGAAAAGTTTGTCGTCCAATCCGGAGTCTCGGTCTCGTGCCCTCGTCCGCGCAACCAAAAAAAGGGGGAACCGATGGAAAATGAAAGCACACGAGGGCTGACGGGGCAGACGATGGCGCGCCTCGAATCAGGCCTATACATGTATACGCTTTCGGGGGGTACACACAATATCACACCGCCCCTGACGGAGGAGCAGATGCGCTATGCTCGTGTACACTATATATACTCTTTCCTCTCGAGTGCACTGCAATCGGTATACCCACACATATATATTATGTATACATATAAATATACCTATGCTGATGCGTGCACGGGGACGATGGGTGTGCTGCAGAGGGCAGTGAATTGTGTGGACTTTGTATATACCCGTGCAATCCCAAACGAGGAAGGAAGGGAGGAAAATGGCTGCTGCTGTACACGACGGACAAATACATATAGAAAAGCTCCGCTTCATTCTCCGTGGTTTGTGTCGGATGTAGTATAAATGCGTGCGGTTGACGTTGGCATGTACGAGTATCAAAGGGGTTGCACGAGCGGTTCTGCCAAAGAAGGGTATAAGTATAGCGGGGTGGTGTTTCTTTGGTTGTCAAGCTCACGTGCAAGGTTTTATGGCAAGAATTTAGTTCCAGGTGGATTTGAGCTTTTGGGGTGCTTTTTTTTCCAAGTCCGGGGCAACGTTGGTTTTATAGTCAACACAAGGACAATCGGTTGTTTTTTTTTTTTTAGATTTTTACCTCACGTGGTACAAATGTGCGAACAATCATGTTTTACAGAGAGATTCGCTACCGATAATCAGTAGCACTTTTATCCTTTCAACGAAGGATCGTGTCCGACAAACTGTACATACATGTAACGTTATCTCGTGTAAACGCCCAAGATGTTTCGACAAATCTTTTTCTTTTTTTCTTTTTTCTTTATTTTACTTATCTTTTGCAGTCGAAGGGATGCCATGACATGTATATTTTTTACAATTGATAAAGAAAAAATGCGAGTTGATGGTACAAGTTGTATCCACTGTAGGAGGAAATCACTCAAATGTACGTGGATCAGATAGCAGAAAGTCTCGACTCGACTGCTACTGATACCGTGAGAACTTTGTGTCTCTTTATATTCACCATCTTGCCATAGGTGATGTCATGTGAATACGTTTGTGTATTTTGATAAAACCCGTTGACATATGCAAATCATCATACCCCCGGCCTACGAGTAAGCTTTGCATCTAAAAACACACGCAAGATCTCGATCGGGAGCGCATGAGAGGGAAAAGAGAGAGAAAAAAAAATCGATAGAAACAGTTAACAGCATATATTATGTATCCCTTGGAATTTTCCATCATTCGGTGCACTCGTTCTGCACGTAAAAATCGTCATAAATCACTCGATCAAAACAAAAAAAAAAGCCCTCAAGTCCTCGGATCTCGCTCGACCCATACAAACGGGTATACGTATACGTGTATCGTTCATTCCCGCGCCCAACAACCCCCCCACGCATCGCCCCCCGCCACCGCAAAGATTAATTTCAAAACTCATCCCAACAAAGCATCGGCAGACAGTGAGCTCGTGCCGCGGCAGCCCCAACCCATCGGTGTCCATTGTCGGAGAGCCTACCGTGCGCCCTTTTCCGACCTCGGCGTGCGCGCGTGCACCCCCTCCCTTCCGCGCTTCCTTTTCACGTCCCCTCCCGTGCATCCACCCAATGAGCAACGCCCCGCTCTCCATCCGCGTACATAGGGGCCTGGCTTCGTCCCATTCATCCCCCTCCCCCCTCCCAACGCCGCTGTCAGCCCTCGGTCGGACCCTCAAATTTATAAAAGCCCCTCGCAGGACGAGCGCCCAGTCAGAAGCTCCGCGCACAGGACGAGCTGCAGGTCCATCTTTCGTGCACACTACGCGGCAAATCGTTTTTTTTTCTTTCTTTCTTTCTTTCTTTCTTTCTTTTTTTTTTTGGTTTTTTGGTTTTTGTGCTGCTTTTTTTTCCTTCCTCCCTTCGAGTGCGCGCAAGTGGCCCGTCGTTACCCGGTGAACGTATACACAAGAGGTGCCGAAATGAGTGGCCAGGCGGTCGATTTCTTCCGGCCCTGGAACAACGCGGACAAAAAGGTCGACGGGTCATCGCCTGGGGTGGACGAGTACGAGGATGGGGTGGCGGGCAAGGGCCCGAAGCTCAACCCGGAGGAGGACTTTGACAGCGAGAGCGACGATTCCTCGCTGGCCGGCTCGTCGAGCAGTTACAACAGCATAGACAGCGAACAGTCGATCGACGGGCCATTGCGCCATCGCCGCCACCGTCGCTCGACGAAGCCGATGGTCGTGGGCGCGGCGCCGGTCGTGTGCCAGGAAGTTGGGCTGCCGAGGGTGTATCCGGCCTTCGCTCAGCCCGGGATTTGGGACCCGCTTGGATTGCGGCTCGAGGAGGCGGTCTACTTCAACGGCATCGCTGCCGAGGTCGACAGGATACACCAGCAAGAGTTCGCCGCCAAACAGATCAAGAAGACCAGGCCCAAGAACTTCAACTGCAACTACTGCCCGGCGGCTTTTAGCAACAATGGCCAGCTCAAGGGTCACCTCAGGACGCACACCGGTGAGTTGGTCGGGTTGTTATATGGAGGAAAAAGGACTTTTCTTTTTTTTTCTTTTTTTTTCTTTTTTTTTTTTTATTGGTGAGTTTTGTTCAATTACACTTTGCTCTTTCACGTTTGTGCCCAACGTACGTCCAATTGTAGACTTTCAGTTGATTTTTTTTTTTTTTTTTTTTTAATTCATAATTATTATTGTATTTTACAATCAAACAGTCAATTATTTTTGGTCAAGAAGTCGGAGGAAAACAAACTATTTTTTATTTCTGCTTACAGGCGAAAAGCCATTCAGATGCAACGCCGAGGGTTGCTCGCGAGCTTTCACGCGCAACGAGGAGCTGACCCGTCACAAGCGCATCCACACGGGTTTGAAGCCCTTCGTTTGTGACTTGTGTCAGAAGAAGTTCGGACGCAAGGATCATCTGAAAAAACATTTCAAAACCCACAACAGATACTCTAACGCGGCCGAGTACGATTTTGCCTACATGGCCACGCTCCTCAGCGGCCATTACTACGGTGCTT
Organism: Copidosoma floridanum; assembly: GCF_000648655.2. Next base: position 464,323 of record NW_019379466.1, on the reverse strand, counting down.
ACTATCCGCCGCCGCCGCCGCCGGCTACTACGATAGCGCCCAATGGCGGGTACAACTTGCTTTAGATTTTATTGGTGTGGATTTTCGGAGACAAACTTTTTTTCAAGGTGCATTTTTCCTTTTTTTTTTTTTTTTTTTTTTTTACAACTAAAAGGAGTAAAGGATTTTTGTGAAAAAATGTTACGCGCTCTGGTAAGAGGGGCAATTAAATTGTAATTTTATGGTGAGATGAGTGAAACAATTTTACTTGTTACATGTAAGTAATTTTTTAACTCTTCGGTTAATGAATTGATAACTCACGCGAAAATAATATTATGTCAGTGCTCGTTTCGACTGTTGGTTCGATTAAATCGCGCTGGACTTCAAAGTTACAAGATATTATGTGTTTAAACTGTATGAGATATGTATATTTTTATACATTCAGCGAGGAGTATAGGTGAAAAAAAGCAACAAAAGTATAATTTTACGTGCAGAAATAGTTTACAAGTCGTTTCATGGATGTACAAATATATCATTGGCCGTTACCTTAAGACAAATATTGCCTTCTACAAATCCGATTAAACAAAATTAGAATAATCAACATGACGAACATCATGTTTAGTACAAATGTTGCCGATTTCAACGAAAAATCATGATCAATTATTTCTAACGAAGCTGATTTCCCTTAAAATATTACCATCCGTATTTTTGATAAAATCTTTTGAACCAACGTACAAAAACCAAGATTGTATATGTATATATAATTAGAGAAATGAAGAAAAAGTACAATTTGATGTGATTGTATACTTAAGCGATAAAATGAATTTGTAAATACGTATAGAATATAACATGCACGCGATTGTGCCACGATGTAAATTTTGTAAAATACATATTAATATTGTAAGGATTTATTGTAGTCCCCATCTAAGAGGCACTACAGTATATTTACAAGAAAGATGAAATAAATTTATATATCTACGTAAAAAATTTTAGTTGTCAACATTTTTGCAATACACCCTCTAATCCCAACCTTTTAAACCGTTTCAAATTTTTGTAATTTTTTAATAATTTTTATATTTTGTTGATAAAAAAATCATGCACTAAATTTTCTAAGGTAAACAAATTATTAACACCTTCTTTGTAAATGTTTTTCATAAAAAAATCAATTTTAAATACTTCAAAGTTAATGATTTCCATGAATTTTGAATACTTGGCGATAAAACGCTTACTGTTAAAGCAAAAGAATTTGTTAAATGAAAATATTTACCAAAAGACGGCTTTTTGAGCTCATGAGGATCCGATGGTAAGCCTCTATAATCGTAACTCACATACTCCGCACACGAAATACACAGTAGAGTGCACACCATTTTCTCGATGATTAGATCAAAAATGGCGTCGCAAAGGGCAGCCCCCGAAGCTATCTTAGCCATCTCCCCCGCTGAGAAAAATTCACATGTTCCCCTATGCGTTTGCACATTTTTTGGCTGACGTCTCTTTGTCTTTCTCTTCGTTTGATTTAAAAATTCAAGGATAATAAATAACAGGATCTTGCGCGAGCTGTTACGATGACGAAACAGTTGTTTATCAAAACGGGCGGTAATGTTTATTCAACTTTGAGTAACGCTTTTTACACACCTCAAAGTCCCAGGAAAGGAGACTGCATTCATTTTTTATTTCATACGAAATCCAAATAATTCTTACGCTATTAAGAAACTTCCGTGCATTTGATTCCCAAATTAATCATCAATCTTTTTTATAGTTTGAAAAAAAAAAGAAAAAAAAAAAATGTGAAACTTCATGAAACCATCACGTTTACTTGACAATAGCATTATGAGTTTGGTTGATGCTAAAAATATAAAAGAAAGGCAATCACAATTAAAAAAAAAATGTTAGCTTTCAATAAAAACTACACACATCTTAAAAACTCTACTTACAAGTATCATGGTTTGACTCAATAAATAATAAAACTATCGATTTTATATATATAATTTGTTTATTTTTGAAAAATTACTCAACTATGCATGTAACATGTAATTAAACAAACTTTGTTGAAGTATGATATTTTAAGTTAAAATAGTATTTTACCTATCGAAGATCAAAACATTAGCTTGAGACAGGCAATAATTTTTTCAAACAATACATTTATTCGTTTACTCATGTGGTCCAGATCGGTATTAGTAGGTATTGGCCAACTACCACCAACAATTCGTCTGTCATTAGGAGGAAGGTATTGCATGTTAGTAGCGGAATTTGATGTCATACCACTGGTAGTAATTTGTCCTTTCTTAGTAGGAAGGTTTGGTATGTTAGTATTGAAATTTGATGTCATATCACCAGTAACTATTTGTCCGTCATTAGTAGGAAGGTTTGGTATGTTAGTATTGAAATTTGATATCATATCACCAGTAACTATTTGTCCGTCATTAGTAGGAACGTTTGGTATGTTAGTATTGAATTTTGATGTCATATCACCAGTAACTATTTGTCCGTCATTAATAGGAAAGTTTTGCGAGTTAGTATTGAAATTTGATATCATACTACTGGAAATAATTTGTCCGTCATTAGTTTTGGTATGTTAGTATTGAATTTTGGTGTCATATCACCAGTAACTACTTGTCCGTCATTAGTAGGAAGGTTTGGTATGTTAGTTTTGAAACTTGTTGTCATACTATTAATACCAGTTGGAGGTTGATGAAGGACAGTAGACGAGGTAAAGTAAACTGGTTGACCAATAATGTTTCCAGGTTCTCTGTACTTGCAAATCAAGTGAGTCATATCGGTGTATTCTACTATTTTTTCTTTGAAAGCAGCGCATCCAATTTTCGTGCTTCTACTCCAAACCATCTGAGTGTACGCTCTAGCGACTGTCAGATCACTTGTGCTAAAGAATAAATAATTTTTTAGAATAAATATGGTTATTTTTTACATTTTTTTCAATTGATCGTAGCTAATTACGTTAATGAGCTGGCATGTTCGTGGTTGAACGTATTCGCTTGAGAGGACCATTTCTTAACAATAGATAGCACAGAATCACTTGAGTTGAAGGGATTAACTATGTAGTCATAGTTGTGACCTGTTACAGGATTAGAGAGATCTGTAAAACATTTACGAAAGTCTGGGTCAGATGAGCACGAATAGAGTTCATTCCAAGCTTCCTCCTCTAAAACTTCGTCCCATTGCTATAAAAATAAAGTTTCAAATTATACCATTTTTACAAAGAATTTTATTAAAACTTTCGATTACCAGATGTTCTAAGTTGATAGCTTTCAGTTGTGGCCTTGGGTTACCCATTCCTTCGATACCCTGACTCAATTTATCTCTAAGGGAATTGTGGGCAAACAAAATTTCTTTTTTGTCATTTTCCGTGAGTTTATAAATGGAACAGCCTTCACATTTCAAAGTCCCAGGGATCTGACGCACAAATAAATGAATACAAATGAAAAATTTGAATATTCATTTTTTACATGATATGCTTTGACATTTAATCCAATACTTACATCATTTGATGTAGTAACTTGAGAATAAGCAGATTTAATCATTAAAATTGCGACTATCAGTTGCACTGGACAATTCATTGTTGAATGGAAAATTCTGATTTTTCTGGACTGATTTTAGGTGAGTATAATTGCAGTACTAAGTTTGTCTCCTCTTTATATACCAAACGAAAATCAACAAATTTCACCATCACGTGAAAGTATGCAACTATATATATATATATATTGTACTCATAGCGCGGCTACCGATTGTGCGTGTATACACTTATATACCTGCACGGCATGGACAAAGTCGAACGGATGTGTCGTGTAGGCCGTGGAAGCCGGATTTTCCTTCCGATGTATGTATACTTGTTGGCGACAGGTTGACTTTGCCTTTTCTTTCTCTCTATCTTCATCCCTTTTCCCCGAGACCGCCCGCGTTGTTGTTTTATTTATCTCGCGTTTGCGCTATTCACTGGCAGATGTTGACGACAAATCGGATTGTTTACATGTTCTTTATAACTTTTTAAATTTTAACTGTACACAGACGGCATGTTAATAGTTAACATGCCATATTTAATACTTTTACTACTCCAATATAATTAAAATAATATATTGTGGAATGACAATATAATAAGAATACGTGCAGTCTTCTATTCTATGTAATAAAAATGTAAACGAAGTTAACAATTTATCAGTTAAAATATTATTTTTACCATGGTAAAATGTTGGAATAAAATATTGATGTTTTACAATACGTCAGTTTTTTTGAGTTTATGGTAATTATCACTTATCTGTTGAAAATATGTTGTAATTGTAAGGATTACAAAATAAAAAAATAACAATAACACAATAATGTAGTGAGTAAGACTCTCCGTAAAAATATTTTTTTTTTCGTATCAAATCGATCTCAAACACAATTGGATCATAAAAATCCAAGAATACACTCATATATACATATTTACTTAGTATGAATGCATAATAAAGATCTTATCGTCATAAATGTAAAAGACTGAAATCACCCAGATAAAACAATTAAACTTAGAGTTACTGGTTCTACCCACATTTTTTTAAATTGCACTCAAAAATATGGAGTTTGTAATAAATGATAAAATAATTTTTTTTTTAATCACAGTAACTGGTTTAGTTTCAAAAAATCTAAAAATCATAAATTTGTAATATGATCAAACAAACTTCATTAAAGTATATTTTGAGTAAAAGATTATATATCCAATGTGAAAAAGATCAAGCAATTCGTTTGTTAATTAGAAATAATTTTTTCGAACAAGGTATTTATTCTTTTACTTATGCCCGATCGGTTTTTATTTGGAGGTATTGACCAACTACTATTACTAATAAAAATCCGTTTATTTTGCTATTCTCCAATATAACCAAATAACATTTCTCCAAAAGCCTCCGTTGCAAAAAGTATTAGTCGCATTTACCTATTCGTCAAAATAAAATTGACAAACAAACAGAGATAAGTTTTGTTCCAAGACTGCCACTATCGCTTATTTGCTCAACACATAAATTCCTCAAAATTACCCGTTTCGAAAAAGAAAAATTTTCAATCACACGTAAACAAAGATATACATATCGAGCCAGTGTAACATTATGCTACAGCATTGAAAAAAGTTGGGTGGTATGGAAAGGGGGGGGGCAGCGAAGGGAACCGCTTCTTAATTAAAAAGCTCTTCCCATCCCAACCCCTATTTCCCGCCACAGCGGCAACAGCAGCATTTATTCATTCGATTATCTCGAGGGCAAAACGGGAGATTCCCCGAGCCTCCGTCTCCTCCTCTCGTCCTGCTATAACTGCCCCATGCCCCCTTTGCTTCAATTACTCGAGACTCGGGTGCTGGTTCATACACATGCGCCCCTTACCCTGCTCGGCCCTTTTTTCTTCCGATCCTCCATCGGACCTCAAACGCGCCCTTCTACCCTTACCCCTCTTCGACCGCTATAATAAGATTATACATACAGTGGATACAAACAAATATACATATACGTATAGAGATGGATAAAAATGTATGAAAAAGAGAGGGGTCGGTGGTATGTTTCGCGGTTGTTACGGTTGATCCCGTGGAGCACCCCACACTGCACATTATGACAATGCACACTGCACGTGCACATGTCATGTGTGTGTGTGTGTGTGTACACACCGAAAGTGAGATATGACGCACGAGCCTGTTCTGAAGCCTCAAGGGCGGGGTTTGTGGTGAGAGAAAGGAATAAAGAAGGAGAGCGTGGCAAAAAAATGCCCGTCTCGCTCTCCCTATCTCTCTAGATCCCCTCGTTTTGGAGGGGTTTCGTATCGAGCTTGCGTACATTTATATACGTGCTATTGTGGATATAGATGGGTCCATGCGCACTTACACCGACAGCAACGAGAGCATAATATACATTATACATATATACGCACAGTAACGACAAGGCCACAATTAACGCTGACAAAATGGCGTGATATACAGCTTTTGTTTGATTCTTTCTTCGATTATTGTTATTATTTTTTTTTTTTTTTTCACTTTTATTTATTTCCACTCGCATTGTTTGTACCCCATCGAAAAA
>NW_019379466.1:372624-458293 GCF_000648655.2 Copidosoma floridanum | reverse complement strand
TCGGGGATATAAGTATACGCGTGCTGGCCTATATTACATTTTTCCTCTTGGCGCGAGAGAGAGATGCACACCCCCTCCTGCCCCTGTACATAAATATAGTCTCGGGCTGCGAACGGCGCAGTTTTTTTTTCATCCCACCGGCAAGCAAAGCCCCTCCAGCTACTTTGGAAATTGCCTTCTCCCGCGTTTATGCGCTTAAATTATTTTGATTCAGTTTTTTTTTTTCAAAGGAAACCATAAGGCGTATAGTTGCCTCCGAGAAACGGGCTTTTGTCTTTGTTGCGCAAGAGGCGCTTTCCATCCCTACCGCCCGCGCCGCACAATCGAATACATGGAGCCTCGAAATAAGCCGTGAGACGTTGGTGGATATATATATATACATATGCAAAGGGGCACGGGAGGATGGGAGTCGGGTCGTAAGAAGTACAATGCTTCCCACCGTGCTCGTCTTGATTTGTTGTGTTCTTGCTTCTTGCGACGAGAGACGCTTTAGCAGTGCCTTCAAGTGGTATATATATATATATATATATATATATATATATATGCAATAAACAATATATTTTCTCGAGCTTCATATACAGTATAGCATACTACTATACACCGGATGGGATCTAATAAACGCATATATATGCGCTGCTGAAAATAATGTATACAATAGGTAATTTTATCCGAAATGAAATAGTAATTAACTACACATACATCGTTTTCAACAGCTCTACGCGTTCTAAAATAGCCCTCAATAGTATATTGCAAAAATAAGGTTCATGCTGATAGCCTCTGTTTCGCAAAAAAGGACTCGTATTGTATTAGGCAAATGAATAAAAGATAATCATAATGAAAAACATGTATTTTAACAATAAATCATTTGAAAATTATTTTTATTTACAAATAGCAACGTATATATTTTAACTATTTATTTTTTTCAAATAAAATGAAATTAATCTCGTACAAATAGCAATACGTATTTTACAATCATTTGTTTTCGTCAATTACAATCTAATGAATCTCATACAAATAGCAACGTGTGTTTTTCAACAAGTTGTTTTCGTCAATCCCAATGAAATGAATCTTATACTGTATAAGTACTTATAATCACTGCAAGGTAACTAAAAAAATTCTGTAATTGTTTCATTACAAGCCTAATATTTAAATCAATTAAAAGTTCGAACTTACAGATATAACATGATTATTGAAACATAAAATATTCCTATCTTAAATATCGTGTATATATTATGTACAAAAAAAATATATACATACATCTAAACGTGTATGCTGAAAGATACCCTAGCGAATCCTTTAGTCCACGCGCACAAAGGCACTCTCTCTCTCTAATGTACCCAACTCTTTTCTCGTCCTGCGCGGTCAATAGGTCTCTATATATTATACACGAGACTGGCAGTAAAAACGAGCCTTACTCCACTCTTGTCGTGAGCCCTTTGCTTTTCCTTGTAAGTACGTGGTATACGCGTGTATTGGAACGCGCGCCAGCACTGTAATCCCAAACGATCCTTTGCCCCGGGATTACAAGCCCTCCCATTCTGGCACATTTCTGGGGATTAGCCGAGTCGTGTAATACTAAATGGATTAATCGGTTTGTGGATATTTTCTTTTTTTTGTACGTGTAGCCTTTTTTCTGTAACTGGTGATTGTACAAATATTTATTTTGCAGTGATTTAGAAAAAAAAAAAATACCTACACATCGCGTACTAAATCTGCAAAACTCTTATTTGCTGGATGTTGGAATGGCTATATCTATAAAAAGACAGACATCTAAATTAGTATTTGACCGTATTTTGTTTGTTCAAAGGATCGCCAGGGTAATTTATAATGAATTTGAAAGGCCATAGCTCACCAAGTACAAGAGAGGTCAATTTGAGCGAAGAAACAAAGAACGTGCATTTGGTAATGCGATCCCTCATTTTTTTTTTTTTTTTTTTTTTTTTTCCCCCCCTTTTTTCCCNTTTTTTTTTTTTTTTTTTTTTTTTTTTTTTTTTTTTTTTTTTTTTTTTTTTTTTTTTCACGCCATTTCTCGCATTCGTGCGAGGGTGATTTATAAACACACCTCCCCCCGCGCGTTCAATGAAGAAAAAGAAGAAGAAAACGGTCAAAACTGCCGTGGAATCAAAGTGCCCTCAGAATTCCACCGTCCCAAAATACATGACAAAGACTTGAGAGGCACGACAACGCGAGCTGAAGCGTATAACTTTCCGGAATCCCAGCGTGCCCACACCCGCGTGATTACAATGCGTGTGCGCGCATGAAAATGATGATATCAGCTATCGATCTAACATAGTCCTGAGAAAAATCCTCCCACCCCCGCTCGCGCACCACCGCCCAGACAGCGTGGAGCCCGCCTCGGCAAACAATACGCCTCCGTAGGTATACACGAGAGAAAAAATCGCGTGGCTAAACAAACAGAAACCGTACGTGTATGTATATGCATGTGTATGTATGTATGTATAAGCAAACACAAAGGCGTCAAAGTATATATGCGACAACAAGTATATGAGTATAGAAAAACGAGGGCCCCCGGATGCATTTCGCGCCGAAGGAATAGAGTGTGGACGGAGAAGGGGGCCATTAGGTGGCATTTAAAAAGCGTTTAGGGAGGACGGAGTGTATGGGGCTTCATATATCAGCCAGTCGGCAGGGCGCCCCGGGTGGCGGATCTTTTATTATTTCGGCTGTGTTGCGTTCCTCCGGCTTCTGTGCGCGCGTGATTGGCTCCCCGGGCGCTGCGCTCCCGAGAGATGGATAAAATCGGGAGCTGCCGATCGAGAGATCGACGATATCGTCCTTGTCGTCGTAGTCGTCCTTACCCCCCCCCCCATCCCTCCCGTCTCGGTCCCTGACTTCTGGACTGCGTCTTTGTTGAATCATCCGTGGATGGTCCTTTGTATGACTGTTTGTGTGTGTGCTTTTTGGGCGGTGGAGGGGTTGGGTGCGCGAAGGACAATATTTCAGGTGATCGGGTGATGTATGTGTATACATTTGGTGGACGCAGCGTTGGTGGCTATGGTGGAATTTACTTTTAAGTCTATGTGGCAACAGGAGCAGGTCACCGTACAGACTCGGCTATAAATGATTTTTTTTATTTTATTTTTTTTTTTATCATCATTTGTTTCTTATTCAAAGTGACAGATTTACTCAGACCAAGTTTGGTCGCTCTTCGCTTTCTCACAGGCTTGTCTTCCCTTACTTGTCTGTATCTACTCGATTCATTTCGCAGACTAGAATCTCTCGGAATGCAATTCAAAATGTTATATTGAAGATTCATATTCATAACTAAGTATTTGTATCTAAAAAATAATAAAAATACACTGTTATTGATGAACTAAAAAGTGGAAAATAATTTTTCATCATACGCAGGACTGACGACAAAAGCATGAGTCGTGGAACCATCTGTTGAAACGTATACATTGGGGACTCTCGTTTTCACAAATAACAACGTAATTTTACTTTGTATTTTGTTTATTTATTTTTTTAAACTTCCTTATTCATCTTGGCGTATTTTTGTTTTAAAGACCAAAACCACGAGAGAAACCCCTTCTTTTCCCAATTCAATTTCCTCCTTAGCTAACATTTTTTTTTTTTTTTTTTTCGTAGTGAATTTTGACTTACGCAAACTCGCTTATCTTTACCAGTGACTAATATACAAAGGTAAAAAAAGGACCATCAATCGAACTTCCCCAACACTATAACAGCAATACACTAACGAAAGTCACCCCCACACAGCGAGGTCCCGCACACATGACGACGAGACGCTGCAGCCTCCCACCCGAACCGCGAACTGCATGGTCTAGGCTCGACGTCCTCTCTCCCTCTCTCATCCGCCGCTGTCAATCGATTCGCGGCTTCGCCCGTGGGCACACTCCTCCTGTCTTGAATATCTCCTCCTCCCCCCCGCGCTCTCTTTGCTCTGTGCTCCAGTCTGTCTGCACCCCCCCCCCCCTAGAATGTACATACATATATACACATAGAGTAGGAGTATACTATCGTTTTTCCGAAGTGCACGGCAGGAGCCGAGTCGCGTGGCGAGTTCCTCCACAGCGGCAGACATGCAAATGAGCGAGCGAGAGTTGTGACGTTGCCCGGGGGAGGGGGTGATGAGTGGTTCGGGGGCTGATTACTACGTGCGGCGAGTACCGGGGCGGGTTGTGTGGGTGTTGGGGAAAAAAAAAAAAAAAAAAGTCGTAGTAGGTGGCTGGCTGGCGCGTAGTAGAGAGGAGATGCAGGGAGGAGGAGGAGGAGGGAAACGGACGGAAAATTCAGCGATGAAAGAGTACATGCGAGAGATGGCGGGGGGGAGCAGACAGGTGAGCGAGAGGACGACGGCGACCTCCCCACTTTTGGCGTGTAAAGAGAGAGAGAGAGAGAGAGAGAGAGAGAGAGAGCCTCGTGAAGGGAGAGGGAGGGAATGGCCTGNTTTTTTTTTTTTTTTTTTTTTTTTTTTTTTTTTTTTTTTTTGAGGAAGGGGAGGGTTACTATGCGTTAGCTGATGTTTTATCTATTCGTAACACGTTGTACATACGCACATTTGAATAATTAATAGTTCTCAATCAGCCCGATGATTGTGCCAACATCAGAAGAATCCATTGAAGTGAAAAATTTTCCTGGAAAAACCCCCAGTGACCCCAACAGTAAAATCAAGAAACACCGATTCCGTCGTCCAAACAAAAAGTCAATGGCAGCGCACTTACCCTTCACGTATCTGCAGTGAGAAAAGTCTGTCACCTCCTCGACGAGGGAAAGAAAAAAAAAAAAAAAAAAAAAAAAAAAAAAAAAAAAAATCAAACGGAACTGTCGCAACGAGAGGGCACCCGCAGTGCGAACCGTATACACATACGTACAAAAGTGTATACTTTTCTAAACTGCTGGCTAAACGGTATCCACGTGTATGTGAGTATGTATACGGTATACACATGGAGATGCGCAGCGTTTATGTGTATAATGTAACGGAAGGGACGCCACAATGGCTACTTAGGAAAGGGGATGGCACGACGACAAATGGATACGGCGTCCCATTGCGAGGACAAAAGGGAACGAAGAGGGAGGGGGGCCATTCGGACTGTTCCTTTTGGCTTTTTCGCGGCGGTGACGACGTGGAGTTGGTTTCTGGTGGCGATGCCTTGTTCAAAGATTTATGGGATTAACGAGAGCACCGAGTGAAGAGTAGGCGAGGCTCGATATTATATACGTTACGTCCAGCGGAGAGTTTGGTGCGTTGCATGTACTATTGTTTCGATTGGACGAATTTTCAATTTTATCACTCGAAGCTCTGCAGAGCCCATCTCTTTTGGGACTTTCGCGTCGTGCAGAAAGTGGGGCCAACTGGCTGGTGCATGGGTAATAATTAGCTGGACAAACGAGAGCGGCGAGAGAATAAATTTTCGAAATTTCGGGCCATTGTGCTCGGAAATAAATGGAGCTGTTTTGAAAATTCTATTGCGTGATGAATGTACCCCGGTATGCCAGCCCCTGGATGTATCATACATTCAATCTCTTCGCTTCGACAAATTAATGTTTGTATTCATTTCTTGGAAAGTACGTATCTATGAAAAGTGTGTAAAGGTATAAAGATGCAAATTGTTGGTAAAATAACGGGATGGAAGGGTAACTTCAAGCTATATATATATATATATTTATTCGTTATCTAACGATTGATATCTCTTTGATTAAACATTTAAACTGGAGGGTCTTGTAAAAAGTTTTGATCTCGATCAAATGTGTGTTTAGCGGCTCGTTGGATTATTCAAATTGACTTTGTCAAATAGACCGAAACTAGTTTCCCAGTAATGACGCACGAAAAAAAATTTAAACTTTTTGGTGACGATGACCAAAATTCATCCGAAGGCACCGCTCCCCCGGTAAAATCCGTGCCGATTCTTTCGCACCTGCGTATATACTACCAATCCACTTTACACAATTAATCCGATAGGTGCGGTGATCTAAAAAAAAACATTCCCGTGACGCCCTTTTGCACCTTGCATTGTGTGCGCATATACTGTATATATATACATCTGGGGATGCGGGTAACAATAAAATAAAGTGGAGCCAAAAGAAGAAGTCACACGGTCAGACGCCGAATTCGCACCTCACCCGTAATATCCGTGTATATGTACATAATATATACCGCGGCCGACGGAAAAATCTCGGGGGCTCTAGATGCCTTTGTTCGAAAAGTGGGCTCGTGTGGGCGGGTGCCTCGTTTGTTGGGTCACTCAATGGACTAACTGCGGGGCGGGAGGAGAGGGGGTCTTACATTCACGCTCACCTGTGGGAAGATCGTGAGAAACGGCCGGTGAATATTTCCAAAAGTTTCGTATGGGCCATTGCACGGCCGTACTTTTATGTACGAGTACTCTCTCGTCAGACGCAGAGGTCAGTTCGAGGAAGTTCATGCGTGCGTATTTGTATGGAAAAGTTGGGGACCTTTTTTTTTTATTGAATCGGAGTTTGATGCCTTTCTCATATAGTACCTCGCACACAAACGGAAATTTTCCTCCCGTTTCGGGTATTTGGAGTGTTGTTTTGTTTGGTCTTGGAATTAATTGCCTTTAGGGTATTGGAGGGAAGGAAAAAAATGAGTTTTTTTTTTTTTTTTTTTTTTTTTTTTTCGATTACAGCTAAAACTATATGCCGCAGATTGGATTTTCAATGTATAATAAACCGAGATATGATCATAAAGTCATAAAATCGTTTTGGGTTTCAGGGGTCAGGTATATATAGGTATGTGGCCATAATGGTCCCTATGTAATCCAAGCACGAGGCCCCGGCAGCACAATAGCACCACACGTCTTTGTTTCCCTTCGATCATCGTCTTTATTTTCTCCGTCTTTTGTGAAAGCGGCGCGTGAGAGCTACCGGTTTTTCTATTTCAGGTAATCTCTTAATTTAAACGATTAGGTAATAGCTTTTCTTACGGATACACGTGTCGATCGGCAAACTCATTCGATACCACCCATGCGGTCGATGATTGCGTAGAGGCTCTGATGAATTTTCACGCTCATTTGAACCTTTTTTCTATTTTCAATTTATCACCTTTTCAATACTTTTTTTTGTGCTCCGTACAACTGTTTGTTCTATGCACAATAACAAAATGTAGAAAATTGTATTAATAGTATTATCACATAACTGGCGAAGAAAAAGTCCCTTGCTACGTATGCTACATATACGTACACGTTTGAAAAAGCAAAGACACCACCAGTGAGAGATAACTCACTCGAGTGTAGTAACAATCACCAACTCAAGGGTTTAGCTGTCGTAGTTTTGCTATTTTTTTTTATTTTTTCCATCATCTTTTACTATTTTTTTTTTTTTTTTTTTTCTTGGCTTCCTTTTCAACACTTCACCTCGTTTTTCTTAACCCTCGACCACGGCCTGGGAGACCGGTATTCGAGATCGAGCTTGTTCTTGTCGCACTTCCTCCTAATCTTCAACACGAAGATATTCGGGTTCTCCTCGAGATTGACAGTCGGCAGGTCGACAGACGCAGCCTCTGGAACCCTCTGCTCCGGATTCGGATAAACGGATATTGTCCGGCAGCCCTGGCCTACCTTCTGCAGCACAAAATCGTTTCCATTGTGCGACTGTGAAAAAACAAAAAAAAACTCGTGTCAAGTGAAGTATCACCGCGAGTCGCACGCGCTACCGTTCAGCTAATATTTGCCAATGTTCGGCACTCAAATACACACACAGATACCGTTTGCTCGTGGTTTGGAAAACCCGAGCTGAGCTTGCACGTGCGTCGTCGAATTTACTTGTTAAAATAGTACACTTACCCCTTGGCCGAAATTATTTTGGGATTCCCCGGATTCCATCTCAACACAATCGCAAGGTGGTTCAAACTCCGGTTTTGGCTTTTCCTTCTGCAGACGAACCACCAGACGGTTATTGTTGAACGTCGTCTCGATCTCCTTGTACGGCAGCCCCTTGCTCGCGATCTCCGACACAATGCTCGGCTTTTCGAGCTCCTCTACCGCTGGTGGTGCGCACCCACATCCATACGAGCCATCGCTGTCTGCAATTGCGCTTCAGATCAATGGTTCATGCTTTTTTTAATAAAAAATAAAAAATAAAAAAACTACTTTATCTACCTGTCGTTGATGTTGATAGGCACGATTGCAGCGATGGGTTATGGTTTAACAAGGAAGTGGTCGATACTTGAGGCTTGTCGTGTATCCGACAGCCACATTTGTGAGCCGGGGATATCATTTCTAATGATTTTTCGCTCAAAATTTAGATGTAAAAAAAAAAAAACAGATTTTTTGGAGGGTATTTGTTGCAAGAGACTAAAAAGTAATTTTGAAATAACCTAAATTAACGAGCACGTTCTCTCGTAATGAGCGTCTTGATGGTGAACGGCTTGAAGTTGCATATTAAGTGCCAAGTAATTCATCGCTACACCAGCTTAAAATTTAGAACATGAAGAAAAATATGGAGGATTTTCCACGTTGTACTGGATTATTTTCTTTAAAAAAAAAATTTATAATCCTTACAATTACAGCATATTTGCGAGAAATAAAATGAACTGGTACGGTTTAAAGAAGTTTCTCTGAAAGTAAACTACAAGAACCGACTTAATGACTAATTGTATCGCGTAACGGCACGTCTGTCAGAAATTTTTTTAAATCAAACTTTTCATTGTAATACGTCAAGTAACTCTGTATATATAAGACAAATAGCAATACGTGCACGATCTTACTGTTAATTGTTGCATACTTTCACGTGATGGTGAAATTTGTTGATTTTCGTTTGGTATATAAAGAGGAGACAAACTTAGTACTGCAATTATACTCACCTAAAATCAGTCCAGAAAAATCAGAATTTTCCATTCAACAATGAATTGTCCAGTGCAACTGATAGTCGCGATTTTTATGATTAAATCTGCTTATTCTCAAGTTACTACATCAAATGATGTAAGTATTGGATTAAATGTCAAAGCATATCATGTAAAAAATGAATATTCAAATTTTTCATTTGTATTCATTTATTTGTGCGTCAGATCCCTGGGACTTTGAAATGTGAAGGCTGTTCCATTTATAAACTCACGGAAAATGACAAAAAAGAAATTTTGTTTGCCCACAATTCCCTTAGAGATAAATTGAGTCAGGGTATCGAAGGAATGGGTAACCCAAGGCCACAACTGAAAGCTATCAACTTAGAACATCTGGTAATCGAAAGTTTTAAAAAATTCCTTGTAAAAATGGTATAATTTGAAACTTTATTTTTATAGCAATGGGACGAAGTTTTAGAGGAGGAAGCTTGGAATGAACTCTATTCGTGCTCATCTGACCTGGACTTTCGTGATTGTTTTACATATCTCTCTAATCCTTTAACAGGTCACAACTATGACTACATATTTAATTCCTTCAACTCAAGTGATTCTGTGCTATCTATTGTTAAGAAATGGTCCTCTCAAGCGAATACGTTCAACCACGAACATGCCAGCTCTTTAACGTAATTAGCTACGATCAATTGAAAAAAATGTAAAAAATAACCATATTTATTCTACAAAATTATGTATTCTTTAGCGCAAGTGATCTCACAGCCGCTAGAGCGTACACTCAGATGGTTTGGAGTAGAAGCACGAAAATTGGATGCGCTGCTTTCAAAGAAAAAATAGTAGAATACACCGATATGACTCACTTGATTTGCAAGTACAGAGAACCTGGAAACATTATTGGTCAACCAGTTTATTTTACCTCGTCTACTGTCCTTCATCAACCTCCAACTGGTATTAATAGTATGACAACAAGTTTCAAAACTAACATACCAAACCTTCCTACTAATGACGGACAAGTAGTTACTGGTGATATGACACCAAAATTCAATACTAACATACCAAAGACAAATTATTTCCAGTAGTATGATATCAAATTTCAATACTAACTCGCAAAACTTTCCTATTAATGACGGACAAATAGTTACTGGTGATATGACATCAAAATTCAATACTAACATACCAAACCTTCCTACTAATGACGGACAAGTAGTTACTGGTGATATGACACCAAAATTCAATACTAACATACCAAACCTTCCTACTAATGACGGACAAATAGTTACTGGTGATATGACATCAAAATTCAATACTAGCATGCAAAACCTGCCTCCTAATGACGGACAAATAGTTACTGGTGGTATGATATCAAAATTCAATACTAACACACCAAATATGCCACCTAATGGACAAATAGATATTGAAGGTATGATACCAAACTTCGCTACTAACTCGCAAAACATTCCCCCTAATGACGGACAAACAGTTACTGGTGGTATAACATCAAAATTCATTACTAACATACAAAACCTTCCTACTAATGACGGACAAATTACTACCAGTGGTATGATACCAAATTTCAATAGTAACTTGCAAAACCTGCCTCCTAATGAGGGACGAATGGTTATTGGTGGTATAACATCAAAATTTGCTACTAACATTCCAAATCTGCATTCTAGTGACGGACGAATTGGTGTTGATAGTTGGCGAATATCTTCTAATACTGGTCTGAATGACATGAGTAATCAAATCAATTCATTATTTGAAAAAATCCTTTTCTGTCTAAAGCAAATTATTCGGTCTTTGATAGATCAATTACCGTAAATAATAAAGTTTGTTTAATTACTTGTTACATGTATATTTTTAGATTTCTTTTGTTCTAAATAAATAATAACTATAATTGAATACAATGATTTGATCATTAATTATACCGACCACAATATTTCAAAGGAGAATTTATAAATTCTGTGTAGTAGCACTAATTGTTAGTCTAACCATTATCTTAGCGTAATATGATTGCCTTCCTTTAGTGTTTTTACCATCAGCCACTTTTTTTTGATAGTAAGATATACATTATGCATTTAGAAAAAGTAAAAATATACAAATTCTCGGGATTTTTTACGCTCCAATTGTGTTAATTCAATACTCTAATAAAGTATGGCAAACCCTTTGCACCCTTAAATAACTAAGCGTCCTTGGACAATCAACACAACTTGGGCGTAAACGTGTACCAACCGCACCCTTTGCCCGCTGAAGTTGTACTTTGCGCCCGTGGTACGAAAACTACTGTTTTTGGGGGACTAACTTGAGTATAAAAATTAAATTTGATACATTTTATAATTACCGGCACTGTCTCTTGTGTAGACCGTGCTGATACTGAATGGCTTGAAGTTGCATACTTAGTTGTTCATTATAAAACTATGTAACCTTTGCACCTCGGTGCGCAGCAATTTTGGTATGAAAAATTAACAAAATTCATGTAATACAATTCTCATTTGAAACATATTAAGATTTAAAAAAAAAAAAAAAAAAAAAAAAAAGCCTTAAAAAACGTAAACAATGTCGCTGTTTTTGAAACCTGGTAATTGCGTTGTATTTTTCTCGGTAAAGTCTCGATCTAACCTCTGACAATTTACCGAAATGAATAACAGAATCCTCAAGCTGCTGCTGCCCGCCGATGCCAGGCCCAGCCGATCCCTGTCCTCCGACAACGAAACCAGAAACCAAGTACGTCCACGAGGTGGGTGCCGAAATGATCGACAACCAGCTGATCATTCGTATGGAAAAGGACAAGTCTCGGAAGAAAAAAACGAAAAGGGCCAACTGGGAGCCACCTTGCGATTGCGACGTCATAGAGATTAAACGACCGACGAGCAAGCGCGAGAAACCCGAAATCGTTAATGGTGGCGATAACAATCAGATCCTCTTTAGGATACACTCGAAGGGACATCTTCATAAGAAGGAAGACCCAAACTACAAACCCCAGGCTATTGCATACAAGGTGTGTACTACCTCATAAGTGTTTGGTGATATGACGAAGCTGTATGAAAAAAAAAAAAAACAACTCTTTGAAATTTTATTGATTGTAAAGAGAAATTGAAGCGATCGACTGATTTTAATTGTAACAGCCATTTTCTCAGATTTAATGCAGGAGAAGAGAAAACGTCAAAAGCGTTTTTTCGATAAGACATGCTAATAAAAATTAATTTTTTTATTTCACTTCATACAACATTGAGTTGTCAAGAAAATTGTGAAAAAAAAAATGTTTCTTACTTACATGTACAAATTTTAATGTCATATGCTGCGGGGTAAACGATTTTTCAGGCCAAAAAAACTTGGTTGGCATTTTTTTGCATTAATCATCGATCGATTGCGACAAAAACATCAAACACGTTCGTTAACGACAATAATTCGTTTGTTTTTCCACAGATCAACAGATCGGGCCCGGAAACAGATCGCTCCCGAAAGATAACGATATATCCACAGCTGGGTAACGCTCCCCTCATTAAGCATAACCTAAAACAAATGGAAAAAAAAAACACACCTGCCACTTGCATGATTTTTTATTGATTCGTCAGGTGGTCCCATAAGCCAGGACGTTTACACGGATCACATAACCGAGGAAGACGACGACGTTTACCTGTTGCGAGTGAAAAAGAAGAACGACGCCGGTGGGAAGAAACGCAACGTGGAGGTCGAGCTGAGAACCCCGAAACCCCCAGCAAAGCCCAAAACAAGGGAACCCGAGATCGAAGCCAATGAGGCGACGGATGTGAAGCCGGAGGTGAAGAAAAATGAGGAAAATGAAAAGAAAACGAAGAATACAGCGAAATGAGCGCATTTGGACCCGCACTTGTCGAGGGTTTCGAAATAAATGATGTAATGATCGCGCGCAGTGAAACGAGACTGTCAACATAATTAACGCGCAGCCCCCGAGGAGTTGGGAAAAGGCGAGCGAGAATAGGACGATTTGCAGAAAAGGAGCCCGTGTCTACGTCGGCAGGGAGTCCTTTCATTCACGCGTGCATGGGCTGTGCTTCTCTCGAAAGTCGACGACCCGCCTCTCCTGGTAACGACGCTGCGTTCGCACCTCGAATGGCGTCGTCTCTAAGGAGCTATTTTTCTTTTCTTTTTTGATTCCTTGCGTTTTGTTGTCCCAGCACATCATTTGCACGAAAATTCAATCGATAATACTTTTTTTTTTTTTTTTTTAATTTGAGCTCCCCACTTTGGTGTAACGAGCAATCATCATTCGATCGAACGTTTGTTTAAACAAGTCATTGGCTCGGCTCGAACAGCTGCTTTATTGTGAAATTTTCGGATGTGCAGGTGCTCTTTTGTTTGTTACGCAATGTCGTACGCACTTTTTTTTTTAAACTCTCGAAAGAAACGCTCCATTGTGTTTCGTGATGAAAAAAAAAAATATATGTATATTATATGAAAAGAAAATATTAAAGTTGCCAGAAGGATGACACTGGATTATTGAGACTCGGGCGATTAATAGTGACCTAGAATCCCTCGGGGGGGAAAAAAAGAAGCAAATGGTTAGAAATTTTTTCGTAGCCATAGCAAGTAGTGCTTTTTTTGACTTGATGGGGGAGGAGGGTCCTTCGTGTGTTGTATTCTATATAAGATATTATTCGAACGCTGACTTGGCGAAAAGCGCGCGATTCTTAAAAATTTGTCGCACCTCGTTTGCCACAGCCTGAAAAAGTCGTTGTGAAACATACTCGTGACGTCCTCGTTAAGTTGTGGCATTCATTTTCAAAAAGAAGTTTTCAAAGGCATCGAAATTCTAGGAAAAATAATTGTTTGTTTCCCTCTGATGTAAAAAATAACTTAATAATTGGTTCTTTTAATTGTACGAGGGTATATTATATTGAAAGTGTTAACTTTGAAAAAATATCATCTTTAACGAATGATGACGCGTTACACGATTGTCTGACTTCGAAAGAATTATGTACTTCAAAAAATACTGACTCTTGCAATGTAACTATACTTAGTTAGCAAACATTAAATTATGTAACTTTGAAAATTATTTCTGAGTCACTGAGCGTGTCAAAAACAAGTGAGTCGCTGCTGCGAGCGAGGCATACTACAATTTTTATCCTACAGACGACGAGTGTTACAAAATATTTATAAAAATAAAAATTTCATGAGAATTAAGATTAAATAAAAAATAATAATAATAATAACAACTTTAGCTCGAACGTCTAAAGTCAGTAACTTATATCAAGGGAAGAAGAAGAAAAAAAAGCATCTTGTGACTGAATAAGCACCATGAATGGGGAAATATGTGTGGGCACTTGCGTTCGCTTGTATGAATGAGAGAAGCGCAATCGTAAGGAAAGAAAAAGAAGAAGAAAAAAAAAGGCAAAGAAATCGGGGGAAAAAGCTCGCTCGCGCGCGTGTGGTCGTCCCTCATGTGTGGACTTCCATAAAGCGTGACAATGGAGGAGCTAATAAATTATCCAGATTTCGTGAGAGATTCTCGAGTGTCGGGAGCCCAACTTTTTATTAAGTCTCCACTGTTCGTAATAGCACACGAGGGTATAAGGATTATCGACTCGGTGACATTCGTTTGACTTTCGTGTTCCATACGGAGTACACGTGAATATGTACCTGATCGACAAAAATTTCTTCGAACTGATTTGATGTTCAAATTAATTACGAAAGTATACCTACGTTTAATTGTCCGGTTAAAAAATATACTTGCTTCATCTCGTGTAGGGAGCACAATAGAAATTTTTGACAAACAACAAGCTAAATGTGCTGTCACATCATTACTATCATTTTTAACTGCTTGAAACAATTTCCAAAAATATACGTGAGACGATTCGATTTAGAAATACTCACATAGCGTTGAAACATTCTGACAAACAAAATACTGTTACCACGTTCTTGTAATTAATAATCCAAACTATTTGTTAATCGTTGATTACTGTAGATTTGAACGTTTCCGGCGTGTGGGAAAATGATGTAAATATACAACTTGCAACCCTGCCTTTTACCCATAATCCACCAAAAAAGTTTCATTTGTAGTACCTTGAATCCATTTGACGTTGTTGAAAAATTTCTTTACTTACGAAACCTCCCACGTACTCTCTTTCACCCTGAACAGTCATAATAACTATATACCCAATGAAAGAAGAACACCCTCCATGTAAGCGCGTGTGTGTGTAGCTTGTGGTCGAGCGGATCAATGGACTAAGCGACAAGTGACGGTATTATTAGAATGCCGCGCTCGAGGGCCTATAATATCTTTTTGGGAGAAAAAAGAGAGGACCGATATTGTATAATATATTGCATAAAAAAATCGAGGGTGGCATTATCATGATTTTTCAGTACGCACAATGCAGTAGAAACTAAATTGAAAGGCGCTGACCACTGAATTATGACGGGAACTATAGATCGAAATATTTTTTTCCGTTGCCTTTTTATTTTTTTTTCTTTGAATTACAATATAAAAGCATTAATTTGATAGAAAAGTACACGAAAATATGAGCAAATTCTATTAAATGTTCTGAAAAAAATTTTGTGGGAATTCAATTTTTTTCTTCTGTCTAACCACTGTCCTTCTGAAGGACAGTATATTTTTTTACAGTTTTACTATCAACGACACTCACAATAAGATCTTTATTATAAATTTGAACACATTTATAATCATAATGATAATAAAATATTGAAATACCTAATCAGAACTACTTTTTTTTTTATTCTCAACTATTATTTCCTCCATACGTATGTTTCGAGACAAAAGTAAAGAATTTATTTCATCATATGAAAATAACCATGGACATAATGAACAGAATTGTCATTAGTGTGTAACCTGTTTATTTCGAAAATTTACAATTAGTGATAAATAAAAGCTATATAGATACATATTTAGTTTTAACTGTTCTACGTTACTTCATTCAAAAGTTACTTTTATTTTAATGCTTTTAATTTAGCTTGTAGCAAATTAATCTTCTGATCCTTTCAAACAATTTTATCAAGTCAACATCGGCTTTACGAAAATGGTGGTAGAGTTGAACCCAAGTATGTCTAACTTATTAAACTCCACAAAACAAATAAAAACAACTATTAAATTTTAACACTAATATTTATCATCAAATTTTTTTATTGTATCTGTACAGGTGTGTATATTTATGTACTCATCAATGAAAACCATAATTCTTATCTGAGAAATTAGATCTGTAGATAACAATTGTTTACCGCTGACTAGGTATGTATGATTGCACACACGTCATTGTTTCCGTTGCACGATAATGGTCAGCTGATAAGCCGGCAACAAGTCAGTATCGTATATTACCATTAAATCGACAGTTAAGAGCCTGACGTGAACTAGTCCACAGGACGATTGCCGTGAAAGTAATACTCAATTGGATGAAAAAATGGTAAAATGAAATACTGCATTGATACTTTTTTATTTTACTGGTATCTTTCAATTTTTTTACCTTTTTATTGATTCGTCAGGTGGTCCCATAAGCCAGGACGTTTACACGGATCACATAACCGAGGAAGACAGGTCACAANCAGAAAGTTGCCTGTGGAAATGAAATACGAGGAGCCCCAGGACCACAACCACCAACAGCAACTAAAAAAATGGCCAATTTGGTAATTTTCATTCTATCAAAATATTCGTCATAAAAAAACTTCGTAAAAATGATAGTGAATACTAAAATGCTAAACCACATGACTACTAGGTATGGGATAATGAAATTGCCATGATAGCCCAACATTGGGCTGACCAGTGCCAATGGGGGCACGATAAATGCAGAAATACACGTAAGATCATTTTAGCATCAATAATATCAAAAAAATTTTTTATTTTTTTATTTTTTTACATTAATTGCAGTTGTGTCTTATTATCTTTACTTTCTTAAAAATCTATCCCGTATTAAAAGCTTTAAATACTTGTCATGTGCAACGTGAGTTGTTTGTAAATTTTTGTTGTTTATTTGATTCAACTGAGTTTATTTCGTAATCTGTATTATTAAAAATCAGCTTACAATAAATTGTCGTTCAATAATTAAATCAACGGTCTTTGACAATTTCTTTGTACAAGTAATCTGATAGTTTTCTGCTTAGTTTGAAAGCATCATATATTTTTAGTCATACATGCGAAAATTCATGTAATTTTATTCTAAAAATCTGAAATGCGTATAATAGAAAATCAACCAAAAGTGGAAAAGTTGATCATTTTTAATGTATAAAACATTTTACAATAAACGTACATTATTTTACTTTTACGAAAGTAACTGATGCGTCAAGGTCATAAACTATTCGACCCGGAAAGAAGTATGATAACACTTTAAGATCACGGGATTAATTTAGCACCTCCAATATTATCATTCAAGATTATCGTCTTAGTTATTGATTAAGTACCCCTTATCCAACGATAAATGTTTTTGTAATTCTTAAAAATGTAACATGACTAATGCAATTGTAAACAATTAACACAACAGTTTCGTGGATCACAAACAAATCGCATAATCGATTCTGGGCTTACGAACGATGAAAAGATACTGATTACCTCTTTACACAACGAATTGCGTCAAAAAGTAGCAAATGGCCAGGAGACCAACGGATATCCAAGGGGACCTCAGCCTCCAGCAAGATACATGCCTGTTGTTGTACGTACGAAATCATTAATACTATTTTCTTATAAATTTTCTGTAGTAAGCAAGCATTATCAACTATATTTTTTAAAAAACAATGATCGTTTCAAGGAATGGGACGAAGAATTGTCAACAGTCGCTCAAAAGTGGGCCAATCAATGTATATGGGGCCATGACAATAATCGACACATCAGTAGGTATCTTCTTACACTTAACATTAGTGATTAACTAATTTTTAATTTTCAAATGAGCGGACAGACCTACACATAAAAATACTTTTCTAATAAGGTTTTATTACAAAAATGCTGGTATTGTCATGCCAAGTTGATTATGGTATCTTCAACGTGTATGCTTATGTAGAATACATGTGTATAAGCATATTAAAACTTGTAAACGTAAAAAAAACGCTATTATCGCTTGGGCAGGGCCACGCTATCTGACGGACTTTTTTTTTCTTATGCAATACCCTTATACCGGTGAATATAATTCCTGATGAAATTAATGTATGTAAGCAACTTCGAAAAGCATTGCAAGGTCATATATTCGTCTTATATCTTGCAGCACTTTCTGGTGTTATTAACATAATTTTAATTCCAATCTGTTTCAAAAGCATGCTAATATAAAAAGTAATCATGGATCGATAATAAAAAAAGTTTCTTTTTAGAGCGTTTTAAAGTTGGTCAAAACATTGCCAGTCTTTCAACTACAGGAAACGTTTATGATCTCAAGGTCAAAGATATGGTGATGTCTTGGTACGACGAAGTCAAGCATTGCAGCAGAGAAGATATCACTCGTTTTAGGTAAACTTACATTGTTATTTATACATACTTGTCCGCTCCTGAAGTGTTAAATTACTCTCAATAATATTTATTTACAGAAGCACCAGTGTAAGCGGTTTTCCAATCGGCCACTATACTCAAATGTTGTGGGCAAAGTCAACTAAAATCGGTTGCGGTGCAGTGAAATACAAAGACGGGAATTTCAACACATTTTACCTCGTTTGCAATTACGGGCCAGCTGGGAATATGATTAGTGAGGCAGTTTACGAAATTCGCTAACTGACGATGATTATTGATGTTTTTTTTTTTTAATGATACGATCCACATAGTTATTTATTACCTAAACAACATTTTTTAATTGTACTTTAAATACAAAATTTAAAATTTCATTACTTTGTACTAAAATTTTAAACACTAGTTGTCTTATGATCACAAATTTATTATTTAACAAAAAGATTGTACAATAAAGTTCAATAATTTCATCAAAATACGTACAAGGCTTGAGGTGTACCTCGAAATTTTTTTTTATAAAATATAAAAGGTAATAAAATTCTTACGCATTAAAAAAAGTTTTCCAGAAAATATAAAACTGTAAAGTACAAAAAAATCATGAAAATTATGAATCTCTCAACATGATATTACAATTCACACTACTATTTAAATAGTTTGCCAATAGAAAAGTTATTATTAAATATAGCTGTCCAAGTAAGGTGGATGAAATCGAATAGGCTCAATTTACCTGATGTACCAAATTATAAGCCCATAAACAAGATTTTTTAGGTAAGACTCAGATTTTTTAGTTGTCAACATTAACCCCAAAGTAATCACAAATCTGGTAATTTTTAACCTGCACCATCTATCATCTAAATATTTATTATTATTTTTTTACATCCTGATTTTAGCTGATGAGAAACATGCGTTCATAAATATTATCTAATTTTTTTTTTAAATCTCAAAGTACTAATTACAAAAATAAGTTGTTTGAAATGTATATATCTGTATTTATAAGAGTAAATTTATGCATTCATCTTACTCTATTACTCAACTTCAGCTATTATTATTAACTTAATTTTTCACTTTTTAGTTGGTTTAGGGAATGAGTGTACTGAATAAAAACCAATGAACAAAACTTCGAATAAAACTTGAGAATTTATCTAAAAATCATTGTTAATAATATTTATTAATATTTACGACAGGCATTAAAAAATTTAATAAATGATATAACATTTTCCGGTCTAACATTAGGAACTGTAATTGTACTTTATTAAATTTCGAGCACAAAAACTTTTTTAATCAATAAAATAATAAAACGCATATTTTGAGAAATAATTTTCCCGCATGCTTCGACACAAGTATACACTTGTAAAAATTTTATGCCTCCAACAGCCTGAAAATACATTAACCGAATTATCGTAAGTTAAAGTGATTTAAAAATTCATTATTTAATTCACATTAAAGATGCAAATTTGAATGATCTAAATGAACGTTTTACAGATATGCAAATCACTGCGATAAAAACTACTATAAAATAAGTTTCTTTTAAAAAATTCGTTACTTTATAAAGTGTTCGAGCTTAACAACATCATGAGGAGTTTAATTTTTTTTTTTGCCGTCGTGTCTTACGCCTACGCCAGTGCTCAATACTGCAGTCTACAAAGCTGCCAAGGAAAGCCACACACCGTTTGTGAATTTGTAAAGACACTCACTACTGATTATATTTTTTTCATAATAGTTAAGTAGTTTCCTTTTGCAATGTGTATCTTTAATTACACTATTTTTTATTCTTAGACTTACCAAAACAAATGCGAAAGACCCATTTCAAGTGGGCTGTCCCAAAATGAAAAAGACCGGATAGTAAAACTGCATAATCAGCTGAGGCAGAAAGTTGCCTGTGGAAATGAAATACGAGGAGCCCCAGGACCACAACCACCAACAGCAACTAAAAAAATGGCCAATTTGGTAATTTTCATTCTATCAAAATATTCGTCATAAAAAAACTTCGTAAAAATGATAGTGAATACTAAAATGCTAAACCACATGACTACTAGGTATGGGATAATGAAATTGCCATGATAGCCCAACATTGGGCTGACCAGTGCCAATGGGGGCACGATAAATGCAGAAATACACGTAAGATCATTTTAGCATCAATAATATCAAATCGATTACCGTTAATGTTATATATTTCCAATTGCTTATTGATTATTATTATTGTCACTACTATTAGCAATTTGATTACCATTATTATCATTTTTATTACTTTATTATTATTTTTACGACTATTGTTACTAAGTATTATTATTATTATTATTATAACTACCATCATCAATGTGATAAACATAAGTCTTATCGTTCAGCGTGGTCCTAAACGATTAATTCCTGGATTTGAATATACTTGGTTGATACATTTAGTGTAATTGATATTGCTTTGATTTTTTTTCAAGATAATCTGAAGCCAAGATCTATTGTTTCGATTTAGACACACCTTTATTTACCCTTAAATCATTTTTTCAATTTATTGTCTCGTACATCTGAATCGGGTTTATAATGAATCTGATCAATAAATGAATCGTCATAATGATATTTCAATCATAAATTTATCACATTCTGAAACCGATTTATCAAACAAAAATTACCAATGTTAATTTACTTTATCTTCACATTAACATTCATGATAAAAAATAAAGTTTTTTTTTTTTTATTTATTTGCTGTAATTTTATCATTGTGATTATCTTTAGTTATAAATTTTTTCTGAAATCAGATTTAATTGATCGATATAGAAATTATGTTTGTTAAACACTTTTGATATTAAAGTAATAATAATTTATTGTATGCCTAATGTTAACTCTAATTAAAAGTAAAAAATCTTTCGTTTTAATATTAAATTGATTTTTTTCCACAGCAAAAGAGTACGTGGGTCAAAATATTGCATACCAACAAACAACTGGCGATGTCAGTTCTATCCCAGTTGAGGATATGGTTCAGGCATGGTACGACGAAGTACAATATTTCGACGGGCGAACGTTACAGGGTATTTCCGGCAAAGTCGTTGGTCACTACACGCAAATGGTCTGGAGTGGAACTACTAAAATTGGGTGTGGAGCTGTCAAGTACAAGAAAGCGGACTACAATAGATTCTATCTTGTCTGCAACTATTCACCAGGTGGCAACATTGGCGGTGTAAAAGTTTATGAAACACAAAAACATCATGATCAACTTCAAAATAATCAAAATTATCAACCTCAACAAAATCAATATTACAAACCTCAGCAAAATGAAAAGTATCCCACTCAGCCAAGTTACAACAATTACTGGCTACATCAGCCACAGCCCAGACCTCAGCCACAATTACCTCAAGGAACTTCGTTTACCTATTCTGTGAATGGAAAACCCGCGACAAAAGAGGAATTTGAAAAGTTTAAAAACCAATACAAGTCAAGCATGTACACTTGGAACGGTAAATCGGTGTCGAAGGAAGAATTCGAAAATAAGAAACGGCTATACCAAGCCTACTTGTCTGAACTACAACATTGAGGAAAACAATTTCTTCACGATAAGTAGTAAATCATCACAGCCGATGGGTTCGAGATTAATTTTTGCGAATCTTTTTTGTCAATCGTTACACTAATTTTTTATTTATGTTTTTTATCATCATAACTTCTTCAAATTGTGTATAATTATAAATAAAATGAAAAGATGTTGTACAAACGGGATTAGAATCAAAACCCCCCGTATATAGATTTTAGAGGGTGCCCGTAAAAATCACACAAAATGGTGTGAAGGTAGGAATAATACGATTTAAAAAAAAAGAAAAATAATAAGATTAAAAAAATATATAATGCCTTAATTCCTGTAGTGGTTCAAATAGTTATAAAAATTTAAAAATAAAAAACAAAAACATACATTTGTTGGTTATTTATAATCATCCATATTCAATGTCCAATGTTAACTGTTGCATTATTTGATTTCCACGTAATCGGAAATAAGATTAAATTAAAGCTCTATCGCAATTCTACTAGTGAGAAAAATAAGCCCACAATGATCAGAGTAAATTCGAACAACTAGCACTTATGGCTCCCATGAGTTAGCAATAACCTACTAGCTCATTAGATTTTATTATATTTTTTAGACTTTTATTTATTTTGACTAAATAGTTAAACACATCGGCTTTTAGCGAAGATCTTGAAAAATGAGACTTAATTATCTCAGCTCCATGTAGTCGTGTCGTTGACATAAAAAGCAGGAATAAACAACCTACGCTATCAGTAGATAGTCTGAGCGACCACCACCCTCGTTGAGAAATATCATCGACACTATATTCATTCGATTAATTAAACTACCCTTATTGACTTAAAAAATGTATAAAGATATGGTTAATATACTTTCCAGAAAAATTTTAAAAAACAATTTTAAAATATTTTTCTTTCATGTGTGAGAATATGAGATGTTAAAGCTAGACAGCGTGTGCTAAAATCGCGATTAAAATTCAATGTACTAATACTATTAACATGTTCCATAAGATTTTATACAATTAACATAGAGTGAGTCTCGAAATTTCGGCTGCCAAAACATTTTTTTCGGCAACGGCCATTTAATGGAACAGAATTATCTGGTTCATTCGAATAGCCATGAATAATTATTTTGTACGGTTGAAAATATTAATTTTATTTACAGTATTGCTTAAAATAAATTTATATACTTCGAATATAGTTAGTAACACTTATATTTTGGCGCCGACGAAAATGGCAATCCGCTTTACGGGAAATTTATCAGCCAGAGGACGACGAAAACGGTGCATGGGCAAGATGAGCCAACGTCGAAACGTCAGATATTATTACCTCGATGAATCACTCCTCGTCCAGCCTTGACCTTGTAGGGAGATACCCCTGGCCCAACAACGAGCACCGTCCCCACCGTAAATTCTTGGTGGCCAACAGTCATGCGACTCCGTGGAATCGCACGTTTCATGTAAAGGTTCGAGGTCGCGGCTAAAAAGCATCCAGAAAACGTTGTAGTGAGAAAAATGTCCTTATTTAATGTTTTTAATTCAATCCAATTCCAAGTTAACTATCCAAAGTTATCTTTTGTTTACTTGTCCACACAGCCATACAGTGTAACTATGTTCTCGAAAAATTGTTATGGACACGGGAAGTCACAGCTGGAGGTCTCAGAATCATGGCTGTACTTTATAAAGGATACTTAATACAAAACTGTGAATAAATGAAGCAAACAAAATTTAATAATCGAAAAAATTCATCCTTACTGTTAGATGCACACAACAGCATAACATTGCCACGTGAGGACTTCTTATCTCTATCAGCTCCACTAGCTTAAAAACATCTTGGACGCAAATAATTTAATACTAATTAACATGATACTAATGAGATGCAAATATCGTTATCATGCGTAAACGAAAATAAAATCAACATTGCAACAAATAGTTTGAAATAAAATAAATTTTAAGTGTAAGTTTATCATGCTACCGTAAGGCTTGTAAATTTCTAAGCCTAGGTTGTGCGTCATGCAAGTATAGACATTGGAACGATAAGATAAGACGTCAACTATAAAATAGGCACCAATTTCGTTCAGAAATTCAGTTCGAACTAATCAGTAGACCCGAAAATGAGAGGCTTGATTTTTCTTCTGGTGGTGGTGGTGGCCTACACCAGTGCCGAGTACGAGCAGTACTGCCATTTGCGGAGCTGCAAAAAGGACGAGAAACACACCCTCTGTGCCTACGTAAGTTACTTTTTTCCTTTTCTTACATTTCAAAGTACATATTATTCTGTGATCTCAAACAGACAATGTAAATTTCACTGAGAAAGATGCATGGAAAAATCTTGCATATTCGCAGGTATGGAATTCCATACCTCGTCATACAAAAAAACTCATATTTCTTCTCAAAAAATTGCACTCAATTTTAAAACAAGTTCGGAGATTGCAAGGAGAAGAAAGTTCTCACTTTGATACTTGAACTTTCAAAGAAAATATACTCGAGACATTGAAAATTCATGAACATACATGATTTTAAGTAACCTTTGAAAGACAAATATGAAGTGCCTTTAATTTAATTTTTAGTCCTCCGCCAACAAATGCGCAAGACTCATTTCAAGTGGGCTATCCCAAGATGAAAAAAACCGGATAGTT
Source organism: Copidosoma floridanum (assembly GCF_000648655.2). The sequence continues at coordinate 433,963 of NW_019379466.1, read as the reverse complement.
AAACTGCATAATCAGCTGAGGCAGAAGGTTGCCAGTGGGAAAGAAGTGCGTGGAGCCCCGGGACCACAACCACCAACAGCAACTAGAAAAATGGCCAATTTGGTAATTTTTGTCTGTCACTTTGAACTTGATATTATTTTCTGTATGCCTACTTTTACCATCGAAGAAAATTATTTACTTATGATTTAATTTTTGGTAGCATTTAGAATTTGTTAATCAAGTACTATACAATTTTCAGGTATGGGATGAAGAAATTGCTGGTGTAGCTCAGCACTGGGCCAATCAATGCAACTGGGGACACGACAAATGCAGAAATACAAGTAAAATTATTTATCAACAATCAATATTAATTTTAATTTTAGTTTTAACATGTGTACATTCTCAAGTGTACTCACTTTTGTCTACTTTGTACGAAAAAAATTTATAAAATACTTTTTATCTTAATTATTAGCAAAGATCAGTTCATCTCAGAAAATTGTTTCTTTTTCAAATTTCAGAACAAAAACTTAAACATTCAAACTTAAAATAAAAATTTCAGATAAAGAAGAATATGTGGGTCAAAATATTGCCGAAAAATCGACAACTGGCGATGTCAATACTATCCCGGTTGAGCATATGGTTCAGGCATGGTACGACGAAGTACAATATTTCGACGGGCGAACGTTACAGGGTATTTCCGGCAAAGTCGTTGGTCACTACACGCAAATGGTCTGGAGTGGAACTACTAAAATTGGGTGTGGAGCTGTCAAGTACAAGAAAGCGGACTACAATAGATTCTATCTTGTCTGCAACTATTCACCAGGTGGCAACATTGGCGGTGTAAAAGTTTATGAAACACAAAAACATCATGATCAACTTCAAAATAATCAAAATTATCAACCTCAACAAAATCAATATTACAAACCTCAGCAAAATGAAAAGTATCCCACTCAGCCAAGTTACAACAATTACTGGCTACATCAGCCACAGCCCAGACCTCAGCCACAATTACCTCAAGGAACTTCGTTTACCTATTCTGTGAATGGAAAACCCGCGACAAAAGAGGAATTTGAAAAGTTTAAAAACCAATACAAGTCAAGCATGTACACTTGGAACGGTAAATCGGTGTCGAAGGAAGAATTCGAAAATAAGAAACGGCTATACCAAGCCTACTTGTCTGAACTACAACATTGAGGAAAACAATTTCTTCACGATAAGTAGTAAATCATCACAGCCGATGGGTTCGAGATTAATTTTTGCGAATCTTTTTTGTCAATCGTTACACTAATTTTTTATTTATGTTTTTTATCATCATAACTTCTTCAAATTGTGTATAATTATAAATAAAATGAAAAGATGTTGTACAAACGGGATTAGAATCAAAACCCCCCGTATATAGATTTTAGAGGGTGCCCGTAAAAATCACACAAAATGGTGTGAAGGTAGGAATAATACGATTTAAAAAAAAAGAAAAATAATAAGATTAAAAAAATATATAATGCCTTAATTCCTGTAGTGGTTCAAATAGTTATAAAAATTTAAAAATAAAAAACAAAAACATACATTTGTTGGTTATTTATAATCATCCATATTCAATGTCCAATGTTAACTGTTGCATTATTTGATTTCCACGTAATCGGAAATAAGATTAAATTAAAGCTCTATCGCAATTCTACTAGTGAGAAAAATAAGCCCACAATGATCAGAGTAAATTCGAACAACTAGCACTTATGGCTCCCATGAGTTAGCAATAACCTACTAGCTCATTAGATTTTATTATATTTTTTAGACTTTTATTTATTTTGACTAAATAGTTAAACACATCGGCTTTTAGCGAAGATCTTGAAAAATGAGACTTAATTATCTCAGCTCCATGTAGTCGTGTCGTTGACATAAAAAGCAGGAATAAACAACCTACGCTATCAGTAGATAGTCTGAGCGACCACCACCCTCGTTGAGAAATATCATCGACACTATATTCATTCGATTAATTAAACTACCCTTATTGACTTAAAAAATGTATAAAGATATGGTTAATATACTTTCCAGAAAAATTTTAAAAAACAATTTTAAAATATTTTTCTTTCATGTGTGAGAATATGAGATGTTAAAGCTAGACAGCGTGTGCTAAAATCGCGATTAAAATTCAATGTACTAATACTATTAACATGTTCCATAAGATTTTATACAATTAACATAGAGTGAGTCTCGAAATTTCGGCTGCCAAAACATTTTTTTCGGCAACGGCCATTTAATGGAACAGAATTATCTGGTTCATTCGAATAGCCATGAATAATTATTTTGTACGGTTGAAAATATTAATTTTATTTACAGTATTGCTTAAAATAAATTTATATACTTCGAATATAGTTAGTAACACTTATATTTTGGCGCCGACGAAAATGGCAATCCGCTTTACGGGAAATTTATCAGCCAGAGGACGACGAAAACGGTGCATGGGCAAGATGAGCCAACGTCGAAACGTCAGATATTATTACCTCGATGAATCACTCCTCGTCCAGCCTTGACCTTGTAGGGAGATACCCCNATGTACATTTTTTTTTTTTAATTTTATTTTGAAATTTTTTAATAACAATCAGTGTATATTTTTATGAAATGTTTATAAATTTATAATAATTTTATAACTATTCACCAATCAGTATATTAATTATTACTATACATAAAAGAAATGTTTACTTAGTGATTATCTTTTTTAAGAAAAGCTTGAATTTAAAACTGGACGCAATTAGAAATCTTCAGTTAATCACTTCATAAAAATAAAATTATTTTCCAAGTATGATTTGTCGTAAATGGCTAACTTACTTAAGTTAAAAAATTTCGAAAATATCTATGTAGATGTACCTATTGTATCACTGACATATGGTACTTCGGAATTTTCACCTATCTTAAGTTAGTCATTGATGATGCATCGTATTTGGAAAGAATGATTTTGTTTTTATCAGGTCGTTGACTAAAGATAGGATTTCAACATTTCTTAAAAAAATATCCATTCATTTTTACTGAGAAAGAATTTGTTTAACATTGTATACTATTTTGTAATTCAAATTGGTTTGCCAAAAAAACATATGCTACAATTATAGATTATATTTATAACTATTATAGGTTCTTATATTACGCTTTACAGCTAATAACATAACAATAAAAAACATTCAACAGAATACATGAAAATAATTTTTAAAAATACAACTATGCCAAATATCTGAAAAAAAAATAACTTTGTTGACGCGTATCTGCAGATCCAGCGATAGCTAATAATACAACTGAAAAAAACGGCTACCAAAATTCATCAATATAATAGCTAATAATACAACTGTTATAAAGATTTAAAAATGATGCTTTGCTTACGCGTATCGATAGCTATATCGACACCTACTTATACAGCAATATCTATTAATGCAGCTTCAAAAATAGCTTTTACATTACAACAAGAACGTGACAGCCAAAAAAAGCACGTATTTCATTACCAATTATATACATCATTGGAACGATAAGATAAGACGTCAACTATAAAATAGGCACCAATTTCGTTCAGAAATTCAGTTCGAACTAATCAGTAGACCCGAAAATGAGAGGCTTGATTTTTCTTCTGGTGGTGGTGGCCTACACCAGTGCCGAGTACGAGCTTTTTTCAATTTATTGTCTCGTACATCTGAATCGGGTTTATAATGAATCTGATCAATAAATGAATCGTCATAATGATATTTCAATCATAAATTTATCACATTCTGAAACCGATTTATCAAACAAAAATTACCAATGTTAATTTACTTTATCTTCACATTAACATTCATGATAAAAAATAAAGTTTTTTTTTTTTTATTTATTTGCTGTAATTTTATCATTGTGATTATCTTTAGTTATAAATTTTTTCTGAAATCAGATTTAATTGATCGATATAGAAATTATGTTTGTTAAACACTTTTGATATTAAAGTAATAATAATTTATTGTATGCCTAATGTTAACTCTAATTAAAAGTAAAAAATCTTTCGTTTTAATATTAAATTGATTTTTTTCCACAGCAAAAGAGTACGTGGGTCAAAATATTGCATACCAACAAACAACTGGCGATGTCAGTTCTATCCCAGTTGAGGATATGGTTCAGGCATGGTACGACGAAGTACAATATTTCGACGGGCGAACGTTACAGGGTATTTCCGGCAAAGTCGTTGGTCACTACACGCAAATGGTCTGGAGTGGAACTACTAAAATTGGGTGTGGAGAAAATAATAAGATTAAAAAAATATATAATGCCTTAATTCCTGTAGTGGTTCAAATAGTTATAAAAATTTAAAAATAAAAAACAAAAACATACATTTGTTGGTTATTTATAATCATCCATATTCAATGTCCAATGTTAACTGTTGCATTATTTGATTTCCACGTAATCGGAAATAAGATTAAATTAAAGCTCTATCGCAATTCTACTAGTGAGAAAAATAAGCCCACAATGATCAGAGTAAATTCGAACAACTAGCACTTATGGCTCCCATGAGTTAGCAATAACCTACTAGCTCATTAGATTTTATTATATTTTTTAGACTTTTATTTATTTTGACTAAATAGTTAAACACATCGGCTTTTAGCGAAGATCTTGAAAAATGAGACTTAATTATCTCAGCTCCATGTAGTCGTGTCGTTGACATAAAAAGCAGGAATAAACAACCTACGCTATCAGTAGATAGTCTGAGCGACCACCACCCTCGTTGAGAAATATCATCGACACTATATTCATTCGATTAATTAAACTACCCTTATTGACTTAAAAAATGTATAAAGATATGGTTAATATACTTTCCAGAAAAATTTTAAAAAACAATTTTAAAATATTTTTCTTTCATGTGTGAGAATATGAGATGTTAAAGCTAGACAGCGTGTGCTAAAATCGCGATTAAAATTCAATGTACTAATACTATTAACATGTTCCATAAGATTTTATACAATTAACATAGAGTGAGTCTCGAAATTTCGGCTGCCAAAACATTTTTTTCGGCAACGGCCATTTAATGGAACAGAATTATCTGGTTCATTCGAATAGCCATGAATAATTATTTTGTACGGTTGAAAATATTAATTTTATTTACAGTATTGCTTAAAATAAATTTATATACTTCGAATATAGTTAGTAACACTTATATTTTGGCGCCGACGAAAATGGCAATCCGCTTTACGGGAAATTTATCAGCCAGAGGACGACGAAAACGGTGCATGGGCAAGATGAGCCAACGTCGAAACGTCAGATATTATTACCTCGATGAATCACTCCTCGTCCAGCCTTGACCTTGTAGGGAGATACCCCTGGCCCAACAACGAGCACCGTCCCCACCGTAAATTCTTGGTGGCCAACAGTCATGCGACTCCGTGGAATCGCACGTTTCATGTAAAGGTTCGAGGTCGCGGCTAAAAAGCATCCAGAAAACGTTGTAGTGAGAAAAATGTCCTTATTTAATGTTTTTAATTCAATCCAATTCCAAGTTAACTATCCAAAGTTATCTTTTGTTTACTTGTCCACACAGCCATACAGTGTAACTATGTTCTCGAAAAATTGTTATGGACACGGGAAGTCACAGCTGGAGGTCTCAGAATCATGGCTGTACTTTATAAAGGATACTTAATACAAAACTGTGAATAAATGAAGCAAACAAAATTTAATAATCGAAAAAATTCATCCTTACTGTTAGATGCACACAACAGCATAACATTGCCACGTGAGGACTTCTTATCTCTATCAGCTCCACTAGCTTAAAAACATCTTGGACGCAAATAATTTAATACTAATTAACATGATACTAATGAGATGCAAATATCGTTATCATGCGTAAACGAAAATAAAATCAACATTGCAACAAATAGTTTGAAATAAAATAAATTTTAAGTGTAAGTTTATCATGCTACCGTAAGGCTTGTAAATTTCTAAGCCTAGGTTGTGCGTCATGCAAGTATAGACATTGGAACGATAAGATAAGACGTCAACTATAAAATAGGCACCAATTTCGTTCAGAAATTCAGTTCGAACTAATCAGTAGACCCGAAAATGAGAGGCTTGATTTTTCTTCTGGTGGTGGTGGCCTACACCAGTGCCGAGTACGAGCAGTACTGCCATTTGCGGAGCTGCAAAAAGGACGAGAAACACACCCTCTGTGCCTACGTAAGTTACTTTTTTCCTTTTCTTACATTTCAAAGTACATATTATTCTGTGATCTCAAACAGACAATGTAAATTTCACTGAGAAAGATGCATGGAAAAATCTTGCATATTCGCAGGTATGGAATTCCATACCTCGTCATACAAAAAAACTCATATTTCTTCTCAAAAAATTGCACTCAATTTTATAACAAGTTCGGAGATTGCAAGGAGAAGAAAGTTCTCACTTTGATACTTGAACTTTCAAAGAAAATATACTCGAGACATTGAAAATTCATGAACATACATGATTTTAAGTAACCTTTGAAAGGCAAATGTGAAGTGCCTTTAATTTAATTTTTAGTCCTCCGCCAACAAATGCGCAAGACTCATTTCAAGTGGGCTATCCCAAGATGAAAAAAACCGGATAGTTAAACTGCATAATCAGCTGAGGCAGAAGGTTGCCAGTGGGAAAGAAGTGCGTGGAGCCCCGGGACCACAACCACCAACAGCAACTAGAAAAATGGCCAATTTGGTAATTTTTTACTTCCACTTTTGATCTGATACTAGTCTCTACATGCCTATTCTTGCAATTGAATGAAACTAACTATGATTTTTCATGTTCTTTTTTTTATTCTAAAAATTTTTGTCGTATCTAAAAACGGTATCATTATTTAATAGTATTTTGAATTTGCTTATCAAAGACTGTATGATTTTCAGGTATGGGATAACGAAATCGCCCGTATAGCTCAGCATTGGGCCGATCAATGCAATTACAAACACGATCAATGCAAAAATACACGTAAGATTATTAATATTATCAAAATTGTAATATCAATATATTATTATAACATGATTACCTAAATGATTAACTTAGCATACATCGTCTCAAAAAGCTTATGTTTATTCAATTCCAATACAAAAATCGGAAAATCCTGACTCGAACAAATATAAAAATTTCAGTGAAAGAAGAACATGTTGGTCAAAACATAGCGTACGAATGGACTACTGGCGATTTCAAAACTATTAAAGTTGAAAAATTGATTATGAATTGGTACAATGAAGTAGACAGCTTCGATGGGCGCACATTACAGGGTATTTCCGGCAAAGCCGTTGGTCACTACACGCAAATGGTTTGGAGTAAAACTAACAAAATTGGGTGCGGAGCTGTTAGATACTATGATGGAGACAGAAAGACTTTATATCTGGTCTGTAATTACGGTCCAGGAGGTAATATGTATGGCGAAAAAGTGTATGATACTAAAAATAACCCAACGCAAAATCGGCATATTCGACCTCAAAAAAATAAAAATCGTAAACCTTCGGCAAGTAATAATAACAAGCCATCCAGAAGACCTCAGCCGCAACCTCGCCGAGAAACTTTGTACCCATATACCATTCACGGGAAACGAGTGACAAAAGAAGAATACGAAAAATTCAAAAACCAGCCACTATGGAATCACGGACCCTCGAGAAAACCTCAGTCGCAACCCCATCGAGAAACTTCTTTTTCGTACACTGTCAACGGCAAACGCGTTACGAAAGAAGAATATGAGAAGTTAAAAAATCAGCCACTATGGAATCACGGACCTTCTAGAAGACCTCAGTCGCAACCCCATCGAGAAACTTCTTTTTCGTACACTGTCAACGGCAAACGCGTTACGAAAGAAGAATATGAGAAGTTAAAAAATCAGCCACTATGGGATCACGGACCTTCTAGAAGACCTCAGTCGCAACCCCGTCGAGAAACTTCGCCTGTCCATATAGTTAATGGGAAACGAGTTACAAAAGAAGAATACGAACGATTCAATAACCGGCCAAATTTGAATCTCGAATCCTCGAGAAGACCTCAGCCACAGCCCCATCGATACGTTTCGTCTTCCTTTATCATTAATGGAAAACCCGCTACGAAGGAAGAATTCGAAAAGTTCAAAAACAAATCCAGATCAGGCTCGTACACTTGGAACGGTAAATCGGTGTCGAAGGAAGAATTCGATAGGAAAATTCGGGAGTCCATGGCTAATCGGATTGAGCGACAATAAGATAATAACAAGGATGACAATACCTTTCCTATAAATCAAAGGAAATACCTACCAACGAGTAAGGCATTCAGAGTGTTGATTTTTAGGAAAGTTTATATTAATTTCAAAAATAGATTTTTTATTGATATGTTATGCTATCATAACTTTATAAAAATTTATTTAAAGATATAATAACTAGCGGTAAAAATTTTGTATATTTTATGCTGTAATGTTGCAGTTTAAATATGAGCATTCTAATAAATAAAAAATGTCATGAGCATGTTTTCAATACATACTTAAAAATTATTGGATTTTTTTACGATCAATACAAAAAGTTACATTTAACGTGTCTTTCACATGAGCTACAATATTTTTTACCTATAATTAGATTTGAAACGTTATTAAATATATTTAAATAATCTAACGACACGCTTGAATTCGTCCATAATATCTTAAAACTCTTTTAAATTATGAAACATTTTTCAGTGAAAAGTTCAGAGCTGTACACAGTACTTATGCAAGAAATTGCTGAGGAAAAAAGTTTTCGTATAATAAAACCAAATAAATTTTATTTTTTAGACAAAATTTGTTCGTACGTATGATGATATAAAATTATTGCCTAAGAATTCATTATTTATAATACAATTAANGGTTGAAAATATTAATTTTATTTACAGTATTGCTTAAAATAAATTTATATACTTCGAATATAGTTAGTAACACTTATATTTTGGCGCCGACGAAAATGGCAATCCGCTTTACGGGAAATTTATCAGCCAGAGGACGACGAAAACGGTGCATGGGCAAGATGAGCCAACGTCGAAACGTCAGATATTATTACCTCGATGAATCACTCCTCGTCCAGCCTTGACCTTGTAGGGAGATACCCCTGGCCCAACAACGAGCACCGTCCCCACCGTAAATTCTTGGTGGCCAACAGTCATGCGACTCCGTGGAATCGCACGTTTCATGTAAAGGTTCGAGGTCGCGGCTAAAAAGCATCCAGAAAACGTTGTAGTGAGAAAAATGTCCTTATTTAATGTTTTTAATTCAATCCAATTCCAAGTTAACTATCCAAAGTTATCTTTTGTTTACTTGTCCACACAGCCATACAGTGTAACTATGTTCTCGAAAAATTGTTATGGACACGGGAAGTCACAGCTGGAGGTCTCAGAATCATGGCTGTACTTTATAAAGGATACTTAATACAAAACTGTGAATAAATGAAGCAAACAAAATTTAATAATCGAAAAAATTCATCCTTACTGTTAGATGCACACAACAGCATAACATTGCCACGTGAGGACTTCTTATCTCTATCAGCTCCACTAGCTTAAAAACATCTTGGACGCAAATAATTTAATACTAATTAACATGATACTAATGAGATGCAAATATCGTTATCATGCGTAAACGAAAATAAAATCAACATTGCAACAAATAGTTTGAAATAAAATAAATTTTAAGTGTAAGTTTATCATGCTACCGTAAGGCTTGTAAATTTCTAAGCCTAGGTTGTGCGTCATGCAAGTATAGACATTGGAACGATAAGATAAGACGTCAACTATAAAATAGGCACCAATTTCGTTCAGAAATTCAGTTCGAACTAATCAGTAGACCCGAAAATGAGAGGCTTGATTTTTCTTCTGGTGGTGGTGGCCTACACCAGTGCCGAGTACGAGCAGTACTGCCATTTGCGGAGCTGCAAAAAGGACGAGAAACACACCCTCTGTGCCTACGTAAGTTACTTTTTTCCTTTTCTTACATTTCAAAGTACATATTATTCTGTGATCTCAAACAGACAATGTAAATTTCACTGAGAAAGATGCATGGAAAAATCTTGCATATTCGCAGGTATGGAATTCCATACCTCGTCATACAAAAAAACTCATATTTCTTCTCAAAAAATTGCACTCAATTTTAAAACAAGTTCGGAGATTGCAAGGAGAAGAAAGTTCTCACTTTGATACTTGAACTTTCAAAGAAAATATACTCGAGACATTGAAAATTCATGAACATACATGATTTTAAGTAACCTTTGAAAGACAAATATGAAGTGCCTTTAATTTAATTTTTAGTCCTCCGCCAACAAATGCGCAAGACTCATTTCAAGTGGGCTATCCCAAGATGAAAAAAACCGGATAGTTAAACTGCATAATCAGCTGAGGCAGAAGGTTGCCAGTGGGAAAGAAGTGCGTGGAGCCCCGGGACCACAACCACCAACAGCAACTAGAAAAATGGCCAATTTGGTAATTTTTTACTTCCACTTTTGATCTGATACTAGTCTCTACATGCCTATTCTTGCAATTGAATGAAACTAACTATGATTTTTCATGTTCTTTTTTTTATTCTAAAAATTTTTGTCGTATCTAAAAACGGTATCATTATTTAATAGTATTTTGAATTTGCTTATCAAAGACTGTATGATTTTCAGGTATGGGATAACGAAATCGCCCGTATAGCTCAGCATTGGGCCGATCAATGCAATTACAAACACGATCAATGCAAAAATACACGTAAGATTATTAATATTATCAAAATTGTAATATCAATATATTATTATAACATGATTACCTAAATGATTAACTTAGCATACATCGTCTCAAAAAGCTTATGTTTATTCAATTCCAATACAAAAATCGGAAAATCCTGACTCGAACAAATATAAAAATTTCAGTGAAAGAAGAACATGTTGGTCAAAACATAGCGTACGAATGGACTACTGGCGATTTCAAAACTATTAAAGTTGAAAAATTGATTATGAATTGGTACAATGAAGTAGACAGCTTCGATGGGCGCACATTACAGGGTATTTCCGGCAAAGCCGTTGGTCACTACACGCAAATGGTTTGGAGTAAAACTAACAAAATTGGGTGCGGAGCTGTTAGATACTATGATGGAGACAGAAAGACTTTATATCTGGTCTGTAATTACGGTCCAGGAGGTAATATGTATGGCGAAAAAGTGTATGATACTAAAAATAACCCAACGCAAAATCGGCATATTCGACCTCAAAAAAATAAAAATCGTAAACCTTCGGCAAGTAATAATAACAAGCCATCCAGAAGACCTCAGCCGCAACCTCGCCGAGAAACTTTGTACCCATATACCATTCACGGGAAACGAGTGACAAAAGAAGAATACGAAAAATTCAAAAACCAGCCACTATGGAATCACGGACCCTCGAGAAAACCTCAGTCGCAACCCCATCGAGAAACTTCTTTTTCGTACACTGTCAACGGCAAACGCGTTACGAAAGAAGAATATGAGAAGGTTGTATGCTTTTAACATAACCAATTATTTTTAAAAAGCACGATAATACTTTTACCACGAACAATTAATGCAAGAAATTTCATTCAACTTTTATCAAATAAATTTTTAAATAAATACTAGGTATAGCTTTATCAAAAGATGTTCAGATAAATTTTAAAAGTTGGCCAGCTATTTTTTACGCATTTAACATGGATTATTCGAATGGCTTCTACAGATTGGTCTGCGAAATAAATAAAAACTCAAACTTGGTAAACAAGTAGTAAGAACAATGTTAATGAGTTACACCACGTAAGAAAATTTCTAATCATTAGAACTTTCTCAACATCTTTTTGTTAATTCAAGATAAGATTTTTTTGTACGTTTAGGCTATAATTTTTTCTTAAAATAACTTATCACTTCAAGCAAAGGTTATAATAAACCAGATAATTTTAAGTGTATCAAATAATTTTAAAAAAAATCTAACTTATCCCAATGAAAATACTAATAATTTAAAATTGTACTCGACTTTCGAATTTAAAAAGACGTTATCATTAGTATATGACGTTGACCCGATGCTATGAAAACTTGTGTTATTGTAGTACTCAAGTAATTATGCACCATTACGTGGAAGCCTACAATGAAGCTTAAGTTTGTCTAAGAAGACGATTTATTTAAAAATGAAAGCTCATATAAATGATACAGAATGTTTTCTAACAAATCATTGAAAACTGTGGCTGAACTTTGTAAAATCTGGAAAAAGAGCAATAAGACTCTAATAATCGAAAAATAAAACTGTAAAATTCAGCTGATCACAGTACGGTATTTCCAAGTAAAATCGATTTGCCTTGAAGCCTTGAAAAGCCGTATGACGTAAATGGTTTGATTCTAATTAACGTTGTACTAATGGCACACAACCTTCGTACCCTAAGCGTACATAAAATTTCCATTTATGTTTGCATTTTACTGCTTTAAATAATATTGATAGAAAGAGGTGAGGCTTACTAATTCCTAGGCCCGAGTCATATTCCTCACAATTATAGACATTAAAACGATAAGATAAGACGTCAACTATAAAATAAGCACCAATTTCGTTCAGAAATTCAGTTCGAACTAATCAGTAGACCCGAAAATGAGAGGCTTGATTTTTCTTCTACGCAAATGGTCTGGAGTGGAACTACTAAAATTGGGTGTGGAGCTGTCAAGTACAAGAAAGCGGACTACAATAGATTCTATCTTGTCTGCAACTATTCACCAGGTGGCAACATTGGCGGTGTAAAAGTTTATGAAACCAAAAATAATCCTACACAAAATCATCATAGTCGATCAGAGTCAAGTTATAATAAACCTCAGTCACCATCACACGTAAAAACTTCGTACTCCTATTCTGTGAATGGAAAACCAGTGACGAAAGAGGAATATGAAAATGCCCAAAATCAACACCAATCAAGCTCGTATATTTTGAATGGTAAATCGGTGTCGAAGGAAGAATTCGAAAAGAATAAACAGGAGTACCAAGCCTACTTGTCCAAACGACAGCAATAAGGAAAATAATTTTCTCGAGATAAATTCCTATAAATACGTTAGATCTGATGAATACAGATTCTTTCGTATTAAACTTATTGCTATTACCACTTTTTAAAAATTGATGTTATTATTTAAGAATTAAAATTTAAAAGTTTACCCACTTTATATTGTAATCAAATAATGTGATAAGTTGCTTTTAGCATATGTTATAATAATCAGTTGTAATCAATTACAATTACTATATGATTATCTAATAAATAAGCCATTGTATATATATAATGTGTTAAATATTGACTACAATTTTACAAAAATAATTTTTTTTCTCTTTGGATAAACTATTACGTGGGCTTTGCGAGACGTACGTTATTGACGCTACCTTTGTGAAACTTATAAATATCGTTTTTGCGAGTATCGTTTTGCAACGTCTTGTGGCATCTCAATATCGGGTTCGATTATACCTTCGTGAAAAATATAACTAGATTGTTACATCACTGTACGTATTTGAAACTTATGATACTGTAAAATTTCAAATGAATATAGTAAGTGCTAATACCCTAGATGGTGATCAACTCCTATAAATAAAACAAAATTCTCAAAAGAATCAAGACTTGAATTAAATGTTATTGATAAAATTATGAACTATGAAGCCTACAATACAGGCAATTTGAAACGAAGTTCCATCTAATTTTTCAACAATGTACATTTTTTTTNAAAGAAGAATACGAAAAATTCAAAAACCAGCCACTATGGAATCACGGACCCTCGAGAAAACCTCAGTCGCAACCCCATCGAGAAACTTCTTTTTCGTACACTGTCAACGGCAAACGCGTTACGAAAGAAGAATATGAGAAGTTAAAAAATCAGCCACTATGGAATCACGGACCTTCTAGAAGACCTCAGTCGCAACCCCATCGAGAAACTTCTTTTTCGTACACTGTCAACGGCAAACGCGTTACGAAAGAAGAATATGAGAAGTTAAAAAATCAGCCACTATGGAATCACGGACCTTCTAGAAGACCTCAGTCGCAACCCCATCGAGAAACTTCTTTTTCGTACACTGTCAACGGCAAACGCGTTACGAAAGAAGAATATGAGAAGTTAAAAAATCAGCCACTATGGAATCACGGACCTTCTAGAAGACCTCAGTCGCAACCCCATCGAGAAACTTCTTTTTCGTACACTGTCAACGGCAAACGCGTTACGAAAGAAGAATATGAGAAGTTAAAAAATCAGCCACTATGGAATCACGGACCTTCTAGAAGACCTCAGTCGCAACCCCATCGAGAAACTTCTTTTTCGTACACTGTCAACGGCAAACGCGTTACGAAAGAAGAATATGAGAAGTTAAAAAATCAGCCACTATGGGATCACGGACCTTCTAGAAGACCTCAGTCGCAACCCCGTCGAGAAACTTCGCCTGTCCATATAGTTAATGGGAAACGAGTTACAAAAGAAGAATACGAACGATTCAATAACCGGCCAAATTTGAATCTCGAATCCTCGAGAAGACCTCAGCCACAGCCCCATCGATACGTTTCGTCTTCCTTTATCATTAATGGAAAACCCGCTACGAAGGAAGAATTCGAAAAGTTCAAAAACAAATCCAGATCAGGCTCGTACACTTGGAACGGTAAATCGGTGTCGAAGGAAGAATTCGATAGGAAAATTCGGGAGTCCATGGCTAATCGGATTGAGCGACAATAAGATAATAACAAGGATGACAATACCTTTCCTATAAATCAAAGGAAATACCTACCAACGAGTAAGGCATTCAGAGTGTTGATTTTTAGGAAAGTTTATATTAATTTCAAAAATAGATTTTTTATTGATATGTTATGCTATCATAACTTTATAAAAATTTATTTAAAGATATAATAACTAGCGGTAAAAATTTTGTATATTTTATGCTGTAATGTTGCAGTTTAAATATGAGCATTCTAATAAATAAAAAATGTCATGAGCATGTTTTCAATACATACTTAAAAATTATTGGATTTTTTTACGATCAATACAAAAAGTTACATTTAACGTGTCTTTCACATGAGCTACAATATTTTTTACCTATAATTAGATTTGAAACGTTATTAAATATATTTAAATAATCTAACGACACGCTTGAATTCGTCCATAATATCTTAAAACTCTTTTAAATTATGAAACATTTTTCAGTGAAAAGTTCAGAGCTGTACACAGTACTTATGCAAGAAATTGCTGAGGAAAAAAGTTTTCGTATAATAAAACCAAATAAATTTTATTTTTTAGACAAAATTTGTTCGTACGTATGATGATATAAAATTATTGCCTAAGAATTCATTATTTATAATACAATTAAAAATATCTCTGAATTTGATATTGCATCACAAACTATTTTCATATGAATGATTGATACTTATGTTTCATACTGTTTTGTTTAAAAATAATTGATTGATGATTATATATTATGACGAAGCTCAGCTCAAAATTTTTTTTTTTCTTGGAACTTACCTCACTAAAAACTAATCTATCGAAAATATAATTAATCTTTTTTGACTCTTTATTTATTTTTTCTAAGTATTTGGCTTCAATTGAAAATAAAGAGAATATTACAATACCCAGCAGGTACCGTAAAGGCGATAATATACATTCGTATGTCAAATTATTAGATGTTACATTCGAATCTCATGCGCGATCAACTTCACTCCTCAGTTTGGTATATGACCTGCGCGCGTCATAAAAAGTGTTTGTTTTTTCTTCATGAATTTCTAACTTTAACCTAACAAAAAAAAGTACAACTTTTTAGCTTTTGCTTTGCCTCCAAGATATATTACCTCAAACACAAAACTTTGACAAAAATGTCAAATGATTGACCTCTTGGGCGTGAGTATATGCATCGCCTGCATCTCGTATTTGTGCTGCATATACACGACTGCTTTCGTAAGTCATGACCTCAAACAACGTGAATCAGCGGTTCACCATCGAATAATTAATTGACGTTTTAGATGCTGCAACCACCGTTAAAAAATCCCTCCTCAAACTGTACCGATCGGCATCGGCATGGTAAAGATATTCCGAAACATGTAAAGCCACAGAAACGCAAGCCAGCCGTTGAGGTGATATCCAAGCCGAAATCGAGTTTTGCCAGTTGTTCCAGTTTGACCGACATGACGACTTTGTCGTCGAGGAAACGGTGTCCTTGTGCCGTTGCCGATCGACAACCGATCGCGACAACTACGCCACGAAGACGCAAGATATGTTTGGTCGCCGATTCATTTCTCGATATAAATGGCAGCGAAACCGATGGTAGGGCCCTTTTTTGATGTTTTACCAACCATTGCAGTGAATATTGATGACATTATTAATTTGTTTATTCGGCAGGCAAATCCCAACGGCCGTGTAATAGTGGAAGCCACAATTTTCTACGGTCCAAGGAATTCAAGCATCTTTGATCTCGAAATCGAACCAATGAACGTAATTTCCTTCAGAAAAAAAAAAAAAGTAACGGTTTTCGACAGCTCGTTCATCGATAACTTAATTGTATGACAAAAATTTTCTCTGAGAAAAAAAAAACGACCAGATCCAAAAAATACAGATGTATACTTTTTTGTTAAATTTCTTTGAGTCAATAAATTTGTAACCATACAATTTGATGCTTCTCATTTGCGTGTGCAAAGGAACTATATATAGTACGAATATATGTGTTTTGAAAATTTATTTCACGATGAATTTATAACCGCAGTAAAACATTTAAGTGTAATACGTTGTCCCGTTGTCCTCAAAGTCGTAAGGTTCGCCGATTTCCTCATTTTTCGAGGTTTCTCTGTCAAAAAGATTCAGATCCGAAGTAACTCGAAACACAATCCCTTTCTTGTCTACCGGCTCTAGGAAACCCATGACGGAACCGAACAGCAGCAAATCGTAGATACACTTCTCGGCTGAAGAAAAAAAAAAAAAAAAAAAAAAACACTTATTATTGAAATGAAAGGGACAAACACAAATTTCATACATAAAAATGGTATTCAAACCGTCCAAGTATACCTTTTTTCGATGGTCTAGGCAAGAAGGATTCATCGTCATCTTCGGCGAAAGATCGAACGATACTTGGCACTCGTCTGGCGGGCTTGAGTCTTTTTGACCGGTTGCGTCGCTGATTTCTTCGAAACCGGCTTGCCGCGTTGCCTTTCCTGCGTTTTTCTACCTCCGATCTTGACGCTTTCTCCAGATAATAGTACACGAGCTCCGATACCGTGAGCCGTCGCGGCTGGCATCCGATTTTTCCGCCGATTTTACTCTTCAGAATCGACTTTTTCTTACTTTGGGGCTGTTTTCGAAAGTATTATCATTGATATTATTTATTTTATTTTATTTTTTTCCATTGATTATATTTATGTTTTTCCCATAGATTTCAGCTAATCCAGGATTGTTGTGTTATTTTTGGCATATATACGCGCACACAGGATTAACCTTGTCAGCTATTTTATTTAATGATTTTTCATAATGCAACTCAAAAGGCAATCCCAAATATCGATCAGTTAACGTAAGAAATTTCATATATTGTAAATGTGCACAAGTAATATTGTACATTATATACTTTGGATCTTTTTTTGGTGCTTCTGTAGTGTGGTTTCGTTTCGTTGCTCGACTGGATTCTCACGCGCTTTTTACTTCGTCTTGGTGCGGCCATTGTTTGTTATTTTCTCTAAAAATTATATACCTGTTGATTTTTAGGAAAGTTTATATTAATTTCAAAAATAGATTTTTTATTGATATGTTATGCTATCATAACTTTATAAAAATTTATTTAAAGATATAATAACTAGCGGTAAAAATTTTGTATATTTTATGCTGTAATGTTGCAGTTTAAATATGAGCATTCTAATAAATAAAAAATGTCATGAGCATGTTTTCAATACATACTTAAAAATTATTGGATTTTTTTACGATCAATACAAAAAGTTACATTTAACGTGTCTTTCACATGAGCTACAATATTTTTTACCTATAATTAGATTNTTGTTTACACCAAACATATTGGGTAGTACAAAAAATATTTTTCGTGTATTCGACGAGCATCCATGTATCAATTGTTTATTACACAAAATTTCTAGTCACTTTGAGTAACGATTCCGTCCAAAATGTACTTAAAAAAAAAAAAAAAAAAAAAAAAAAAAAAAACATGCCAAAAAAATTTTGTTTTCTCTAATCAATACCGATTCAGGACACTTTCAAATTTTTTCGATGTAAAAAAAAAAAAACACCACTGTTTATTGGCTGCAAAAGAAAAGGAAAAAAAAAAACAGAGGTGAAGTTGTTGCTATTCATCGAAACAATCAAAAAAGTAGGTATGTCGATATCCAGATTCGAAATGGTTCAGTTTTTCCAGCCCGATGCATAAGAAAAATAATTTAAGAAAAAAAATTTAACTATCAAATTGAATAAAATAAATGATTGTTTAATTTTATTTAAACAATCGCTCTCTGTATCCACTACGTGAAGTTTATTCGTTGGTACACTTGTATGTTGTGTTTAACCAAACGATCGATATAACGATTTATAGCGATCATTGTTTATTGGATTAAATAATTCAGATAATGTAAAAATCTACGCGTACAGTTAATAATAACTATATATAGTTAAAATCACTGCACGCATAGATTTTTACATTTTCTGAATTATTTAATCCAATAAACATACCTATATGCATCGAAAGTTTACCTGCAATCGATGATCGGTAACAGTCACACAGGTGTACATTTATATGTAAGTATGTATATGTATACAAGGTTCCTCTGAACTGTCGTCTGTTTGTTTGGGTACACACCATATATATCAACCGCTCCTCGATCAAATGAGCGTCATGGCGCTCCTCACGACTGTCACGACAAATGTAACAAATCAATTGGTCGCATAATGTCGAACAAGGTGAGTGTCTCATCCTTATTTTATTTTACCGAATAAATCACTGAAATCGTACTTTTTTTTTTTTCAATTACAAGCAAGTATGTCAAATCAAGGTTATAAACTAGCCATGGATTTTATTGAATCTTATCGCAATAGATAACCTCATTTGTTGCTGTCCAATCGATACGCGACTCTTGAATTTGCAAAAATATTTTACGAAACTCTTTTGCCATGGTCTGGGTTGGATTTAATGCTCATGTGTGAAATGTCATTTTGTTTTTTAGGGAGCCATCAAGAAAACAACCGAGCCCAGAAGTCAGCTGAAGAGCCAGTCCTCGTTGAAGGTCAAGGTGAAATCGACTAGTCAAGTTGCTGGTGAGACTGAAGATGAAAAGGCTGAGAGGAGAGAGTTGCAAAAGACAGATTTGGAGCACAAGAGCCAAAGTCTACAAAGAACTAAGGTGTCGTCCAAAACTTTGAACCAAATAGATGACAGGAGGGAGAAAAGGAGAGAGCCACAGATAGTGGATGTTAGAGCCTTGGGAGACAAAAAAACAAAGACTGGATCTACTTTAGTTAATAAGAATATCTTGCCGGAAAGGAATCTATTGAAATCAAAGCAAAATGCCTTTTTGTCCAGTTCGAGCAGTCAAAAGCCTTTACCTGCTGCAAGCACTTCAAAAAGACAAACAGCTTCTAAAACAAAGTCTGAAAGCCTTGCCAGGTATGAGAGCCTTGGTAGTAAGACAAAAGCAAGTGTGCAGATGAGTAGTCGCGAGAAAGCTAAGTCATTGTATAATGAAGTGAGAGGCTCGAGTTCCATTTATGCTCCCAAAGATGCAGCCAGCCGGCTGAGAAGCTTAACCAAATCGATGGAGGCCAAGAGAGTTGAAGGTAAGTCCAAAAGATCAGAGGAAACATCTTCCAGACGAATTTCAAGAGAACGTAAGCATTCGAGAACTTTGAGTCCTAGTGAGATTAAGGTTTTGAAGCCTGTTGTTAATATAGCTAAAAATAGTTGTAAAGATGAGGATGATGGGACATCTGTGAAAACTGAAAGTGATATTGATGAGGATACACCATATGAAGATGAGTTTGAGGTATTTCAAAGTGTAATTGAATCTATTGCATTAAGAATCATGTGAATAAATTGCATGTACAATAATACGTTTGTTAGACTTTTCATTGACGTGTAAAGTTTTGCATGAAACAATTAAAAGCCGTGCATGTAGCAAGATAACTTTATATTTTAAAGTATTTTTTAATTCAGTCAAAATTATCTTATTTGTTTAGGATTATGAGTCTGACTTTGATGATGACAGTACAGATATAAGTGAAGAGTCAGAGCACACTGATCTAAGTTTGAAATTAGAGCCCATTGAGTTACATACAGAAGAAAGGGTAAGCTCAAAAACTAGCAATGTAAATCATCAGTACTTAATGAATATTAATTTTTGTTCATACATTTGAATTACATTTAATTATCAGAGGAAGCTAGTAGTCAGTGCAGACATTCGCAAGAGTAAGGAAAAGCGTGGATTAGACTCTGAACTAACTGAGGCAAGAAAAAGAGCTATTATGATTGATTCATTGATGATTAACACTATGAAAACTACACAACTTGTGTCTGAAGCAAAAGAACCAAACAACCAGTCTTATAGGTTTGCTTAGTTTATTATTTTTACTTACAAATCAATGAAAATTACAGCTGTAATAAAATTCATAGAAAAATTGATTTGGTCAACAGAGAGGAAAAACATGCCGAAGTTAAATCCCTGCCTTCATCGACTGATGAAGGCTTTGAAGATTTACGTTCGGGTGATTTTGTGAAATCACCATCAGTCTCACAAATCACTCTTGTGAATCTTGAAAAATTAAAATCATCTAAAAAAGTGCGTCGAAAAAAATTAACAAGAGGCCAAATAATTATGAATATGATTAAATTTGATACCGTTGAGTGGTCACTGTATGAGTCAACTCCAATTTCTTACGATGAGTTTATTCGAAGCTATGGAAAATTAAATACTCAACAGGTACAATTAAATCTTGGGTTTTTTTTTTGCAGTTTTGTAGGCAGCACTGTTGATTTTCAAAAATTTTTAGACTTACACACAAACAAATGAAGATAATCTTGATGTGGAAATTCAGACTGACAATTATGAGTCTGAAAACAAGTGGACGCAGTTCCCTGTAAAATGTAGAAATATTTTGAAAACAATTGATGATGTAAAACTTTTTAAAATCGAGCATGTAGGCGTCGGTGGAGATAGTGGCGATGACGTTTCATTAGCTAATCCATTGTATGATGTTTTAAAACTAAATGATTTCTTGAGTAGAGCCGGGAAAGTCATGTTAGCTTTGTTGGAAGAAAAAGAATCTGGTGGAAATATTTTGCAAAATGACACGCACGAGTACCCTTTTAGCGAGGGCTTCATTAAACTTTCAGTTAGTTCATTATCGTTTTTGTGTGGCAGGCAAGTCCTAGTGCTGCATTATTCGGAAATTAATAATAAAATACTAATGAGTATTCATGCTTCAGTCAGTCAGGTGAGAAAGATATTGTTTTTTTTTTTTTTTTTTTTATTTTGCAATAGAAAAAATCGTAATGTATTTTTTTTTTCAAATTTAGAAAACTGAAACTGATAGTAAACAAGATTATATAATGGACTGTTGTATTGGTTGTGTCTGGAATGTCAACGAACCATCAAGACCAATAAAGCTATTTTTCTCACAGAGTCCCATCTCTGCTTGTTGCTTCCATTGTACAAATAGCAACATCATCTTTGCTGGTCTTGAAGATGGGTAAGTGCTGAAATTCTCTGTACTCTACTGTTCCTAAATTCTTTATTCAATAAAAAAAAAAAAAAAACAATTCTAGCTCGATTTGCCTGTGGGATTTGCGAGAAGAAGAAACGTGGCATCAGAAAATAATAGACAAAGTCCACGAAATGGACTGGGTAGTGCGTAGCGCCACGTATACTACAGCTGCAAATTGGGAAATTGAAGGACACAAGTCTCCAGTAATAGCTATTCGAGTAATATCTAAGATTGATCAAGAGGACACAGAGAACTTGAATGACAAATTCGTCTCCATTCAGATTTGTAGTTTGGATGAAGAGGGTCATTTAATCATATGGAGTGTTTTACGTAATCTTAGCTCCAACATTGATGATCTGGGCTTGTCACAGTGGGGAAAAGTGAGGCTTGTCAAGAGTCAAGAAGTGCCTTTGTTTAAAAAGAATAACGAGTCTAGTCATGTGAACAAACAGTTTATTGATATGAATGTAGACAACGTCGATAGTAATAACTTGTATTTAGCAACCAATGGTACAGATATTTTGTATACCAATTGCGCAGGAGTAAAGAATAATATACTTTATTACAAGATCAATGAAATAGGTAATTCATTAGGATTTATGAAGATTTGGTCACTATAAAATATTAATACGTTAATTTTCAGATTCTTGTGGTAGCACAACTTGTCTTGAAGTCTGTCCATTCAAACAGTCGTATTTCTTTGTAAGTTATATTCATGAAATCTTGGAAAAATACACTTTTGCAGCCAATTGTAATTTAATTATGTATTTAAGGCTGGATGTAATGATGGAAGTATTAGATTGCATTCGTTAAATGTTGAAACACCAATATTAAGAATAAAAGATGAACATAGTTCAGCTGGCATAAAAAGTATTCAATGGTCGAAATCCAAACCGTTGACCATTTATGTACTAGATAATCATTCCAGGTACTTTATTAAAATTTTAAACAAAATAACAGTGTTGACAAAAAAAATTTATGTTCAGGATTGCTGTGTGGAATCTTGGTAACAGTGACATACATCCATCACATACTGTTTCAACAAAAAGTTGGGGCCACGTCAAGTGTATGAGATTGTCACCTTGCAATACAAATCGAGATATGTCAAGTCAATACTTGGTAATTTAACGTCTTTGATAATCCATTGTTTAACTCTTTCATCATAACAAATTTTGTTATAAAACATTACTAATTCCAGGCTTTAGGTACTGATACAGGCAACGTAGAGGTTCACAAGTTAAAAAAGAATTTTTACATCTCGCATCACGACGATTTAACGCAGGAAATTGATACATTCTTAAGATATGTTACAGTTTTGTAGTTTTAATTTCTGTTAACTTTTATGCGTAGTTTAATGACAATCTAATATTCAAAGACTGTCATTTCTCTTTTAACATAGTTTTATGATTGTTTACACCAAACATATTGGGTAGTACAAAAAATATTTTTCGTGTATTCGACGAGCATCCATGTATCAATTGTTTATTACACAAAATTTCTAGTCACTTTGAGTAACGATTCCGTCCAAAATGTACTTAAAAAAAAAAAAAAAAAAAAAAAAAAAAAATATCAATCCACTTGTTTAAATATACGCTCTTTAAAGTAAATCATTACCATGATTGGTGTAATTATTTTTGACTCGCAGATAATAAAAGACAAAAGCGTTAAACATTTGTAAAATAATTTAAATAAAACAGCAGTAGAATTGCTCTTTAATTCAACTGGAAAACACTCTTGCATGTGATATCATCCGACTTAAAAATAAACAGTAATAGTTCTACAATGAAACCAACAACTGGCTAAAAATTGCCAAAGCCGAAACAAGAAGCAAACTGAAGCTCAAAGCCACGCTCGACGACTTGCACTCGATCTTCTCCTGAAGACTGACCAGAACGTCCTCATAAGTACGGCCATGTCTCAAATCACGGGCGTACTTTTGTAAATGCATCGTCCTATCCTGTAACGGGATAACACGTTGTCAGATGGTTAATGAATTCTTGGAAAACCAGAAAAATTATGAAATTTCCAAGCATACCGGAAAAATAACGTCCGATTCGCCCTCGAACGGGCCGTACAGCGAGAACATCGGAGTCTCGCGATCGTGGGTCTTTCCGAAGAATCGGTCGAGAGCCAACAGCATCAGGAATATATCCTCCTTCTTCACATTCGATGCGTTTTTATTCGCCAACACCTAAGAGCCACCCACGCGGTCAGTGTGTTTTGCAAAGATACTTGAAAAATGAAAAAATTTACCGATCCCATAGTTGTTTCAGCCAAAAAGCATGGCTCCGGGTTCTCGAGCGTCTCGTTCTCACAGAGCAGCTTGTAATTCATCCCAAACATCCCGAAAGCTGTTGGCAACGAGAAAAAAAAAAAAAAAAAACAATCCAGAATTAGTACACCGACCGACGTGTAAAAAATGGTGCACCTCTTACTCGAAAAATACTTCTTAACGGCGCTGATGTTGACGAAAGCCACGTCACCTCCGCTCATCAAGCACTTGAACGCGTTCTCCTCGGGCCCGAGTTTTCTGTCGAACTTGGTTTGGTTGCACAGTCTGTAAAGGCTCTCGGGCACGGAGGCGTCACTCTCGTTAATCCTTTGAACGCAACTGTCACCAAAGAACCGCGCCATCGCCCTGGTGTCCGAACAATCCACGTCCGAGCTCCCATTCCTCAAGATGGAGAAAAAAGCGTTCCAGCCTACGCTCTTGTAACCAGTGAAGCAGGCCTTGGCGCCCTTGAGCTCGGCAAAGCTCATGAACTTGGCGTCTTTTCGCACGATTGCGGCAAACCGGTTGGCGTCGAGGTCCTTGTTCGATATGAGATGCGCGATCGGTGTCAGGTTCATGCTAAACCGTCACAAAACTCGTTGTATGTGCATCATATAATACATGTATACTATATCCCCACGCGTACTCTATTATTGTTATTACCGTGCAAAAAATATTACCTTCTAGCATGCAACTCCTCCTCCGGTTTGGCGACGAAAATATCGCACCTGTCGTCGCGCACGGCTCTCAGGGCGGCCTGTCGATCGAGTTGCTGGATGCACGATATCCTGGGCTCGATGTCGACGCCGACCGCGGCAGCTTGCATCCAGCCGCACTTGCTGGCCTCGGCGTTGCTCGCCACGCACCAGCGAATCGTCCGGGCCTCGCGGCAATTCGAGTGCACCTTGGAGCTTAGAAATCCTGCGACTTGCCAACACCACAAGAAAAGAAATTGTATTTACTTTGAAGAAGATTTTTTTTTTTTTAAGAAGTTAATAACTAATCTTACATCGTTTCATGTATCCCTCGGCGTCTACGGGCGTCGTGAGATTCACCAAGTGCGAGAACTTGTACGACGCGTGGATGACCGGGTAAAACTTTTTGCCCGCGTCGTTCATGTCCGCGATTTTGTTGATTACGCGCTCGACAGCATCGCTGAAATCGATCGTTTTATATTTTAGTTGTTAAACGCATATCAGTTGAAGGAAACTGCTGATGTACGTGGCACACTTGCCTTCTCACGGCGATTACGGAACGAGGCTCGGCGATCCAGGTGCAGGTTTTGTTGACGGACAGGGGCATGAACATACCATCCGGGCAGAGAAGACTGTAACCGTAGCTGGCCAATTCCTGTTGATCGAGAGCACACGAATCGTAACTTAATCGTACAAGCATATATTATGTTGGTCAAATGCGATTGGAAGGATAAAAAGTATCGGTACCGAAAAATACCGGCTCGCGTCGCTTCTGCTTAGCCAGGCAATGTCGCCGACGACCTCCAATAGGCACTGGATCGCGCCCTGCATCCCGTAGAATCTGTCACCCTCGTAGCAGCCGTTTGGGTTGCCGCAGAGCGCGCACAGGTTGCGGTACTTGGATTCTAAATCACAGTAGTCACCTTTATACTAGTGATCTGTTTTTTCTTTCCGTTTGTTTTAGAGTTACGGTTATGCTTTGTATTTCAGATATACCGATCGTTTCTCTTCAATACTCAGATTACGTATTTATTGATTTATTTTAATTTTGCTGTGACATTTGTAATATGTCAGATGGATAGAGCGACTCACTCAGTTCTCCATCGAAAGTTGAATCGAGGGTCCAAGGACCGGCGATGCACGCCGATTCAAAGTGCTGCGAGAGATCGGCGATACGATTTTCCAAGAGAGTCTTGTTCGTGTCACACTCCCTGTTTATGATCCATTTCTCGAAATACTACGTCAATATAACGAATCAACACATAAATTATCAAGTCAAACGAAACTTCCTTATTTCTCGAGTGTCTTTTTTTTCCTTACCGATGTGTAATGATAATGATAATTCACCCTCATTTGGCCCGTCTCGAAGCCGATATAGCACAGCTTCTTGTTCGTCGTCACCCAACTGTTGTCGAAATTATTCCTCACGATGGCAACCATCTCCACGTCGTACTGAGTATAATCTAAGAAAAAAAAGGACCACGGCCTTATCAAATATCGGTATGTCATAAAATGTGGCCTTCAAGTATTAAGGAGTTATAATGTATTCCTTGTTAATGAAACAACGACGAGTAAACGGCATTGACGTGATTTTTGTTGATTCAAGTGTTAAAAACAGAACAAAAGAAAATGATAACGTAATATGTTTTTCCAATCGCGCAATGCGTGGCATACTAACTGTCGGGATACTGTTTCAGCTCGTGGGTTATCAAAATGTTGCTGTCCACGTAATTCAAGGTAGTCACGAGCAGATCCTCGGGTTCGAGGACCGTGAAATCGGCTTCATTAGCTATTAATTTGCGAAGACAAGACATGCTGTAATAAAGAAAAACAAAAAAAAAAACTTTGTCATCGAAATATCCGTTGATCGTAAAGGGTGGACGTAGCGAATCCTTACCGATCTTCTGTCACTACGCAATTTATGACCGAGGAGTTGAGTTTGAGATCGTGGCAGGCTCGATTGAGGGCATCCCTTTTGTTTGACCCCTTTTTCGCAGTTGTGCAAAATTTTACTGCCAACAGATTCGTGCACCCGTTAATAAAATATACTTTGCGCGAATAAACAAATTAACTGGTCAAATATTAATTCATTTTTATACTTTTACACATCGTGCTTTGATCGGCTAAGAAATTTTTTTAGGGGAAACAATGTCATTCGTGATTAAAAAAAAAAAATTCTTATCAGGAATTTAGAGTAACACTGTTGGTTCTGGTATTTTTTCAAGCATCCTCATTATTAAATGCAACATCAAAAAGTTCCAATTTAATTTACATTTTTAATCACGGCGACACGTCATTGGTACAATAATACTTTCTTCGCAATGTGAGCAGCAAGTATAACTTTTCCCGTATATGATATTTGTGATAAAACATTAATTTTATGATGGAGAAATAATTTTTTTTAATGAAATAAACCTTTGAAGAAACGCAACAAAATTTTCAATGCTCTATTTTTTTTTTTTTTTTTTTATTGCGATTTAACTACCTCTATGTATCCGATCACATGTAAATACTATTAACGAGAGAAGATCAAGTATAGAAAGTTGTCTTATTTATAAATCGACGAAAAGTAAGTAGTCGATGGAGGAGAAAATGCATGTATAATTGCGAAAAGAGAACGAGGGTCTGATATGATAATGGCAAAATCGTACCATATTGTATCGCGTCCAAAATTTAAAATATAAATTATATCTCTTTGATAATTAACACTTTTAAAAATAAATATAAATTTATCGTATATGATTTTACAACAGTATTAAATTGTTAAAATGTTATGGGGTATTTTAATCACGAAAGCTTATATGTGTAAGTTAATTTTTTGATTCATGCGTACTGTTCACTGTCTTATCTTCGTGATGGTTACTGCTATAAATCAAGACTTGTGTCTCTTGTTTACAACCATCCGACATACATCGTACAAGCTTTCCATTAGCACGATCATGCATTTCATGCTACTTTTTATTTTGTTTTGCACAAAATCAGAATAATTAAAAGTTTTTTTTTTCGATTAAGCAAAGTAACAAATATCTTTAAAAAGAGTAAATGAAGCATATGTCAAATAATAATCTTAAGGCAGTATTAACTTTTTGTACACTTGTTGTATTAATACATTATGCATTAATAAATTTTCTCACTTTTGAGCTGAGGCAAACTAAAATAATTAAATTAAAAAAATTATGGAAATTCAATAACAAACAAAATTTAAATCCACGCAGTTAAAAATATGCGTATTTTAATACATTGAAAAACATTTATCTATAAAGTTTTTTTATAATTTTCCGTACGAATACTTGCATGGCACGTAACTTTGGATGTATGTTATACGTGCACTTAATCATTTCAAAACATTTTATGTGACGCCTCGACGTGAAATCTTATTAAAATGTTTGAAATTGAAATTGAATAAGAATGAAGAATCGAGTTTTCTTTGATGTGTGACAACATCCAATTCATCGTTAAAATGACTGTCATTTGTTACCCATAAGTGACCCTTATTGCAATTAGCATTCGATGATTTTGTCTCACAATTTATTTTTTTGGAAAAAAAAAGTTTGATAACGAATCATTGAAAACGATGATTGAACCATTATCTCCATTTTTTTTTTGCAAGCGAGTTGAATTCGTTGTTGATTCAGTTGACGCGCTCACTCATGCTTTCGGCTAATAAGTACCACG
Source organism: Copidosoma floridanum (assembly GCF_000648655.2). The sequence goes on along the minus strand of NW_019379466.1, from coordinate 405,708 downwards.
CAAAATTGTGTATTCCAAAATTTTATGCAATCGATGGAAAATAAATCAACATTAACGGTGGAAAATAAAAAAGAGATTGATTAAAAAAAAAAAAAAAAAAAAAAAAAATTAAATCCACCCATACTCGGAAAGTGAGGTGAAAGCGAATCTGTTTACTTGAACGGACTTTCTAAATGTCGTTGGATTTTCTAATCAGCTGTTCGTTGGCACGGAGTCATAATCATTTTATTAGCTGATCTGTTTCTACTCATTTGCCCGCGTATGCATATTCCTTCCTACATGCGTGTCGAGTTGCATGACCTTTCTCTCTCGGTACGCGCGTTTATTACGGCTCCGATTTTTTTTTTTTTTCTTTTTAATTTTAGTAGGTAGTAAATTTTCATATAAATTATCATTATTTGCGATCGACAGAGCAGTTACTTTTTGAGAGTTGCTTTTAATTTTGAGAAAAAATTTCCCAATTGGGGAAAAATTTGAATGTATTGAATTAAATTAAATTTTGGTATTATTATTAAACTGAGACAAGTAATTGAGGGAAAATAAAATACTTACGAGCACTGGCTTCCACGGAATTCGGCCAGAGTTGCAGACACGTTAAAAAAACAAAAACCACCCACTTATGCATTTTAATTTTTTTTTTTTTTTTTTTTTTTTTTATCAATTTGTACGCTTTTTGTCACACTTCAATAGTTTCCAATTTTTCAGGAACGTCTCACTGTCTACCCTACACTATCAGTTCATGTTGATTTAGACGAATTATCGGAGCACCTCGTCGACAGTTTTACTTTGCAGTAAAAATAGAAAAAAATGCATCAAATAAATAAAATAAAAAAACAGTGGTTGATGGAATGAAAATAAAAGCCGAGCCGATATCTCAGCCAGGGAGCCCCTTCCGTTCGCTAAATCCGACGTCGCTCGACTGTTGCCCGCTGTTATCACGAAAATGTGGCGAACCACTCTTTGAGGTCTTTTCCCTTTCTATACATTAAGGGAGGGGATGCCAATTCGCGTATGCATAGCAGTGGTGATGACGTTGATTTTTGCAGCTGCTTCTTTTCATTTGGTTACACGTACACTGATTTTTTATTTTTTTAATTATAGGTGAAAAAAAAGAGATGTTTCCGGATGAACGTCGTGAAATATTATGTTTAAATCTTTCTGAAGTCTATTTTTTTTTTTTTTTTTTTTTTTTTTTTTTTTTTTTTTTTTTTTTTTGCAAAGGGGTGAACTTATCAGAAAAAGGAACGAATCTACAAAAAATTTTCAAAGTTACAGTACTGCTTCGGTAAATAAATGAATAAACTAATTAACAAATAGAAATCGCTTTTTCGTAAATCCAGTCTCACCAGCTGCGTTCAATTCAAGGATTAAATAAAAGATTAACTTCTAAAGAATATTTCGTACGATAAAACAAAATTATAAAAAAAAATCTGTAGCTTAAGATTCACTCATCATAAATAAAATTAGGTGTCGATATTGATCTCTTTTTTTTTTTTTTTTTTTTTTTTTGTATTCATGTTAAATTTCTTCTAAATCAGTTAATCTTCGTACAACACAATAGAGGTCACAATAATATAAAAAAGAAGTTTCTAAATACTCCGGTACCTCTACGCTGTGATCTAAAAATACAAAGATGATGCTTTGAACGCCTATATCCACCGCAGAAGCTGCATATATACTTGTATACAAATATACTCGGCTGTGCTCGGCATTGCTCGCGCTTCCTCGGACCCCTTTTTGTTATATCTTTTCTCAGCGACTCTCATGTGACGCATTTTTTTTATCAAGCTTATAGTATACGCTTACTTAGTCGTCGACGAGATTCAAGCGTGTTAAATGTACTGTACGATTGGCGGCTAATTTTTTTTTTTTTTTTTTTTTTCATAATCATTTGGTTCGCGCAGTAACTTTTAAATTAGATAACGTGCGGTGGCGAGTGTGAGAATACAGTGATGGTTAACAATTTTTTTTATACACGTTTTAATACATTTTTCTTTTGGTGGGTTTTCTTGGCGACAAAATATCTACAAAGAAATTGGACGGATTTATTGCCGTAAAGTTAAAGTTTTAATAGTTCTATTGTATTCGCTGTACATTAACGATGATTTGATATTTTTTCGAGCAAATAAATTTCCAAGTTTTTTAATTTTACTAAGTAACGAGAACTCGATAGGTTGCACTGCTTGAGTGATACGACAAAGAATAAATATCTCGAGAAAAATGTTTAGTCGGAGCAATTTTCTGATGAAAATTGAATTTTTCACCAAAATTAAAACAAATTTGCTTTAAAAAACTTTTTTTTTGTCGGATAAAAATTTGTCATTATTCAAAATACGAATCATTAGAAAATAAAATTTAATGGTATTTCCCCTGCAATTGACTTTGAAACAAACAATCCATATCCGATCTGTTGCACATCAGATGAGAAAAAACGTGCGGTAATATATATTATAATCAGCCATCAGACGCCAGACGGCCAGAGTATACATACTTACTAACGGACTACCTGTGAAAGTGTGTAAGCGAATCCAAATAAGGGAAAGAGAAAAATTTTCGTTGGAGCGGGGCGGGCCTCGCTATACGATCATGTTAGCTGCTGCATATTAATTAACACGGCCCGAGAGTACGTGCAGTCTCCGTTTTTCTTAAGCATTTGTATTTCAAAAATTATTGTAATGTAAGCCACTTTGAGCAAGAAAACAATTCCTCTTATAAACTGGTAAGCTGCAAATTTTCAAAAACAAATTTATGTGCGAGTATAAAAAAAAAAAAAGAGGAATTTTTTTGCAATCGCAAAAACAAGTTCGTGCATCTATTTGTATACTCAAGTACTGCATGCATTTACTGATTACGATCTATCGCTCGTAATGGCGCGCTTTATGAATTATCAATCGTAAAACGATAAAAATAATCTCGTGCTTATCTGTCTACTTTATCAGAATTTTCACAATTTATATCATCATTTTGAAACTATGCGCAGGCGTGAACATTCTATCATCGAACGCTTGCATATCCTCGGTTGCTGTGGGCATGATAAGCAGTTGAATTAGTGACGGATTTTTTTTTTTTAAACTCCATTTCTCGGCCACGATGGTGAAAATCGTAGTGAACGCAAAGCAGTTACCCATCAAGGCGCACTATTTCTTTTTTATGGCAGGTGAGTAAAATTACCCATCATTTTTGGCTGATGACGAAAGTACAATTTTTGTTCGAAATAATAATGAATTGCAATTCCAAACGAGTGATCCACTGTGATTCCAGCGATGGGCCCAATCCTGCCTTTTCTGCCGGTCTACGGCAAACAACTGGGCGTCTCACCTTTCGTGATGGGCATAATAACGGCAGTCCTACCTTTGCTGTTTTTCCTCGCAAAACCGAGCTTTGGCTTCATAGTCGACAGATACCGTACTCACAGGCGTGCCATCTTTATAGCTCTCCTGGCATCTACAAGCGCCTGTTACGTGCTCATGTACTTTTTGCCGGCTTTGCCGGTACTACCCGCTCAACGTGCCTCTGCAAATTCTAGTTTTTCTGAAATAGACACCCCCGTGGTAAATTACAGTTTTATTGTTTGGGATTACGTCATCTCCAATCTGCTTTTCTGATATTCTAATTTCTTCAGTTTGTCATATCCAGGCCGAGAACAACTGCGTTTATAAATCCATGGCCTTCTGGGGTTTCGTCCTGCTAATGTCCTTGGGAAACATTGGATTCAACGTCAGCAACTGTATCAGTGACGCGATATGTTTCGACGTATTGGGTGAGACGTGTTTGTTGTGGAATTCAACTTGAGAGATTGTGAAACAAGTGGTAAAAACAATAAGCTAGAAGGAAAGATAAAATTTAACAAATTGTGGCAGGTACGGGTGGCGAGATGAGCTACGGCAGACAACGAGTGTGGGGTTCTGTGGGGTTTGGACTGACCGCTTTCATGGCAGGCTACGCAATGGACTGGTGGTCACGTGCCGATACCGTCAAGTCTTACACACCCGCGTTCATTCTCATCTCCGTCTTTACGTGCATCGATCTTTTGTGCTGCTCTAAATTGGAGGTGAGAACTGTCTTTTTCTTAATTCTTCTACTGTCTTTACGAAATAGGTAAGTGTTAGTATGAATTTGAAACGTCAGGACAAACAGTCTTGAGAATCCAAGTCTTTTATTGCGATTTATTACAAAATCTCTTTCAAAATATATATCAAAGCTTATAAACTTTTTTTACCATGCTTTGTCACAATAAAAGCACGTTTCATCAAAACTTCAGACTATTAAGTTACTCAAAGTTACATTAGTTACTCAAAGACGCAAACACAAAGTAGAAAATGGTTTTTACAAAATAAAATGTAATCTTATGCTCACTAACTAACTATACTGGATATCCTCTGCTTCATCATTCAAATCATCAATGTTACTGCCAAACTGATAGTTTGGATCTTCAGCTGGATCATGGTTGTTAAAAATGCTTTTCATAACCAAGTTCTGGTTTGAGGCTGACAAGGGAGCCATAAGCTCCATCAGACGAGAGACTTTATCGATCAGATCACTCGAACCTCCGCTAGAGTTGCAGCATATAGCTCCAGCACTCGATGGGATCTGCGAAACTTCCGAATATACATCACTTCTTGCTGACTCGTACACCTCATCCATCACTTCCTTTCTTTGCTCATCTCCTCTGTTGTATCTACGAGCCGGTAGTGACCTTTCTGCCCTTGGACCCTTTTCAACATACTGTTTGCCTTCTTTCTTGCTTTTATTCATCTTGTTATACCAATAATAATCATTGAGATTGACCTTTCGCTTGTCCTCCATCCACTCGATGTAAGTTCTGCTGCAGCGAGGGCACGACAGGAGATCAACTTCTCGGCGACCACAATTTGGGCACATGTATCTCTGAGGAAGGGGGCAATCCGTGAATACATGGCCGACTTTCCAACAGTTGAAACATGCTCTCGGTGGTGGGTCGATTTTAGGATCGTTAGGAACCTGGTCAATAACGCGGAAGAGTACGCCTCTGATTCTCACACGCTGTTGTGGTGGTGGTCGTTGTTGCTGTTGTTGTCGTGGCGTTGACAACATTTTTAGTGCTATTTAAAAGCAGTGGTTGAGATTTTTACCAAAAATTATAGTTGTGGTTAGGAATTAAAATAGGTTTAAAATTTTGTGCGGAGACTTACCAGCTATTTAAGTAATGCCGTAGAGAGTGTAGCTACGTGGTATATTTTGTCTGTTGTTTTTTTGGTTTTAAATGTTATCTGCGTTTTACAAAACACTGACACCGGCAACTATCACTGAGGACGAGAAGGCAAAGATATTTTTTACGACCGTGCTTTTTATCAACAAAGACGAGCGAGACAAGTTATGACTAGTACTTATGTCGAAAGGAAAGAAGAAGCAACTACGTATTGCACATATGGCTATAGATATACACCCAATACAGCCAATACACTTTTACTATTGCATGTGTATGTCCTAGCCTAGCTCCATCTGCATGATCTGCATGCACCGACCGATAGATCGCCGGGCCTGGTCCGGGGCGTCCGGGGTCCGGGGTGCGGCAAGGTGGATTAAATTTCGAAAGAAACCATAGATTTGTTTGTAATCACATGGTGGGTTCAGTGTTCAGTTCGGTTTTTGTGTTTATTATACTAGTTTGTATCTATAAGTGTGTCAGAAGTCAGAAGCGTGGCTCATTCGAATGCTAATCAAATACATGTTTTTTACATGTGTAAACAACACATTCGCACTGTAGTAAATTGTATTATTAAGAATTTAAAAAAAAAAAATAAAATCTTATTAAGTACACTTGATTCATAGTTGCCGAAGATGACGAGTCCAGAATCAATTTTGAAAGACGTGCTTGGCTTGCTCAAAGTAAAGCCCGTGGCAATTTTCATCTTTTTCGCGACGATAGTCGGCATCGTGGACAGCTTCATAATATATTTCCTCTTTTGGTAAGCAAAGACAAAAAATAAAACTTAAGCCTGCTCTTTTCCAAACTTTTCCAATCTTTTTCTCTGTTGTATGATTAATACAGGTATATTGAGGATCTCGCAATGATAAGTGGCCACATGGACGACATCAAAATGATCGAAGGACTGACGGTCTTTGCCGAAACTCTGGGAGGGGAAGTTTTGTTTTTCACGTTGTCCGGTAATATGTATTTCTATGAATTAATATACTTACCTATACTGCCCACAGTATTTGTAAAAACGAGTATATAAGTATATAAATATATACTTGATTTCAGGCAAAATCCTGAAAAAAATCGGCTACGGGTGCAGCTTCATATTCTGCTTCGCCTGTTACGCTTTGAGGCTGGGCCTCATTTCACTGGCCCCGAACCCCTGGTGGATCGTGCTGAGCGAATTTTTCATGCAGGGCCCGAGCTACGCGCTCTGCTACACCACGATCGTGGCTTACGCGAGCGTCGTCGCGCCCAGTGGCACTTCGGCCACTGTGCAGGGTATCGTCGCCGGTATGGACGACGGTCTTGGTACGATTATATACATAATATGCTTTAAACGAGATTGATATTTTTATACTTGTTGATGATTTATATTTATACAAATTTCAGGTTTTGCGATCGGTAGTTTGATCGGTGGTCTACTGTACAAGCAATTCGGCGGAATTTTCACCTTGAAGATTTACTCGGGTCTTGCTTTGGTTACCTCGATTGCTTACACGATAATCCATCTCGCTTACTTGAGGCGAGTGATGCCGGAGACCGGTAAGTGGTGTTTCGAACCCCCTCTGAAATTAGGCACTGCAGTTTTATTTTTACATCGTCATAATTTATTGCAGATACACGAAAGAATATTGAATGGAAAAGCCCGAACGAGGCGGTAATTAGTTGTGACGGTCCAGACGAAAAACAATGATGCACGACCTAATTTGCACAACTGTGTGACATTGTGATATTGTTATTCATATATATATATTTATCAAGACTCTATGGCTATGTTTTATAATGTGCCATCGTACATAAAAACAACATTTTGTCCGTTAGTAATAACTTTTCAACTGCATAGTATTTTCATATATTTTTATACAAAGTATTTAAATTATAAAGAGATAAATAAGTATTTTTTTTTCTCTTGGACTGATATTGTTAATGACCATATATTATTATGTACAGAAACTGAATAATCATATGTCACTAATTGAAAGAAATTTGACTATGTTGAACTAGTAAAAATCAATAAATATCAACATGTATGTGTAATGAATAAAATTTTATTGCTATCAAAAAATGTTTTACATTTCATACCTGTCTTAGTATTTGTAAAAATACTATATACTGTGAAATGTGAAGTAACCAAGTATAAAAGAAAAGTCGATAAAATCATACTTTTATCATAACGAATAATGTTGTTTTACCTACATTTCGGTACTCCATATACAAAACTTATCAAGGTTTGAATTTTTTGTGATAACTGCAGACGCTTATAGAAATGAGGTGGATCGATGCATGACCTATCATGCCTATTTATAATTATTACTTCTAAAATTTTAAGAAATAAGTAAACTTTCAAACATCACGTAATTATTATTAATATTCAATAAATCTACTAATATCGGCATGTTTGGTTAGCAAAAAAAAATCTTAGCCACACATGTAAGTGTAGGTGTTTTAAAGTACGCTTGTTACTTATTTTACCATAGTATCACATTCGTAAGACTTTGTAATCCACAGTGCAACTGGATTTTTACTTCTCACGACTTTTGTAATGGTTAACACGCTCATCACGGCGAAAAGTAACCCCAGTACTCCATAGTAGGCACCATAGATTATGAACTGAAATGCACACATGAAATTAGCACAATTATTCAATACTCGAATCTTTACACTCAAGAAAATCTAATGAAAATCCTCACCTGAGATGTTATGTGTAACTTCAACCAAGCTATCACAACCAAAGTCAAAATGGTTTGAAACAACAGTGCAAAAAAGCTATTTATTCCGAATATCAGTCCTTTGCTGTCTTTCGCTATGCGTTTCGCGACTTCAAAGCTACGCAACGAAAATAAAAAGTTATTGATTGGATTAATTTATTGTAAATGTATCGATAATGGCGTAGACATGTTATATTGTTTCGTTTACTTGGCGATCGTTATTATTGAGTGAAATATAACTCCAAAAGCTATGCGAGCCGCGTATAAGACCCACAGTTTGTAGCTTATGCAAAATGCGACCAAAAGGAGACCTTCGATGAGCGAAAATATGGCCAAAATCGGCTCACCCAGCAGTGACCAATTTAAACGCAAAGTACCTATACCGGCGACCATCACGGCACCTGTTGAGAAACGTCAAAAGAAATAATGTTGTTTTGCTATTCGTTAAGATTTAATTATATTTTTAGTTTGAGAGAAAATAAAGCCTCCAAGAGCAATTTGATTCACAATTGAATTCATTTTATTAAGATAGGAAAATTTTATTTTTACCGATTATAACTAAAAACGAAGAAAAAAGTTTTAGAGGGTAATTAAGAGCTAACAAAAATGTCATGTACTAACTTGTTAGCGTATCGATCGCTTCTACGGCACCGTTGTAAATCTTTGTGTCTTTGGGCAAGTGTTGGGCCTCGACAGCGTGTATCCACAGTAGATGTATGTTGTGGACGACTTGGATGTAGCCACAGGTGGCGAGAGCCCACCACAGGGACCATTTGACGACACGCCTGTTGGAGTACGCCTGGAGAAAATCCGACCAGAGAAGACTATAGGCATGACGTAGCTTGGCACCGAAGGATAAAGCACCTGTGGTTGGGCTCACTAAATTTTCGGGCTGTCCGGTTTTTTCGTTTCTATTCTTGCTACTATCGCCCAGATTGATTATCGAAATCGATGTAGCTCCCATAGACGGAGGATTCGATCGCTTATTGAAGTATATCGACTGTTCGACTGGGGGCAAAAAACACGCCCAGACCGCTGCTAGGGAGCAAGCTGGATCGAAAACATTTTACAAACTGAGCAGATCGTGAGGTAATGGAGTACAAACAATTTGTCTTGTGTTCATATAATAAAAATAAGAATAATGCTGGTTTTGTGTGTAGGAAAAGTAAGCACAACTTTTGCGTTTGAACAGGTGCACTAGAGAAGTTGAACTTGACAAACTGAGCGTAAAAAATATATATATATATATATATAAGTATGTACGCATATATCACCTCCGATCGTAAGATAATTAAGTTGTTCATAATCCAGTAGGCCATAAGAAGTAGTCAATTGAGCGACTATTCCACAAGCGCTGCGACCGAACAAGGTCGCGCATTTCGTCCAACTCGTGACCGTTTGGTACCGCTGCTCGTCGACTTTGGCGTAAATGTAGGTGTAGTAGGCTATGTCGGTCGATTGCATTATCGAAAAGATAATGTGCGATATTTGCATGTGAAGTATCGTCGAGCCAAAACGGAGTATTACGTAGGTGCACGCGCCGGACAGGCCGCACAGTATGATCGCCGGCTTGTACCTCACCAGATCGATCAATAGGAATGCCACGACTAAAAAGCCGAGCAGGCTGTACGTCAACAGCGGATAAAGTTCTTGGTTCACCTGTAACATGCGTGGGATAACATTAAATATACGTTTTACTGACTTTTTCGACCCTCGACAACGCATAATATATTATACTTTGTATGGAGTACAGCGTGAAATTGGCAACTCACGAGAAGTTGATCATTGGTACAATATTTTAGAAAAAAACAATTTTCTCGGTTCTAGGAAATTTTTCTCTCAGTTAACGATAAATGACAATTTGACTATGATGGAAAAAAAAAGATAATAATTGACTCACTTGAGTTTCCGTAAAGTTTTTCCAATGACCTGTTAAATAATTGGTAACAAATGGCTCGTTGGGCCGAAACTCCTTGAGGGTGCCAAAAACGCACAGTATAAGTGTTACCGTGTACCACTTCATGTCGCGCTTCAACTTAATAAGTACAAGGTAACACGAGTACTTTGGTCACTTTATCTCCAGACTCCTGTAAACACGAGACGGGCGTGTACGTAGGTAAGTATACCTTACGAATAAGTGTTGTACTCATCTCTTACTGCAGCTTAAACGTACACATTGTGGGACGCATTTGGATTCATGTCCAATGAAATCACTCAATTTCGACTAGATATGATTGGTTTTCATCACTATTCGAGAGATAGGCTCAGTGTCGGGTCGAAAAAGCACAATTGATAACTCGTTTGGAATTAGGAGGCTTCAATAATAGCCCAATCACAGGATAAACAATTTATCGGTCTTACTTTGGTTTTTTCTCTTTCACTTTTAATGCATTAGCCTTGAGTTTATTTATTTGATTGAAGCTCACTTTTATTGGGTTATTAGGCACTATCGTTTACACATACAACATTTTTATACCACCCAAAATCGGTTTTAACATGATAAAGAATAATTTTCATGTCAAAGCTTTTATTTCAAAGAATAAATGCGCGAAAAAGAAATTTGTGTCGTCGAGGCACGCGAAAAATTCAATTATTGTCAATAATAACTGTATTCAATAACCATCACCTTAATTACCATTTGTGTGCAGCAATCTTTTAGACAACGCAACCGGCAATGGGGAGAAAAACCTGCAGCTGATGAACTTGATCCATTTCGCAGACTTTTATTTGCTTTTATTATTTATTGTGAACATATATACATGAGTACGTGTATGTTACGCTTTCATTTTCCCGCTTAACGATGTAACTGCTCAACAAACACTGAACTACATATACATAAAATGGAAACATCACAGTATAATATTACGTTCAATTGCACTTCCCTAATCCTATTTAGATAAGCTTAATTCCCCAGAAAATGAGCAAACAGGACAATAAGTACATATATAACTATGAGCACGGTAATAATTACTAATGTAACTTTGATAAAACTCAATCAGTTTCAAGGATCATAATAATTCTTATACAATTTTTATTGGTATTTAAACTCATTTTCAGCATTTTAATAAACAACTCGGTCGTCTTTTTTACGTTTATTTTGTGATTCATTCTCAACAGATTTATGAAATATATAGGTAATCTCAAGATCTATTCGAAAATGTACATACATTGTTACTATATTTTGTGGACAAGAATTAAGAGTTGATAATCGGCATATTTGACTTGCGAAAAAATATTTGAGAATATTTAAAACGCTCGAAAAAATATGTATAATTAGAGGGTACGTGTACTTATTCAGCAAAGGCTGTCATCAGTTTTACTGGCGACTTACGAACGAGTATCTCTATGTATATATTTATACAGCATTTTCGAAAAAGCTCAGAGTACTCCGAGTCCAAGTCCAAGAGTATTTTTCTTTCTTTCCGGATTATAATATACGGTACTTTTAATATAAAATTGCTCAACTGCTCAAAAACGCTGTTCCTCAGTCATATAGCATGCATTAATGCGTCATGCGTCATGCGTAGAGCCTGCAAACCAAACATACATGCATGTGTGTATACTGTGTAAGAGAGAGCAAGGATTATCATCCCATCTTTTTACTCTCTCCAGAATCTTTGGATAAAAGATAAATTGTAAACGTGCCGCAAACAGCACAAAAGATATTAAATTTTTATTGTCTATTTATGAGATTAGTTGCGACTGGTTTATAATTGATTAAATGGCTCTAATTTTAGAAGTAATAATTATTTGGATCAGCACCATCTAGCGTCGCGAATTTCTGAACTAAAAAGTGGTCCTAAACTTTTGAACCAGAGCTTTAGCGCGTAGAGACATTTAGTCAGTTATAAACCAGCCGCAACTAACTTTGTAGCTATAAAATGAAAAAGTAACGATACGTGTGTTTTTGGCGGCAAGTTAACAATCTATTTTTTACTCATAAATTCATCTTTAAAAGTGTAAATACATGTAAGGTCAATTTTTTGGTAGAAAATAGATTGTTAACTTGCCGCCAAAAACACACGTTTCGTTACTTTTTCATTTTATAGCTACAAAGTTAGTTGCGGCTGGTTTATAACTGACTAAATGGCTCTACGCGCTAAAGCTCTGGTTCAAAAGTTTAGGGCCACTTTTTAGTTCAGAAATTCGCGACGCTAGATGGTGCTAATCCAAATAATTATTACTTCTAAAATTAGAGCCATTTAATCAATTATAAACCAGCCGCAACTAATTTTATAAATAGATAATAAAAAGTTGACGTAGTTTGTGCTGTTTGCGGCAAGTTTACAATCTATTTTTTACTCAAAAGTTGACCTCAAAAAATATAGATATTCATATGGTTTAATAAAATTGACCATATGGCATTACTTAGTAGTAATTACTTTAATTACTACACATAACTTCATGTTCATCTTACACCGTGCTCTCTTTACCAGAATGATAAAATCAGAGGCTGTAAAGTTACGTAGGTCGTGGTGGTAACGCCGCTTGAAGGGTGTTTTCCGCAATCATCACCTGCAGCAAGTAATTTTGATTTGCGCTCTACGTTACCGTCAGGTCGGTAAGTCAACTACCTTGAATTAAACTGGCGCCATAGCTAGTATACTATTAGCTATATATGGCTAAATATATATATTTATTCCGTAATCTGGCCGCAGTTAAAACAGCAGACGACGTGAAAGTCGAGAAAAAAGTGAAGATTTCATCGCTTTTGACTGTCGTCTGCTATTTTAACTATGGCCAGATTACGGAACAAAGCGTCAGTTAATTCAAGGTAGTGGACTTACCGACCTGATGGTAACGTAGAGCGCAACCTTAAATTACTTGCGGTGACGATTGCGTAAAACACCCCATGAGGCGTTACCACGACCTACACGTAACTTAACTGCTGGCAGCATTTGCGGAATACAGCTTACACAGCATACAGCTAAGTGCCATATATAATATACTTAGAGCCTTTTAATTTGGTGTACTCTTATACTCAAAGTATCACATGTGGGAAACATGACAGATGCACAACAATGACAAACCCGAGCGATGACAGTAAGGAACAGGAACAACCACAACAACAACAAAAAGGTGATCCATCGAGGCCAACGTCAGGACAGACCATTAAATTGGACAAGTTGCCACTGGAGCTGTTGTTGTTGATATTCGACTACTGCCACGCCTTCGACTTGGTGAGACTTAGCGGAGTTTGCACTAGATTCTTTTACATCGCCCGGGACGATTTGCTTTGGTGCAAGCGCAGCGATCACACTTTGGCTACCAACCAAGTTTCAAACAGGTTTCGATCCAGGTATTGTCACTGATAATAACTTTATTTTTCATGGTTTGTTCTTTCCTTCGTTTGAACTTGTTAGCTATAGAATGCCTATATAAGGCTTCATTTTGGAGCAGAAAATTCTCTACTCAATGACCTTGACTCTTGACCGAGACTTTTGACTATAGATATGCATATTAATTACGTACTTGCAGCAAAGTTGAAATCCAAGAATATTTTCATATTAATAGATTTGTATAAAAAGTACATGCACTGGTAGTATCCGTAAGCTTGGGTACGTATGAATACGTAAAGTTGAGGTTATGTTGGTTTGTTATTATGACAGAACAGCTGTTCGATCGTCGAAAACTTATTTAAAAGGGTCTGTGACCAGCAACCAGCGGTATTGTTATTTTTAAATTCTAGAGTTTGTAATTAATAGCATTATAAATAGTTAAAAAAAAAAATTGTGTATCAACAATTTTGTACATAAGATTTTAAAGAAACTTTTATTAATAATTTCTATACTTTGTAAACACAACAAGTTATGTTTTATTATTTCACATAGATTACAATTTTATTGAACAAGTATCAATCCATGATTTGCCTTTGAACTGTCCAATGCAATTTATTTTATAAAATATCCAACTTAATTGCTAATGTTTTACAGATGCAACCCATTGCTCAATCCTCGCACAAAATGGCAAGTGACTCAAAATTGGGAAAACGGACGTTACCAAAAAAAAGTGTTATTCTCACAACAAACAAAATTAATGCCCTGGATCCAGCTGACTGGTGATTTGCTGTGGTGGAGCGGAGGAAATACTTTGTGTGGATACCTAAGGAGCGATCAATTTAATCAGAACAACAAGGTTTACCACCAAGAGTTTAATAGCGATATTTGCAAGTTTATCGTTCGTGATGATTATATTATCAGCGGTCACAGGTAATTTCAATTAAAATATCTTTTCTTGGTGAATATTCATTAACAACTAGTGATTAAATCTATAATTTTTTTTCAAACAGAGATGGCAGTATACAATTCTGGCTTATGAGCATGATGTACCTGGAAAATCACTTTTACCATAGTATTAACAGAGCGCATTCCAGAGACGTTGACGCTATCGACGAAACGAACAATATAATTATTTCTGGCTCGGCTGACGGCGTCGTCAAAGCCTGGACGTCACCAAAGAATCAAGGATATATGTCCCGCCTACCTTTGGCCACCGTTAGAGTTGGCGACCGTGTTTGGTCACTTGCTGCCAATCCCAGTAGTACAAAGGTGGCTGTTGGCACGTCAGGAACATCCGGTCCTCCTCTTAACATTTATGATATCAACAAGTGAGATAAGGATCAATCTTGGGTTGCATTAAAAAAAGTGATACAAACTTTATGGTATTTATCCTTTCAGTTTTGCTAACTCTACTACTGTGGATCATAACTGGAGACGAGGTGCTGGAATATTAGACATGGTTTGGGATGATCCTAATACTTTGTTAACTTGTGGCTATGATACGTGCATAAAGAAATGGGATTTAAGGTAAAGATAAGCTTTGAAAAAGTTCTATCTACTATTGTTTGCCATACTCTTTAAAACGTTCTTAATTATTATTTTTATCATGTTTTAGGACTGGAAATTGTGTCGGTTGTTGGTCCGATCCCACTGACGCAACTGTTTATTCTATATCATCTGACTATAATTACACAATGGTTACAGGAACTCAATTCAACTGTAAAGCTGTATTATGGGATCAGAGAAAAACAAATTACATACAGGTATCTTCATTACTCTCATTAACGTTCCTTTAACTATTTTTGAACTTTTTTCCATCATACATTTTAACGCGATCGTGAATTTTTAGCTTTATTTTATGAATCTTCGGAGACTGTCCAGTCCAGTTTACAGTGTCTCTTTTGACAGCTGCCATCTTTATGGAGCCACTGATCAGAACGTGGTGGAAGTCAAATTTACTGGCAAGCCCAACGTTGATAAAAATTATCGTGAAATAATTAAGTACGAAAGATGAACTTACTACGACTAAAATTTTAATCAATAGTGAACGAAACGACGATTAATTATTCACCATTGAGTTTTAATTATTTGTAAAACAAATGAGTTTTTGATTATTTACTGGTGGATGGAGCCACTTAATACTTCTAATGAAGAATACGATTTTTACACACACTGAATCAGTATCAATTTTTATTTGATATCTGTATTCACAGTAGAGTCCTTGATCAGTTATTGTTTATATAACATAAGATCAATAATTCATAGCAGAGTATGTAATTTTTGTGAATTTTAGTTGTGAAAATAAAGGACAAAAATTATTCGCTAAATTTTTTTCTTTATTTTTCACTGTTGTTTAGGAAAATTAGTTAATTGTATTAATGATATATGTGATATATCGTCAGAAAAGACGAATTGTATCGTACAATTACAAAGAGCTTTAGTTTATTTAGTATTGTTAATATTATAAGCAAACAGATGTTACTCAAAAATAAGTCTATATTCTCTATTATTAACTATTAAATGTTTATTGAAAGTTTCAAATGATTTTTCATTTTTCTATTGTAGTGAGCAACCATACATCTCATGATGTTCCTAAATCCAAAATTGATAACTAATGAGGATGTATTATCTTATGATTTCTATCCAAGTTAATTAACTTGAGGAACGTTAAAAGTTTATGCATCTAATGTTAATAGGTTAAATGACAGATACTACTCATTCTTTATCTTGAAAACAGTATAAATTATATTACAAAATGTTCCTAAAACTGACATAAATTTTTTTGATTTCAGATAACAATTCCAGGTCACGTCATCATTTTTGTCACACTGTCACTCATTTTTGTAAATGCAAAAAAAAAAATTACATAAAATCATAAAGATAGACTTAAAAACTATTCGATAATCATTCATTTATTTATTGTAATCCTACATTTCTCAAAAAAGTCCTGTAACTCTCGGAATAAAAACAGCTTGTGATACTGCAACTTGAAAATTTATCAAACCTTGTTAGCTCACTACATTTTTCGACTCATGATTCGTCATTCAGGACTAATCAAATATGTTGGAATGTTCCTCTTGTCTCATTACATCGTAGGCTAAACCTCAATTCCGTAAATTTGAAAGAAATAAAAGAAAAATTTTATTTCACCGTGTGTATTTTTTTATGTTCCAAAAAACAAAAGAATAAAGAGTAACTTTGTATAAATTTCTGTAATAACACGATTCATCACCAACATTTTTATTTAAAAATATTTACAATATTTTAATTTTACATTTTTCAATTTGTGTATCCAATTATTATACATTTGGCCCTGAATAAATAATTCATATTAACTGAGTTGTGTCATGGGCAAGCATCCAGACACGGAAATAATCATTCTTTAAAAGTATTATTCAACAAAAAATAAATATTTTCTTTAATGAAACGTAATTTACGGAATGATTTGTAACAAAAAATACAAAATGCATCTAGATGCACATGAGTGTTACACTATTCTTTTTCCTTAAGACGCTGTAGCAAAACATTTTTGTGCTTCGCTAGACAAATTTAACGCCTAGTAAGAAAAAAAAAGTAACGCAATCAGGATCTTTTTAATATAAAATAAAAAGATACTCTGATTGAAACTCTCTCATAATGCCCATGACCACTATATAAAGTCTCCCCATTATGATTTGAACAAACTTTGATTAATTCAAATCATACTGCGGATCATATAGTTCAGAATACCACCATTCTTGAAGTACACGAGATCGACCTCAGTGTCAAATCTGACCTTGACTTCAAAATCATGACCCTTGTCTGTCTTGACGCGAATACGTTGCCCCGGCTGGCAATTTTGAGGTATTTCGATATCAAACAGCTCATAGCCGGTGAGACCAAGGCTCTCGGCTGTCTGACCGTTGACGTATTGCAACGGAGCTATACCCATGCCCACGAGATTCGAGCGGTGGATGCGCTCGTAGGATTCAGCAATCACTGCACGGATACCCAAAAGGTAAGGGCCTTTAGCGGCCCAGTCACGCGACGAACCGGAGCCATACTCTTTTCCCACGAGAGCAATCATCTGCGTACCGTCGTTCTGATACTTTTCCGCAGCATCAAATACGTCCATCTGTGAATATTGGAGTACTTTTAGATTAGTTTTAAAAAAAAGTGTTACCGACAAAGTAAACGAAATTTCGTCCAAGATGTTACCTCCTCTTTCGTTGGAATGTAAATTGTCCGGGGTCCCGGCTTGCCGATAAACTTGTTTAATATACGAATGTTTGCAAAAGTTCCTCGAGCCATGACGGCATCGTTTCCTCGGCGGGAGCCGTAAGAATTGAAGTCTTTCGGATTTAATCTGTAACATTTAAAACTCGTACGCTGTAGTTTATATAATTTTTTTTTTTTTTTGTAAATAAAATACGTTCAACACTTTACTTACCCTCTCTTAGACAGGTATCTGGCTGCTGCAGAATTTCGTGCTATACTGCCCGCGGGGCTAATGTGATCAGTCGTAACGGAGTCACCAAGATTAAGTAAGACTCGAGCGTTTTTGATCTGTTTTATAGGCGGTATTTCCTACGAAACGCAAAACAACCCTTTAGCAAATAAATAACGAAAAAAATCTCAAGTGCACTCACTCTCTGTAGGCCCTCAAAATATGGTGGGTGTTTGATGTAGGTCGAGTTATCGTCCCAGGGATAGAGTTTGCTAGGAGGCGCAGAGAGATTGGCCCAATTGTTGCTGCCTCTCTCGATTTTGCTGTAAACCTCGTTGAACATGGCAGGTATAACGTACTGTTGCTCCACTGCTTGGATCTCATCGCGGCTAGGCCAGATGTCTCGCAAAAAGACCTCCTTGCCGTCAGCTCGTCGGCCTACGAATAACGTAATTTTTAGATATGAACATAGGGAAATCAAATAGATTAATAAATAAAATGTTCGATTTTGTTCACCCAAAGGCTCCCTCTCGAAATCAATATCAACCGTGCCGGCAATAGCGTAAGCGATGACCAAAAGCGGGGACGCGAGATAGTTGGCTCTGGTGTTTGGGTGAATGCGGCCCTCAAAGTTGCGATTTCCGGACAACACTCCACAGCAGACTAATTCGTTCTGGAAACAACAAAGTCCTTGTCAATAATTGTCATGTCTAATACATGGCCCGAATCAAGGGCGCACATACCTTTTCAATAGCCTCGACCATGGAATCAGGAAGGGGTCCACTGTTACCGATGCAGGTCATACAGCCGTAGCCTACGATGTCGAAGCCGAGCTGAGTAAGAGCCGGCACGACACCGCTCTCCTTCAGGTAGTAGGTGACGACACCCGAGCCCGGTGACAACGACGTTTTGATGTACGGCGCTACTGTCAGGCCAGCAGCTACGGCCTTCTTTGCCAAGAGTCCTGCAAATAAACGCGTTACTCTCGCTCAGTAAAAAGAACAAATTTTTCATGCCATTTTTTTTCAAGGACTCTACAGCCTCCCTTTATTTAATTACTCTAGAAAAAATAGCATTATTTTGCAAATACCATCATTCAAATACGTAAAAAAAAAAAAAAACATTGTAGTCTCACCTGCGCCCAACATGACGCTGGGGTTGCTCGTGTTGGTGCAGCTCGTGATGGCCGCGATGACGACGGAGCCATGGCGCAGCACGTAATCTTTACCCTCAAACTGGAAGACGCCCTCGGCCTTGAGTTTTTCGGCACTGAGACCATAGCCCTTGAAACCAACCTGTGGTGCACACATAATAATGATAATAACCAAATGCAATGAGAATGATGTGCATAGCAGGAGGATGATTGTTATCGTACGATTCATATATCGGAATATAATATTGTTTGCAAAGCAACATATAGCTGTCGATAAGTTTGATCAAGTTTTTTTTTTTTTTTTTTTTTACTTTGACAAGTCAAAAAAAAAATCAATACTGAGTGTATTTTATAAATAATACAGTACAGGCCAGGTACAGAGTTTTATTGCACCCCAGACGAGGTAGAAGGATTACTACAGCTGCTGGACCATGGAGAAAAATAATCGACATCCGGTAGAGGTAAACCTGTTTGCTTTGTATTTTGGAGAAGATTTTCATCCCTTTGACTTTTTCGGACGAGATCGATTGCAAACTAAATTTTTTTCCAAAAAACGTAATGAATTTTCTTTTTGTTCTCTTTACTTATAACGAGAAATATAGGTATCCAGAATAATTTTTTATCAAAATACTTTTTTTTCAAAATGTACTTTTACCGAGAGCTGTGTTGGAACTGGTAATATAAAAAAAATAAATAAATAAAAAAGAAATGAATAAATAATGCATTAGTAGGAGATATTTGTAAAGAATATTGCGAAAAATGATTAAAAAAAAAATTAATCATGTCCATTCTTGCCGTAAACGCTTTTACTAGAAAGTAATCAAAGTTTTACTGCCTGTGACCATCAAACCTTTGCGAAAAAAAGAGCAATGCACACGTGAACACACAGAGCTAACAACACTCGGAATGTTGCGGGCTGCAAAATTTTTCTCTGTATATATATAATACCTGCTTCGAGTCGTTGGGCAAAAATACTGATGCTCGAAACGGTTTCATAGTTGTACGAGGATAATATCAACTTCACCTCTGCATACCCCATCAGCGTCTTTTCGACGCTTTCTTCATTCATTTTTTTTTTTGTTTATTCATCGCGAAATCGACGATGGTCATTAAACTCTTTGTAGTTTAATGAAAAAAAAAAAAAAAAAAAATAGCCGACACAGCAGCATAGCTGGAATTTCATATACCTAATGTCATTGTCACGCTGTGCATCATTGACGATACAATACCTACACGATCGGCCTCTTTTGTTTCTCTGTCAGCGTCAACATGTCAGCGATATATTTATACACAGCCGAAAAACCAGCGTTTGTAAATCACAAGAAATTTTTCGTGATTACGCATGAGGTCAATTGACGATAAGTTGGCCCGTTCAATTGAATATACTACATGATGAGCGGCTTCGATATCGGTTGGGCGCAACAAGGGTATTGGAAATAAGAAAACACGATAATTTGAAGGTAAAAGAAAAGAAGAAGAAAGGGTTGATTGTCTCTGTGTCTGGATTAATAGCACGAAAGTGTTAATGTCACGCAGTATCGCGCGGCTGTTCGAGGAGACGGACATTGTGTCGTTAAAAGTATTGGAGCCCAGAGAGAGAGTGCGGATGACTGTACAAGCCGAAAAATTTTCGATCGGCCTGTACTCCTAAACCATCGACTCTTCGACAGTTTTCAAAAAGAGAAGCGACCTTGAGGGAGGGGGAGGCAGAGGACGACTTACACACACACGCGCGTACACAGGCACGAGGGGATTTTTGGAAATTTGCACGGCGAAAAACATATTTATACTTATATACAGTTCCCGCGGGACTCTGGCGTGTCGACGCTTACGTTACCTATACTTCATCATTTCGCTCTCCTTTGTCTGTACATACGTACGCCCAATGCACGGATTTTGTACTCGTGCACAAGCGATTTTCCGCAAAACACGGTTCATTGCTCTTTTGAAGACGTATATACATGCATTTAATATGTACACGTGATCGAGTCGACGAACCGTTGAAAAATGCGCTTGGATCATCGAAAAATGTATATACAATTTCTCGGTTGAACCCCAGCAGTTGTCTGTTGCCTAAAGAAAAACAAAAAAACAAACAAAAAAAATGAAATAATAAAAAAAGCCCACGTACTATGCGCAGGTGAATCGACGTCCAAGTCTCAAAACAAAACGGCCACCCTCGAAGGACGCTTCGAGCGGAAATCGCCGGTTTTGTTATCAAATAGCCTTTCCGGAGCTACAAGACAGTCGATCGACACGTTGTTTTGCAACACGCGAGACTTTTATGTATCTACCTATATGTAAAATCATCGATCCATTGTTCGCGAGTGTAACAATGATCGTTAGACATTTCCTCGTGATCGTCACAAATTTCATCGATCTAGACCGTACACGTATATACCATTGGCTAGAAAACAAATTGAAAAGCCATGTACAGTTCAAGCAGCACCGACACGATGAATATTATATATATATTAGACATTGGCAAGAACATTTAGGAGTGGTGTTCGGAGGTATAGTATTGGAGCGATTAAAATACAATTAGGTGGGCCGAAAAACCAATTTGTGTATTATATTGTCAGCAGGTGGTGATTTCATGATTTCAGCTCGCACCGCGATTGCGAAAGAACGGGAAAGTAAAAACACACGATGACCCATCGAATGCAAACGCGGCTGGATAAATCGTAAACCATATCGGCAATAGCGAAGAGTCCCGCATCGACGACGACGGCGACGACAACAACATCCCCGAGCCATCTGTGTTTCTCCCTCCCGCCCTTGCACACATAACGTATTAAGTATCACGTCCTCGCGCGTTCGTTTTTGCGGACAAACGCGCCGGAAAAGCCTCGTGGCGAAATATCGAAAAACAACTTTCCCTTTTTCGCCCGCACGAGCATATTCTCGGAGGAAACTGTCGTAAATACCTGAAGGTACATCCCGCCCCTGTTGGCGAAAATCCTGCGACATATATACCTGATGCTGGTGTGGGCCCGGCACGAAAAACCCCTAATGGACACACACTACAGAGGGCAAGGAAACGAGACAGAGAGAGAGATCGGTATAGAGCTTAGGAGCGGGGGAGGGGGTCCCGGCTCGACGGAGAGTATAAATAGTAGCGGGTGTAACGCCGGATAGTCAGTCCATGATTTTTCCGGGGTGAACAGGTGTATTAATTGCAAAGTTGTTGTGTGCGCGCACACGAGGCGGTATATGTATCGTAAATAGTAGTGCGGTGGTACGACCCCAACGCGGTGATGGGTGATCGCGCGCTCGAGAGGTACTTTTTTTGTCTTTATTGCTCCTTCTTGCCCTTCGCTCCCCTTTTTCTTCGGGGGTTTTTCCCCGAGATGTGAGTTTTGGCGCGCGATTTCCTCGGTCAGCACGTGCGGCTTCTTTTTTCCTTGCCATTTTAATTTCAAAGCATACGTCTAAATTGTTGTTACTGCTGCCATGTTCTATATATTGTGAATATTTGAGATATGAAAGTGTTGTCGCTCGAGTAAGTAGCAAAACTTTATACCTGCAACAAAATCAAACTGATAATTGTGTACAGCAAGGGTACATACACGTATACATTGACATATTCATTTCCGTTGAAGTAAATAAAGTTTGATTGTACTGCAACGTGTATTAATTTCTTGATTTGAAAACGAAGAAAAAAACACGCTACTCGCACATACAGTTGTAACTGACTCATCAAAGTGAAAAGCGCGTATTTTCTTATTCTTTCCCTTTCCATGCGTATTCGGGGATGGCGACTCGGGTATACACGACGTAAGTACCTCCGGTATGAATTTTTCCTAATGAATCGTGTGGAGGTAATTAAAATTTGGTAAGGTGGCTTCGGTATTGCACTCTCGAGATAAGGAGAACAAAATAATTAAAAAAAAAAAAACACCCTCGTTATCTAGCATGGTTAATCGGTTTCTAATGGGTCCCGAAAAATGGATTTCCCAGAAATTCATACCGATCGGAACGAAATGTGTTGGCAGCCATGCTGAGAATCGCGAGTTTTTTGACTCTGGGTAACTATTGTATATTTATATTGCAAACAAAGATACGTTACATCGTTAGAGAGAAAAGAAACGGACCTAGAGAAACGAGGTTGATGTTGGGTGACATCCTGCCCGTATGAGAAATCATAGAGTTGTTCTCACCGGGGAGGATTCATCCAATTTTATCCTTTTTCTTCTAAAAATCATCGAGTAAGACGAAAACGATTCACCAGCATCGTCGACGCTCTGACAGATAAGAGTCGTCCAAGTAAAGTGCTGCGGATCGGTGGCGCGGTATTCGATCTGGTACACGTGGAACACGAAATCGTGACTAGATCGAAATACCCGTCTCCAATACGTGGAAAAATCATCACAGAAGAAATTAACCAGATGGACAGGAGCTGACAATCGAGTTCTTGCAAGCTCCATGCATTCCTCTTTGGTGATCTAACTGGATGATGGGTTTGAAAATCTTAAAGCTAGATCAGCAAAGCAGAATGTGTGGGGCGCAGCGTCGAAGGAACATTATCTGCTGTTCTTGGCGAGCCTATACATGGACGTGGCGGAGCGGAAGGGACTTTAGCGGTGAAATGATGATTTCAAAAATGCATATCACAGCTTAAAGTTACCTAATGCTCTGTCATCTGAAATCATCGAGTGCACGCGAGAGTCAGCAAATTTACAGCTCTATCAGGAAAAAACAAGTACTCCCTGAGGCGAACGTTGCTCTGACTGTCGTTTCATGTTATAACCGACACTGGGCTATGTTTGTCCCATACAAGTACTTCAGTCGTCGTTGATATTGCAATTTTAACGATGCAGTTCAACGCGACTCTTTGCGAATTTCCGGACTTTTGATCAAAGTTTGTTTTATTTTTCATTAACTTACTCTGCTTATTTATCTAACAATGCGCTTATGTGTCATTAATTTGTCGTGTCTTGAACGTCCTTGTTATATACTTAATGTGTAAATGTACAGTTATATCTATTAACTTTTCCGTAATGTTTACTAATAAAATGTATAAGTAACTTGTACTGAGGACACACTAACTGCTGGTCATTGGATGTTCATACAATAAATGTTAAATTTATGTAAATAAACAAAGTTGTCTTGCTTTTATTTCACTTACCTTGCTTGTGAGACAAGAGTTAAAATCCTTTTTCATGTCAACAACAGAAACGCGATCGTGAGGTCTTTTGGGCCCGCTGACGCTCGAGACGACTGTCGCTAAATCCAAGGTGACGACTTCAGAGAAAACAGGATCCTGACTCTCGTCATCATAATTACGGATCATTCGCACTGCCTTGAGGTACTTTTCAATTCTGTCGATGTGCTCGTCGGATCGACCTTAGTATTTCAAAAGTTTTTAATTACATACATTACTTTAAAAATTTTCGGAATCAATAAATAAAAAGAAGCAACTAACTCGTTTGACGAAGGTAAGCTAAACTCTGTTGATCAACGGGGAAAAAGCCAACGGTCGCTCCGTACTCGGGACACATGTTGGAAATCGTTGCTCGATCCGCAATGCTTAGCTTGGATACTCCAGGGCCAAAAAACTCGACAAACTTTCCAACAACGCCAAGTTGTCTAAGATTCTAGATGAATACCACACATTTTTTTCATGCTATTTACTTTGAATTAAGGAAATTTATTTTTTTTTAATTACCTTTGTAATTGTGAGTACAAGATCGGTCGATGTAACATACTGATTCAATTCTCCTACCAATTTATAACCAACAACTTTTGGAATGAGCATAGAAATAGCTTGGCCTAACATGACAGCTTCAGCCTCGATGCCACCGACACCCCACCCCAGCACACCAAGTCCATTGATCATGGTGGTATGAGAATCCGTCCCTACTACACTGTCGCAGAAAAGGTAGTCGTTCATGTCAAAGACTACTCTGGCCAGGTACTCCAAGTTCACCTGGTGGACGATACCACTGCCAGGAGGCACAATCAACATGTTTTCAAATGCCTTGGCACCCCATTTCAAAAACACAAATCGCTCCTTGTTTCTTTCAAACTCCAATTCTTCGTTTTTTTTGCCAGCATCTTCACTGTAAATAAAATTTTTTATCTTAACAACTTATTTTGATTATCAATTATTGTTTAAAACTGTGTATACTGTGAATAAAAGCCTATTGTAAAACTTAAATCTCATGTTCCTCTTGACCAATGTAAATTGCTATTGCTATAAATACCTTCTGATAAAGTCAACTTGTATGGAATGATCTATTACTAGATCAGAAGGACAAACTGGATTAATCTTGTTAGGATCTCCATTAAGACTTTTGACAGCATCTCTCATAGCAGCAAAATCAACAACTGCTGGGACTCCAGTGAAATCCTAGAAACAGATTAACATAACTCATTAACGTTAACATTCACTTATACTAGATAAATTTTCTCATAACTATATACACCTTTTATTGCAAAATAATGGAAATGCAACTGTTGCGTAACATATAAGTGCTCTCAATATTTTTCTGAGCTTTAGGATTAATAAACATTATTTAAATGAGTCAGTCAAGCATTCTGTGATAAAAAAAGTGTTATTTGAATTAATATTACAAACTGATTGGGTTACACTCCTTTGCTACTTGGAAAGAATCGAAAATATTATGCAATAACGTCGAAACTTTGGTGAAAAATTCTAGTGTCCTACTTTCCATATGAAAATAAGTATCTTCCATGCAAGCGCTGTATAAATTATCACGATTGAACAAACGTATGTGTACCTACCTGAAGAATGACTCTGGCAGGTTTAAATGCTACTTCTATGCCTTCTTCCACAGCTTGGTTTTTCTCCCAGTCCAAAATTTTTTCAACATCCTGCGTCTTGACTTGGAACTCATCGCAATTCCTTACAGCACTTTCAAGCAGAACTCTTATGGAAAACGGTAACCTATCTGAAAGTACAAGTTGAATTTCACCAACGATAAGTACAAATTCTCTATGACACGTCTGTCAAACAATTTTAATTCAAATTTCACGAAGAAAGAAGAAAAAAAATAAACTAACTCACCATACTTATCGCCAAAGCCAGTGACATTGAAGAATTTCTTACGCTTTCCCGCGATCTCCACGGTCTCAAGCAGATTATTGAAGGGATTCTCCGCTGCAACCCAAATATTCAGCCCTTTAATTCCATGAAATTTAACAGTTTTCGCGATGATCGTGGCTCGCCTCGACAAACACTCAATTCCACCGAATAGGTAATGAAAAATTTGCATATTTTAATCGCGTAGTTCGTAAAAAATAGCTGGCTCATCGTCGCCTTTTTTTTCTCTTTTAAAATCGAAGCTCGTCGAAGGTTACATAGAAAACAAGATCGCAGCTTTCTTTTCTTTCGACAAACGAATATCGCGGATTATTCGAAGTTTGTATTTTTTTCGACAGTGTAAATATATACAATGATACACGTAGTGATGATTGGTAGCAGAACCACTTTCAACCTGCTTCGATTTGTTTTCCATTACCCTCAAGTTCCCGAAATTCATTGTACAAGAAGCCCAACAGACCAAGGGTCGCACAGAACCGCAAATTAGGCTCAAAATTATTATTTTAACAAAGAAATTGTTTAAAAAATTCAGAGCGCCCGTTCTGCCGCACAATGTACTTACCGGCCATGGTCGTGACTGTTGTAGTCACGTCGTCCACTTTCGCGTTCGTATAAATGCAGGCTATATATCTTATGTATACACAAATATAGGTATATAATGCTCGTTCACAAAAATAATAACAATAATAAAAGAGATATTAGACGCGCACCGCGAAGTGAATGGAATGGCACTGACACAATTGTGTGTAGTAGACTCCGCGGTGTGCAACTACACAAAAGTTTTTTGATACTATTGTTATTATCATTATTATTCACGACATACAGGCACATATGTTTTCTCGTTTTTTTTTTCAGAGTAAGTATTTTCAGCTATTTTTCAAATGACTTCTGGTCATTAGGGCGTTTTCGTAATCTGGCAGTTAACTCAATTAAATAGCTATTACAGATACTGTAAGTATACGTGGATACTTGCGTATGGTTCGATTTTCTTTTGGTTTAAATGAGATTAGCTCCAATGTATCAATGGAGATGTCAACGTTTTAGTAAATTTGTAATTGGCGCTGTGCTCGCTTCGAAAGTTAATGAGCAAAAAATTTTTTTATTTTTCAATTTCGCAATTCGCATTTTTTAAGAGCGAGGCTGATTACAAACTAAATGGTACCATATTTCTTTTGAAAGAAATTTACTAGGAAAAGTTACTATAAGGCCAGTGTATAGCGGAGGGGGTCTGTTGGATCGGCTCCGGTAGACCCTACGTTCACTTCGTTTAAATTCACTAATGTCCACAGCGGAGGGTCTATTGGAGCGGCTCCGCTAGACCATATACTCACTTCCTATATATTCAATAATGTCCACAGCGGAGGGTCTATTCAAGCGGCTCCGGTAGACCCGCTAGTCCTCGAAGCAGAAGGTCTATTGGAGCAGCTCCGGTAGACCCTATGCTCACTTCCTAAAAATTCACTAGTGCCCGATTGACGGACTGCCGATAAAAGATTTATCGAAGAGTCCCGCTATACCGACGGGAAAGCTAAATTCCTGATATACCGACACCGAGACCTGCGATGGGCCAGTTTTGTAACAGGTTCCTGGTGTACCGACTGTCGGTTTACATTGGCCGGTTTCTCTACAGTCGGTACGACATATGTCGTCTAGGGGCATGCTTATCGATCCTGTCATGCCGGTACAGCAGGGATTGAACATTCTCGTCGGTGTAAAAGGACTCTGCGATAAATCTTTTATCGGCAGTCTGTCTTTTGGTCATGTAAATTTTCAAGTTTCCTAGTGAATTTATAGTGAGTGAGCGTAGGGTCTACCGGAGCTGCTCCAATAGACCCGCCGCTGTGGGCATTCGTGAATACATAAGAAGTGAGCATATGGTCTACCGGAGCCGCTCCAATAGACCTTCTGCTTCGGACGCTAGCGGGTCTACCGGAGGCGATCCAATAGACCCTCTGCTTCGGACATTAGTGAATTCATAGAAAGTGAGCGTAGGGTCTACAGGAGCCGCTCCAATAGACCCTCCGCTAAACACCGGCCTAGTAAGTTTTCCTAGTAAATTTCTGTCATAAGAAACATGGTTCCTTTTTTAGTTTGGCGGTAAAAATCGGGTCATTGAATTGGGTATGTATCGTTAACAGGCAAAACAAACGATATGCGGTGAACCCACAATATCTGTCAATCAATTCCAACCTCAAGTTTCGGCCTCTACATGACAAAATTCTCGTAAAATTTCACAGCTTTTTAAAATTCGCAAGGTAAATCTTTGTTGTTACTTAATACAAAAATGGTCTCGTCATCAATCATTGCGCACCAACAGTGTACTCGTTCAAGTTGAAATTCATCCGTGGACATTAAGTTTGTCTTACCCTTAAAATTATAACTTTTCATACCTTTTATGCATAAATCACGACGGAAAAAGAAATTTCATACTCATGTTTTGGTTTATTGCACGAGTGAGAAAATCCACGTCAGATTAGTTATTCACATGAAATTGACCCAACGCGACTTTTGTTTGATTATACAAGTAAACACGTAAAGTATCACTTGTGCAAGCTGCCTTTTTTTTTAACTACTTTGCACAGGACAATACATTCATAACTATTAATGCCTGATAATCATGGATACCGGGAGAAATGTGCAGCTTATAAAAATGAACAACAAAACCATTTTCATTCGCAGGTAAAGCTCATCCCAAGTCAATCCGAGGCACGGATCAATGATGATTCGACGAAGCAGAGGCCTGGTATAAATTGGATGACGGGCAACAAAAAAGAAGGAAAAAAAAGTACCACGTATGCATCGCCTCGCTGAAAGATGAGTCGGAACCCGAGGTCGGCACTCCCATGTCGGCCTCCACCCACGTCGGGCCCGAGAGGGCAGCCCATCGCCCACTCGACTGTCCATACAGGCGCCACCGCCACCATACCACGGCAAGGCATCTGTCGTCGTATGCCAACTCTTTACCATTCAACACAACCATACATAAAAAAACACGTAGCTCGACTACCGAAAATCACACACCCGCACACGTGCACCTTCAACACCTTACGTTTTCTCGTCCTCAGCTCGAGCACTGCGACCTTCGTCGGCTGTGAAGTCGACGATCCCGAAGCGTGGCCCACCACCAGCGGCCCCCAAACGAGTCGACTACAAACGACCGCAAATGACGCGAGCGATGGAACAACGTCTCAAGCACACGCAGAGGCTCCAGGAGCAGATGGAACGTCGTGAGCGCGATCGATGCCCGGAGCCTGCCCCAACCCGGCACTCCAGGCGTCCCACGATACCCAAAGCTGACTTTGCGAGGCCGGCTACCCGCGAGCGTCGATCCCCCGAGGTTGGGGCCCCTCCGTGGCAATACGCCGCCTGACAGAGCTAGACGTAGAACTTGACCCCAAGCTCCGTAACGCAGGACTACGGCAGATGCTCGTCCACGGTGGAGCCCTGCTTCCCACCCGAGCCTACTAGCGCCGAGTGTCCTTCGTCGACCACCCCGTCGCCACCGCCACCGATGTCGCGACCACCGACACCTCCGCCACCTTGTCCTCCGAGTGGCCGTGACCAGCAGTCCTCGTCGAGGCCGGCCTCCTCCTCATCACGTCCCAGAAGTCGTACCCCGGCTGGGGTGCCCGCGCGCACGCTCAACCTCGCCGAGTCCATAAATGCGGACATCGTCGAGGCCGAGCCCCTCGAGTGTGGCCGGCCCATCGACAACCTCATCATACCACCGGGGGCCATCAACTGCGAGAAAACGACCGTCATCAGTATACCCCAGCCGTCGAGCGTCCTCGCCTCGGGACCGTCCGGCGTCCAACAGCCGGCCAACAGGAGCACGCAGATCATCAGCAAGTCGCTCGACGAGCAGGTGAGCTCATTATACATGGGGTTAGTTCATGAGGAATAAATGAATCGATGATTATGACCATCAGGACGCGACTGAGGAGGCGATCGTCAAGTCGAAGCTGCACGATCTACAGCAGGCGAGGCGCGAATTTGTCATGACTGTGGCCAACGTTGGCAGCAACGCCATCAATTTACAGGTATGAACATATTTGTTTAATGCATGAAGAATACAATTACCGGTTGTATTACCGATCGGCAATCCTCACTAGGACAACGACTGCGCTAACCAGAGGCCATTTTCGGAGGAGTCGCCAACAGTACAGCTGGTGACGCCCGAATCGTCAATTCCCTACCTCATTCCTTGCCCGGACCTAGACGATCCCTATTTGCAAGTGGAGTACGACAGGCACCACCCGGTGGTCGAGGAGGCACGCGAGTACTTGCGCCGGCGGCAAGTCGAGCGTTTTGCCGACGAAGACTGTGGGCGCGTTTCCCGCCAGCAGCCACGAAACGAGTGCCGTGACCAGGAGTACCTGGAGATCGGACCCGAGAACAACTGTGACGACTACGACAGGGGCCAGTACACGGCTGTACCCAGGCGTAACGAGCCGTATCATTACTTGCCGATGCCGGTCGAGCGGATCGAGCGCTTCTTCGATCTGCAAAACTTTCCGCCGAGACCGCCGCCGTCACCGGTCACGCCTCCACCTACGACGGCAAGGGCGCCATACGGTAGGGAGTGCTTGCCGCAGGAACTGTGGGACCTCGAGGACCCGTGGTACCGGGAGCCTGAGGTGCCAGATCTCATTGACTGGAACGACTGCTGGAGGTGAAAGATCGGTAAGGGGTTACGCGTGATTCAGTGTTGACATTTTTGTAAGTGATGGTTTTTCTGAATAAAAATTTCTGTTTTACAACTTTTTACATACATAAAGGTATTCGATGCTGGAAACTTTCGAAAATACTTACTTTTGTAGCGTTTCAAGAAGATTCCCGCTACATCTGAACGAGCGTCTCGTACGCTCGGCTTGTTATCTTGGCATGAAAAGGAACAAAAATAATCTCAAGGCAGTCAAGAGCCAATAGATGTGTACAATAATAGCGCAAGCGCTGAGGAAAGCACGCGATTATATTTCGTTAAGATGATTTGAAAAAAACATGAGGGTACTTTAATTGTTTGCGACTTTAATCTACATATTATTATGACGCAAAATGACAAATTGTATGTTTTTTTTTTTTGCATTGCTATGGTTGATCCGCTTCCAGAATAACACGCAACTTCGTCGCAACAACGTCACAGTTGATAAGAGTAATTTATTGCTTAAACTTTCAAAACACAAAAATTTTCCTAACATATACTTACACGCGACTCGACGAAAACAGTCGTCATTCCTCGTGCCGTTTTATGTAGTCGCACAATAAACATCGAATTACAAGAAAAGCATATCATAATACAAATCTACTTTCTTCGCGTGAACTGCGTGACGAGGTCGCAAACCCAGGCCGGCTGCTCGTAATCGGCAATGTGTCCAGCGTTCCTGACAATGGCCTCCTCGAAATTCTGGACCCTCTTCCGGTAACCGGCCAACGTACCCTCGTGATACCACATTTGTTTGCTCGCAGCTCTGTACTCGCGAGCACCGGACCACTCGAGGCTCCTGTACAGCTCCTGCGTGGCCGAGTAAGGAAAGTGCATGTCAAGCTGGCCGCTGTAGGACAAAACCTTGTGATCCTCCATAGCCTCTGCCATAACGGGCGCAACCGATATCCTTATGTCATCGGCAAAGTGTCGATTCGACTCGGCCAAGTAACCAACGAACTTGCGCTCTCCCACGTGCAAAGCTCGCCGCACCCGCGGTGTCTGGACCCAGAACATGTAGTAGCTCGTGTCCTCGGGCTCGTTGGTCGTTAGATAGTTGAATATGTAGCTGAAATTCGTGTACAGGACAATCATCTCGTACTTAGCAACCACCTCGGTAAGATACTCGGGGCTTCTCTCGTCCAGCTTGGCCATCCTGTCGTCGATCTTCTTAATATTCTCGCGCTCGTTCCAGTCGATCAGCCCAATGTGGTAGAGAAACTCACGATTCGACTGCTGGCGAACCAAGTCGATAAAGGCGTTGCCCAGAATGATACCCCTGAGGTTGATCTTGTCCTCGGCCCGATGATTGTACTCCCTGACGGCGCGCGACGTCGTCACCGCGAACCTTCCCGCGTAGGAGCAGCCAGCCGAGTACAGATCGTTTTTCCGCTGTTCTGGGAAGAGCTGGTAAAACTGCTCGAGGAAGGCGATCACGTAGCGCGCCACGTCGTCTTGGGTACGGAGGTAGCCCAGCTCGTTGTCCGTGTAACTGTAGCCAGTGCCAACCGGTATCTCGAGGTAGATCACGCTGTGGTTTGTGGTGAGGGTGTGATTTCTGCGCAAGAGGTGCTGGTCCTTGGTAACGATGAAGGGCCCGTTGTTGTTGAAGAGGACGGATAAAACCGGCACGCCTGGACCACCGTTCGAGTACAAGATCACCGGGTCGTCCCTCGGATTGGTCTAAAGAAGAAAAATTGTTAAGAAAAAAAAAAAAAAACTTGAAAATTGCGAAAGCTGTATGAACACGCGCACCTGCGAGAGGACAAACCAGAAAAAGGCATTGGAGTTGTAGGTCTTGTTGGTCGTGATAAAACCAGCGTAGCTTTTGACGTTACCAAACTCCTCGTGATGGACCTCGGCTTTTTGCCTCGCCTCCCGTATCCTTCCATTTTCGATGTATCTCGTCAGCAGTAGGGGCTCGTCGCTATTACCTTGTGCGTGACTAACAGTGATGTCTGCGGCAGTTGCAAGAACACAGAGCGCGAGAAGCGAGTCGATCAGCCGCGACATGACGATCGACTGATGGATCGCGCGTTGAGCGCGACTTATATAGCAGGTGGTTGTAGCCCGACGAGGTTTCTTTGTGACGAGAGCGATGTACATGTGGGCCGATGATTTTTTAATTAGTTCGGAGTTTCTTTGGAGGAAAATTGTCTGAACACGTGGAATATGTCCTGCATGTGAAACGAGGAAAATGGAAGAGGAGCCGTTCATGTAGAAGTAAAAATAAATAACTTTTTATAACTTTTTTTTTCTTTTTCTTTCAGCAATTCTATCGACTGAAGTCATTGAGCATAAGCTTTTAACTTTTAGTAAATGTCACCCCCCCCCCCCGTTTTTTTACTAGTTAGGCATAAAATCCCTGCAACGTGTCCTACAAATATCATATGAAACATAATTTTCTGCACCAAAGACTTTTAGGTATATTGATTAAAAAATATTTCTCGATAAGACAGATGTGTAATGTATAAATCTTCTTCCGCAATAGCGACGTGTTTCAATTTTATTGTTGGTGGAATTTTTGGCACTGATGTAAAAATAAAAAAGTGCTGGTTTGTTTTTTTT
>NW_019379466.1:346875-372606 GCF_000648655.2 Copidosoma floridanum | reverse complement strand
CGGATTCCTCGCAATAGTCTTTGGCCCAATTTTATTCACTGTTTTGCTGACATATGACGCGTATGGGGGAAAAAAAAAAAAAAGAAACGCCGGGTCTATTGCCGATGATGATGATGATGGTAGTGGTGGTAGTAGTGGTGGGTAGTGATGGTGATGTACAATTCATGTATATATTTATATTTGTATGTATAAATCGCCAGCTTATTTGCCCTCCTTGTCCTTCTCCTTGTTCTCGTCGACCTCCTTGTCCTTCTCGACGTCCTTCTCCTCTTTGTCAGCCTTCTCCTTGTCGCCCTCCTTCTCCTCCTTGGACTCCTTGGTCTCCTTGGCTTCCTCCTTTCCCTCCTTTTCCTCGGTTTTTTCCGGCTTGGGCAGATGCGTGTTCATGTCGAGGGTCGAGCAGATCTCGTCCCAGTCCGGGAAGCAGCGCTCCTTCATGCGCGAGCAGTGGCCCACGAGATATATGTACTTTTTTTTTCTTAATCGTGTCGTGTTACTTCGGCTACGAGAATGAGAAGATGGCTTCGAGCCGTGTGTCGTTACAATGCGTGTGTATGTGTGTATGTGTACGTGTATCGTGTATCACGTGTGTTTTACATTTATTAATAATGAGTAAAGCGCCAATGCAATATGAACAACGAGCGTCGTCGCTTTGACAATTAAAAATCGAAAAACGCCGCCGTGACGCAAATTAGCCAGTGCGACACCGACCCGATCTCGCCTCTCGTGAGGCAAAAGCGCAAATGCAATACAAGTATGGTCGCCGAACAAGAGCTAAACTGTTCCTACCATTTCGATCGCGCGTAGAAACGGAGGTGACGCGCTTTGCGTTTCCGTTTTTGCGCGGATCTACCAATCGGACGTGCTATTGTTCGGCGGAATCGCTTTTGATGGGGTGATGAGAACTGCCGGTGTGTTTTGTCGTCGAAAGAGGCGAGATCGAGCGTCTGGCTGTTTGGTTTATATTATATATATTTTTTAGCGGCGTTAAGGCGATGCAAAAGTCCCTTGCGGAGACGACTGAGTGATGACGTTTAACGAGCCAATACATCTAATGCACGTTATTTTATTTCTTTATTTTTTTTGCAAGCTGCAACTCAGCATTATTACTATTATATACCAATGCTGAGATTTTGAACGCCTTACAATAAACTAGCTAAAACTAAATTTTGTTTTTGTTTTTTCCAAACGTATCTAGAAGTTTGTGGAAAATATTATTCGTCGAGTTGTATGAGTATTTATGATGAAAAAAAAGTTAAAAAGGACCGTCAGAATCTCGTTAAGCCAGCTTAATCTCGAAGCTTAACAGAATTTACAAGTATAAAATTTCAAAACGTGCGCGCAACGCTTGAAAAGGATAAAAAAAAAAAAAAACTCAGTCGTGGGCCCGAAGAGCTTCCTCGTCCCCTTAAATCCTACGAATTACATAGCATATTTTGCCATCATCTTTCCACTCGACCGCTTTTCCTTAATTATTAATCCATAAAATTTCTTTTAAACTCTTCGCTTCTTCCGCAATCGCATCAAGTGTTACTTTTTTGTCCTATTATAACTACGAACTAACGCTTGACATAGTCCTCCGATGCAGCGCATGTAATCATCACAGTCTAGCCCGCTAACTCTACTCAATATCCTCAATTCTTTTTTTTTCGCTTTTCCTTTTCTTTATCTTTTACTTATTATTAAGCATACTTAGCGTGTATACGTGTGTCTACAAGGGTTACTGTTTGCTCGTCGCAGACGTTTACGCATTCTTTTTCGTTTCCGTTTAATTGCATTGAGTCAGAGCTAATGGACTAGCGAGGCTAATCT
This sequence comes from Copidosoma floridanum, assembly GCF_000648655.2. Next base: position 370,794 of record NW_019379466.1, on the reverse strand, counting down.
GCGACGTTTTTTTGTCATTTGCTTGTGGTATTTTATACTATTTTTTTTTTTTGCTGCAATCATAGTTTTTTCGCTCCATTTGCGATTGACAAGATCGTGATACCGTCGAGAGTGATTGCAGTGTACTCTTTTTTTTATTTTTTCATCAATAATAAAAAAAAAACACACGCACCGGAGGGTGGAAATTCGTAAAAAAAAAAGAAGATTGGCTATTTTTACATCGAAAGAATTCATATTACAATTTTTTTTTTTTCTTTGTTGTAAATTTTTTTTCTCTTACGAAAGAGTTTGACCACAAATTACGATACTTTTCAGTACTTATAACAAAAACTCGTTTCGTCGTTTGGTAACTAGAATCATACTTTTGTAAATTGCGAATTTCCTTTTTTTTCCACTATGATTAACAATGACAAGCTTTTTTTGCGATCGATAATATTGCAGTTATACTCTATGGCTTACTAATGACTTAATTAAACTATATGAAAAAAAAAAAATAATAAATCAAGTCTGTCAGAGGGAGAGACCGGAAATTTTTAATATTGCAATAAAACTTTTTTCTTTATTTTCGTGTACTTTTCACTTATAAAATACTGCTGCAAAGTCGCAATACATTAAACGCATACACATAACATATAATCATGACAATATTTATATATAAAAAGGCTGATTATGAACAAAACTGAATAAACAGAAGGAAATTTACACATTACGGTGAAACAAAAGGAAAAAAAAAAAAAAAAAAAAAAAAAAAAAAAAAAAAAANAAAAAAAAAAAAAAAAAAAAAAAAAAAAAAAAAAAAAAAAAAAAAAAAAAAAAAAAAAGAATTGATACACAATGGCAGGAGGGAAACGTCCTTTCATTTTTTTTCGTCCCTTATGAAACACACTTTTTCTTCCCCCCATCGTATGAAATAAACATTAACGTTTGTTTTTTTTGTTCGTCGAAAATTATATAAACACACATGCATTCTACTTGCCTCTTCTTTCAAAGAGCGTCCTATTAGAGAGCATCAGGTATACAAAAATAAGTCCAACGTCACTAAAAAATAAAGGAAAAAACGTAATTTTCTTTCGCTCTCTCTCTTTTTTTCCAACAACGCATCATCAAATCGCATAATATCTCGTCCCTCTAAAAAATCTCGCCCTCCTAGCGATTCTAAAATGCATTACTCGCACAAATATCTTTCGAATAGATAGCAATCATAATGTAAACCGTCTTTTCTATCAAGACATCATCATCATCATTCATCATCATCATCACCATTCTTGTTGGGAAGGGAGGGGAGAAGTATCGGATTCCTCGCAATAGTCATTGGCCCAATTTTATTCACTGTTTTGCTGACATATGACGCGTATGGGGGAAAAAAAAAAAAAAGAAACGCCGGGTCTATTGCCGATGATGATGATGATGGTAGTGGTGGTAGTAGTGGTGGGTAGTGATGGTGATGTACAATTCATGTATATATTTATATTTGTATGTATAAATCGCCAGCTTATTTGCCCTCCTTGTCCTTCTCCTTGTTCTCGTCGACCTCCTTGTCCTTCTCGACGTCCTTCTCCTCTTTGTCAGCCTTCTCCTTGTCGCCCTCCTTCTCCTCCTTGGACTCCTTGGTCTCCTTGGCTTCCTCCTTTCCCTCCTTTTCCTCGGTTTTTTCCGGCTTGGGCAGATGCGTGTTCATGTCGAGGGTCGAGCAGATCTCGTCCCAGTCCGGGAAGCAGCGCTCCTTCATGCGCGAGCAGTGGCCCACGAGGTTCGGGCAGTTCTCCTGCATGTAGTCCCGTAGCGAGAACGGCGTCTCCCTGTCGATGTACAGGATCTGTGCCAGATTGGCGAACGCCACGACGTCGAGCTAGGAAAAAAAAAAAAAATAAATAAATTATCATCATATTGCTTGTTTTTTTTTGTTCTGCTATAGTATATACTAAATGAAGGTGATGATTACCGTGGTTGGCTCGTCACCGAAGAAGAACGGCTTGTCGGCGAGCATGTCGCTGAGCACCTTGAGATCGTCGCAGCCAAACTGGATCACCTCCTCGGGCTTGTGGACGCCCATACCCTGAGCCTTGACCTTTTTGGCGCCCTGAAACCAATTGAACTAACTCTCACTACCGATGACCCATAACGCTTCATTCTTAAATTCATTCCCGATTACCATGTACACCCGTGTCTCTGTTTACGTTTTGTTTTTTTCTTTGGATAAGTAAATCATCTTTTTTTTTTTTTTTCTCTCAAATAAAAATTTTTAAAAAAATAGCAGGGGCATGAAAGAGAAAAGGAGCCGTGAGGAAGAGACGGGCCGAGCAAAAAAAGCCTCACCTTGCGGCCAAACGTGAACTTGAAGCATATGTTGAGGATGCTGTTGGGTATGCGGGTGCCAAGGGCGTGCTGGAGATTGATCTTGTACCCCTTGAGCATTTGGTCGAGGTTCTTGGTGCGCCAGCAATTGATCACCCATACGAGGTGGTTCTCGATCATCGAGATAGTCGCGTGCTGGACGGACTTTTGCTCGGCGTTGAGGCACCCGTCCAGGTCCTTCTCGTACTTTTGGCCGAGTTCGCGCAGTATGATGGCGCTGTCGGCTATCTCCTCGCCGTTCACCTCGACAAACGGCAACTGGCCCTTCTTCGAGCGGAACTTCATCTTGTGATCGACGTTCTGTGCAGACAAACAGAGAGTTTTTTATTTTTTTATTTTATTTTTTTAATCATACTTAATAACTGTATACCCATGCCCCGTTGATCGTTGCACGTGAGTGTATAGTATCGTGAGGACGTACACGTTTTCTTCTCTCTTGTAGCTCTTCTGCTGAAAATATTTCATAAAAGCTGCCTCAAAAAACTTTCCTTACACATCGGAGCCCCTCAAAATTTGCTCTCGCACAATGTGAATAGAACACGCCCAATAGCGGCAAGGGGGGAGGGAGGGTGAGGAAAGCTCGCAACGTCAACGTTCTTCTCTCGCTCAACTTTTGCCCCCAAGGCCACACGTGTTTGCGCTTCCTATCCCCCCGCCCTTTTTTTTCCCTCGAGTTCCTCGCGCAGTCGTTCCTCCGAAATAGCCCTTGAGAAAACAGAGAGAGAGAGAGACACCGCGCACACGTGTTGGTTCCACATTACATTAGACCCACTCCATCACGGAATGCCTTCGACAAGGCAGACGGGAATAACAACAATATAATTGCCGTGAGAGCGGGAAAATGTCTTATTTCTATATTCCGTGCGCCTGTGCGCGCGATAAGGGCTGTTTCCCTTGAAAGCTGGGCGCGGCGCTCGGGGGGATGCTTTTTCGGGGATTGCCGAATTTTAGCAAGGGAATATAGCATAACCTACGCTCTTTGCTCTCTCTCTTACCTCTCTTGAGGGAAGGAGTATATTATGTATAAAGGCCTTTCAGGGGAAACTCGCCGCTGAAAGAGATATTAATTTTCTGACTCTCCCTCTCTTTTAGGAGGGAACGATGGTTTGTTTTTCCTCTTTATTATACCACGTGGATGAAAATTCAGAAGCTTGATCGTGTAATCGCGCTCAAAGGAGCTATACAAGCACATACACGAGGGTGCTCAAAAGAGCGTATCCACTTTTCTTTTCTTTCTTTCTTTTTTTTTTTTTTTTTTTTTTTTTTTTTTTTTTTTTTTTTTTTTTTTTTTTTTTTTCCTCGGGGATTACTAGGGTTGATTCGCTATTAGGTTGCGAGTTGCAAGACGACGAAGCAATTTTTTGCCGATATTTTTACCGTACAACGAACAAAAGGAAATACGTGGATGAAACAGTTTTTCTTTTTTTTTTTAAATGTGTTTTAGAGAGAGAGAGATAAAAGAACAGAAACATATGTACAAAAAGAGGAGGGAGAGAAAGATGAAAATAGTGATCCACAGGATTTATTTAGCGCTCACGCTCCGGGTAATTTGCGCGCTCTAATAACCATCGGGAAATCATCACGCGGGCGTAAAGTATACGCTCCAAGTTACGGGAGGATTATGTACTGACTTTTCCCAATACCTAAGCTCCAGCGGGGCCTTTTACATTAATTGTCTTCCCAGAAACAATAGTACATTGTACAGGCCTAGGAAAACTCGGTCACTACGAACACGTTTTTTTTTTTTTTATTTTTTTTTTCTTCTACACCTTGCCAAAGTATAGAGGGAAAGAGAAATATCTAGTCTGACAAATTAAACACGTATACTATAGAATGTACACCACGCAGTGAGGGGAGGAAGACCATTTATAAGAACTGTATACTTCCCCTCCTGAAAAGGGATGGTGGAAAATGAGCAATTATTGGGGGGACACTCCTTATCTCTGTCCCCGACTCGGGCGCTATACTATACAATTCAGCGTCTGGGGCGCGGTAAATGACGTTTTCTCGCTGATGTGTGCGAGGGAGAACAAAAGGCAACGCGTGGCGCGTACGTGGACGAGTCTTCCAATTTTTTTTGTCTTCCATAAAAGAGAGCGGGGAAAAAAGTACAAGTAACAGGAGAAAAATGAAAGGGAGGGAAAGATGAAACCGAGGAAGAGAAAAGCAAATTAAAGTCCCCTGGGGGGTGGGACGCCGAGTTGGAAAAAGCGGGTCTGAAAAAATTTAATTGGCATCTTCCCCCTGTGCACCTGTATGTACAGCTGCTCCTTGGAAGTTTCGACACCAAGAGTCGCGAGCGCGCGTACACGTATCGATTATTGCGCGCGGGTGTCTCTCTGGGAGACTGCGGGGCAAACAGCTCGAGCGCCGCGCACAATACAGCCCTATTGAAATTCATTGCCCGTCTAAAAATATCGATCCCCGTAAGTGAATAGCTGTAATACTGTCGGGTCGAAACGATAAGAAATTCACGCAACACGAGACAACAACCGCCAATAATTCCCATCAGTGCACGTATACACATATACATATAATTATATACCTTATGTGTGCACCAAACATGTATCATATAATGAGAATACTGCCGACGAGGCGATGTTTGCCGGCATCAGCGCAGCATCACCTCGAGGAGATAATTCGTCCCCCTCGTCGTAATCGCCGGAGTGCAATAAAATTCACAATCATCCGGTACGCACGAGAAAAGAAAAAGGAAGAAAGATGAGGTCAGACTCGGTATATAATATACAACACACACTCGAGAGAGCGCGCGTGTACATGTGCATCAATAAAGAAAGGCTGCACTGTTGTAAGTAAATACGTATATGATGCGCGAGTGCACGCACACGCGTCGCGAGATGGGCTGGGGGAGGGGAGAGAAAAAACAGCTCCTCCCGAGACAGAAGAAAAGGGAGTCTGTGTGTGATGGTGTACCCTCGCAGAGCCAGAGGGAGGAAGCGAAGAGAAAGATAGATAGACGTAACGAAATGGTGGAATAAGAAGAATAATAAGAGACCAAGGGGGGTAGAAGGAAAAAACAAAAAAAAAAAAAAAAAAAAAAAAGACGAAGGAGATAAAAAACGAGAGCGAAACGAAGAAGAAGCAGCAGCTTCTGCCGGCGAGAAGAAGGAGTATACGGGAGGACGAGTCTCCGAGCTAAAGAGAGGGGGGGGGGGAGGCACGACGCGAGGAGGACGATGAACTCTCTCTCGGGCCATCGCGGCCACAGCTTCCGTCGCCTGGCAACACACACACACGCGCGCACGCGCATACCGCCCTCGCAACCCCCTTTGCGAGCTGGTTACGGTGTGTGTACGCGAGCTCGCGTGCACCGGACGGTGGCTCCGTCTCGCTCCTCTAACCCTCCCGCGCGGAGTCAACGTGCGCGCGTATTGATCGCCAACTCGGCGAATGGGGATGTGCCCCCCTTCCCTTCGCCCCGACGCCGCCGCCCGACCATGGCTGCTGTTGCTCCTTCTTGCTTTTTTCGGGCGCGCTCCCGATCCCTCGCTTGCGCTCGGAATTTTATCGCAAACGCGAGCTTTTTGCCAAAAGGGGGGCCCGGGGGGTCTCTGATTTTTCGATCGTGGGGGGGGGCAAGCTTTTATTTTTTATCTACGTATGGATGGCTTCGGGAGGTCGAATCTCCCCCCCCGTTGCTTGTATAAGGGATGTACCTGTGACTCGACCGCAAAAACAGTCACACGTTCCATAATATCGTATCGATCATTTGATTACTTGGCGCAATCGGAGCTGAAAAAAACAGGACAAAAAGAAAGAGAGAGAGAGAGAGACACATTCCAATCCATAGACATCGTCCCTCGAACTTTACGGGCTCGTTAGAGACACGCTCTGTTTCGAGACATCTTTTTTTTCCATTGCTCGACGAGCACGCTCTTTTAGATAACATCATCACCATCGCATAATAATATGTGCCCTCTCGTTTCGGTGTATATATATACGTGTGCTCCGGCGGCGTCATCTGAATCTCTAAATACGTAAGATCCGATAAGCAACGTATAATATAACGTCAACACGAGCCATTCCCCGAAAGAAAAGGTATACAAGCTGTGTTGAGTCCCAGTTTGTTTTCCCAAGCTGAAAAAGAAAGGAAAAAAAAAAAATCCCAGACCAGGTCACTGTTTGCCGGTCCCCCTCTCTCTTGGCTTTTTGGCGATATGGAAAATCGAAAATGAACGGAACAACGGAGCTTTTCTTCCTTCGCGAGCAAAGATATCGGTGTTTCGGGCGCTTGGAAAATCTTTCCTCTACACCGCGGGGGAGAAAAGGGCGACGCCTTGATTATATATTTTTTCAAGCCACGCAGTGTGTGTGTAACGTTCCGGCACATACGGCGATGTAAAGAGACGCGGACGAGTATTAGTTGCATCCGGCTCTCATACGTGTGTGCGCGCACGCGATGGTTGTTGCTGCGTAAGTACAGCGCTTTCAATTTGTTCCGTTTAGCCCCGATTGAGGAATGCGCATCCGTTCGCTCTTAAAATAGTCCCGTGTGCTCTGCCGATGTTGTACTTACACACACGCGCGCACTGCTCGATACAACACGAATGTGGGCGCACGTCTATGTATGATATATCATCTCAACTGTGCGCACACACTCTCGACGTGTAATCGTATACTATTTTTAGTTTTAGAAAAACTCGATGATTATAAGTAATCGCTACACATTGTCTTGTAGTCTGGGGATGACGATGCACACCGATACATACCCTTCCTCGTATATATTCTTTAATTTATACTTTTATGACCATTTTATTAATGCATGCAATAATATTAATCAAACCGATCGAATGATGAAAAATCGGCCTTATCGATTTAACGCTAAAAATATAAACGACGACTCGCCGATCCTCCGTGCCACGAGTTGTTATTCATCAATACGGAGAATCGGATATATCGTCTTTGGTTATTACCTCGTATGTACCACTATGTATTATCAGTCAATCTGTATGTTTTTCCCTCTCGCTCTATTTTCCCAAGGTCCAACATATAATACATCTCCCCTTCCGACTCACGGGGAAGAAGAAAAATAGAGCCGAAAACGCAACTGGACACTTTTCGAGAACACACGAGATAGCGATAAGGAGTGTATAAGGGTACTTGTATGTATACACACAAGAGCCGTCAATAGGCAACCCGGTCCCTTATCTCCATTATTTTTTTCTTCTCGGCGCGAGTGGAAATAAGGGAAAAAAAAAAAAAAATAAATAAATAAAAGAAAGTACAAGAAATGCCGCGCCGACTGGAAATAGAATCGAGAATAATTGCAGTCCGTCATTGCAGTCATATATATATATCATCTGCGTAAGTGATGGAGAAAAAAGAAAAATGAACGAGGGTGTGTTATGGGTCATTGATCGAGAGAATAAGCTTAATGAAGTAAAGACGCGACCTAAGCGAATGTTCGAGGCACGTCGTTAACTCCTCTCGAGCGTAAGTATATATCTGTTTGTTTGTGTAACTCAGAGACGAGAGGTAAATCATCGGGGTATAATCGGACGATGCGAGGAATATATTTTTCTTCCTCTTCCACGCGAGGGATGTAACTTTTTTTTTTTAAACGAAAAAAAACCAAGGACATCAATTGTTTCCGCACTGCGCTATGTATGCGATTGAGATAGAAGAAAAGCGTAGACGTCTCAATTGTCAAAGCGAGTGAGTCGTGAGATTCGCCAAAGGTTGGCAAACGCAGAGAAAAATTAAAGTTACAGTGACGCCTCGATTGTCGTAATTTAAACGAGGATATCGTTTCTCGTCATAAAATTATACTTGAAAAAGTGCAAGTAAAAAAAAAAAAAAAAAAAATTACTCAAAGCCCGGTGTTGTCTTTCAAGGCGATGACTCAAACGTGTATCAAATATATATTCTGAATTACATATCGAGTTACCAATACCTACAAGTAAAAATGAAACACAAGTCTAATAAACCAGAATCTCGTGTTTCGCGCAAACGTAAGACACTCGTGTGTATACACGACGCACTGATATATCCCACTGCAGAACAGCCGAGTCTTTAGCCAAACCATCCCCCCCCTCTCTTTCTCTTCTTGGATTATATCGAGTATATTTATGTACAAGCCTCGAATTGTTTATTACGCGCGTATTGCGTGTAACACGTATAATTGGGCGATTTGACTTTATCGTACACTCCGGAGGTTCACATTCCTCGGAAACGTTCATGAGTATGGGAGCCACGAATATGATCAATGCTCGCCCACAGTCGTGGATATAATATACTATTTACTTGTAATGTTATCTTTTTAAGTGCTTGAAAGGCATGTGAGCTTCGGCGTATACTGCGGAATAAGTTTTTCTCTTTCCAACTTACGGCCTAACGTAATAATAAAAATAAAAAAATAGTACCAGGATTGATCGTAGAAATGTACATAACAGTTATTTTTCCTCTTACGATTGTATCTATTTGAATTTCGAGCAATGTATAATTATATATATATATATATACGTAAGCTGTGCCGCCTTTATGGCCCTTTAGTTGGAGTTTCGCAGGGGCGAATAGCGGAGATTGTAGCTTGAACTGCCAGCTTTGGGAGACTTTGACTATTTTGGATGCCTTGGCTGGTGCCACTGCCCGTGGGATTNATTATATATATATATATAAAAAGAGTGAAAATCGATGCTAATATTCCGAGCATTGACGATGGACGGGCGAGTCACACACTTACGTGTCGTCATAAAAAATGTAGGTGCCGTCTGTCGTGTGCGTAACACGTGTTGGCGTCTACCCCTTATGAATCATCTGTTTCGACGAATCGACCCTCCTACCCCTCCACCATTATTTGCTAGCCATTTGACCGTATAGTGCAGGACGTACGCGTGTACTTATCTCCATGGAACAGAAACCTTTTTGTTGTTAAATAATACCACCGTGTAATCAAATTTCGAAAGTATATGACTCACGCCGGTTTGAACACTTTATACGCCTGTGAAAATTACCGATCGCCTACAGTCAAGCCGATTTATCATTGGTCCACGCGTAACTCATCCACGTTTTTCTGCCTATAAAATAACAAAAAAAAAAAACAAAAAAAAAACGTTGATTATTAATCGCACGCGGACGTTGATAAACGTACCGTCGCGAGAGCGCAAAATTAATGGGATAATCGGATGAATGGAGCGACTGTGTTTTATATTCAATAAGGCAAGAGAGGAACGATAATGAGTTGGCGAAAACGCAGTGATCGAGCAACGTTGGGATAATCACGGATTTGCCAACGTGAAGCGCAAGTGTATAATAGTTGCTTTTGGGAAAAGAAAGGTTTGATCGGTCGATTTTTTAATTTATAGCGGCTCCGATATTTTTCCGTTTCGATGATTTTTCACGGCTGTACACGGAAAAACGTGGCTCATTGCCAACGCGAAGGAGAAAGCTTTTTTGGTTCTGATTTTTCGAAATGTGGCACTCGTGCTTGTCGTTGGCACCGATGTACAATGGAAAGATGCAACAAATGTACAACACACGCAATAAATATCAATCGAATCACCGTATCGGCCGATGAGCAGCGCAGAATTGTATTTTTAAATTAAATTTAACTATCAATCAGTTTCCTCTCGCCACATGCGAGCATATCAATCATCCGAGCTCTCCGAACTCTGTTGGTTAATTAACTGCGCGTATATATCAATCTCTCGCGTGAGCTGGAGCTATTTGAACCAACAACAACGTTAAATTTAGCCAAATGAATCAATACTGTTTTTTTATTTTTTTTTGTAAAAACACGATGTTTCCTATCCACGAGTTGGAAGTATCAATTTCGTTTTTGTCGATGATGATGAAGTATACATGAAAACTACAATCTCGAGCCTATTAGTTCGAGCTCTGTTTTTCGAGAGGGGGGTGGGGAAAAAAACGACAAAAGTCACGCCCTTTTTCCAAAGCAGCGATTGAAATTGGGGTCGACTCGCTATACAGAAGAAGAAGAAGGAGAAAGGGCTTCCATACGTATATACATGAGCGAGAGGGGCTGCATTCTCCGCGGGGCTGAAATAACCGGGTGAGTTCCGTGGATGCGTTGCATATATTTATGGTGGACGCGGCAGGGTATACATGTATATAGATACACACCAACGGTAGGTGGTTCATCGATCCCCCGTGCCCATTGCAGGAGGAGGAGGACTGTCTGTCTACCGTCTGTCCTCCTCCGTGTTCTCCTTCTGTGCACGCGGGTGTATATACGTATAAGTGTACAGTTGTGCGCTATTTACCGATGCCAAGAGCACACACTGCAGCGCGTGTCCGACGAATGATGGAATAATTGAGATTCTGCGCCGAGTGTGCGTGTGCACTCCCTCTGTGGCTTGAGCTTATATATACGTACATTGTGATAATACCACTGCGGACAGTCAGCTAACTCCGAGGAGACCATGTCTTATCGCTACATTGATATGTATAACATATAAATATAATCTACAATTTTTTTTTTTTTTCACCCAATCTCGTGCTGTCATTTGCATGTATATATGACGCTCTGGTTATGCAATTGTTGGGTAAGCAAATTTAAATTGACAATTTCCAATATCACCTACTATCGCATCGTACGATTCATTTTGTACATACAGCAGATTACACGAGCGGCTAAATAACCCCGGCCCAGAAAATCTTATCCGATCGTCCTTGTCTTTCTGTCTCACCTCTTTTTTTTTTTTTTTTTTTTTTTTTTTTTTTTTTTTTTTTTTTTTTTTTTTTTTTTTTTTTTTTCATCTCGGTATAAGTATCTATAAAGACCCAAAACTATTTTTTACCAAAAAGCGAAAACACCAATAACGTGTGCCGGAAACAATGAAACAAACGGTGGTACAATTTCACCCGTAACAAAAAAGATTACACTGTGCAGTGTAAGATGAAACAAGCCACTATACAAACAATGAGAAAAAGACGCGAGACGATGTTCCAGACGACGGGAACGAGAATATATTATATATATAGAGAAATGTCGAGCATCGCTGCTTATTACGGGGTTACTTTCCGGCCTCGTCCCGTATATAACAGCTTCTTCTCGTTCAACGCGTGCCATATAATGTGTATATATATATATATATATATATATATATACACTCTACACGAGGCACTCTATTATATTTTATACAGACATCGCGGTCGTCCAGCATCCATCAGCTGCAACGGCTCGCGTAATTGTCGTATACGTCGCACATTTATTTGTACGCGACGCTGGAAACAAAGAAAGAAAAACGGGCAAAAAGGGGGGTAAAGAAACGGTATACCGTATAATAACGTGCTGATCTACACAGTGCAAAGAGCCGCGCGTCATGTAAAAAGTGCACAGTGTTCCCGAGAGGATAAGCCGGGTCCGCTGCTGTGTATAGAATGAATTTGCAATTCCTTCCGCCCAATACCACCCCTGGTTACCCCACCCCTCTTTCGCGCGTCGGTCTGAAATGCATGAATAAATAGTCAACGAACCCTGCATGGGCAACGAGAGCACGATCCATCGGCTTCCGAGAAGCAACTCTCCCCGAGTTATCGGGCCCCGCTCGCGCAGTGCTTATACCTCCGTATAAGTATACGTACAGCCAAGAAGAAAGGGGAACACGACTAGCGGAGGCTGCGCTGCCGATTTTTTTTTTTTTTTTTTTTCTTTGCATCGCAGGTCACTGGTATAAAATATACCTGTACCCATATGCTGATGGCTCTCCGTCGACCCTTTATCGACTGCTGCATCTGCCTTTTTTCTTCCTACTGCACTTGTAACGCGTTATTATGCATATATATGTATATATGCTTTGGACCATGATGGGGAAGGAAGGGGTGGAATTAACACTCAATGTTTTAATTTTGGGTAATCAGAGATCATATAATACACGTGTATGCTCTATTAATATTGTACGGAGAAGGAATCATCATAATGACTGCACAGACACGACTGACCGTAACACACTCGCACTGGTGGAGGTGTACATATAATACCGTATAATACGTAGGATATAGGTGATGTACCGCTATATACACGCAATGGTTTCGCAATTTACAGCCCAGCAGATATGGACAGACTGTACAAGAAGTGGCAGCATGGCAAAAGTGGGTGGACGAGGATGGAATGGCTGCATGCAGTTAAGGCAGTGTAGCGTGTAAAACGCACGAGTGCGACCGGTCAACCATCGGCGGATGTTGCGTGCAATGGCAATTCCCACATGCAACAACCTCGACGTCGCCGTTGGTTATAATGGTACGCGATGTCAGCGCCACCACTCGCAACAATTTGCACAGCCACAGCCACAGATCCACGCAGATTTACATGATTTCTGAAGAATACTTATAAGTACGACAGATGAGAGAGTATAAGTGGACAAGTATATTTATAGCGAGTAAGTACGCTGCTGGCCGAGAGAGATTTCGTTGATGCTGCTGGTTATAAAATTTCCAGAGTTTTTATTGTAAAAAAATGTGAAGTATATCGATAACACAAGTATGACGGTAAAAAAAAAACAATCGTTTGAACAAATAAGTCAACGAAAAGCGTAATTAATTGAAAATTCCTCCCTCGCAGTCGCCCGAGTCCTCAATTCGAAAATAGCTTCCGGAACAGCCGAGGAGGAGAGTTGCCTATGTGTAAGTATAGCTGGGTGCCGCGCAAGGGCTTGCCACTTTGCCAATCCGCAATGGGGGTTTCGTCATCAAGCCTTTCCTCCTACTTGTACCTTATTATATTATATTATTCTCTTCTCCATCGGTAGGTATATGGACGTATACACGCGGGACGCGGCAATTTGCCCATTTGTTGTAATATTTGACGCGCGTAAGTTAGCGGGCACAAGATGTGCGGTACTTGATCGGTAACTGCGCGTGACGATGCAACAAGATGAGCGACTTTCCGCGATTATGCCTCACTTGTAGGACCGGAGACATTTACTTGAAATATTAGGAGTGCAGGCCTGTAATTCACAATCACCATATACTTGAACATGCCGCAAGGGGGTTTTTCGCGCTATTGTGCTATCCTCTCTGAAAAACAGCAGGATACTAGTTGGTTTCCCGATCACGATAAAGGCCATTACGAATCGAAATATGATTTTTTTTTTTTTTTCTTCCCCCTTCTCCCGAGATAGAGCGACAGCAGCTTGGGGGCAAATACGGATAAGAGAGAGAGAGAGAGAGAAAGGGAGAGTCCGAGATAACGAGGCCCCATCCGAGGGATCAATTAATTAATTATGCGCAACGAGGGCTGAGTGCTGAATTGGACACCGCATGCATGCTTTCTTCGCTTGTATTCCTTTCTTTCTTCCTTCCTTCTCCGGGAGAACAAGACGCGCCTTGCGAGTAGTGCACGCGTATCTTCTTGTATATGTGCTATACTATACTTTGGAGGTGTTGGTTTTTCTTTTTTTTTTTTTTTTTTTCTCTTCGAGTGGACGACACGGGGAGACGCGATGGTCGAATCCGTCGAGGTAAATGGTTTCGTACATCAGGCAAACACTGTAGCACTGGAATTTCAATCGAGCATATGGAGTATATGAGCGCAATCGAATTGACTTTGATTAAAAAATGTGATCAATCAAAACGTCGAGAGTAAATTGAATTTGCTTGCTCGTAGAAGGAAAAAAAAATAATAATCAAAGTTCCTCTCACAGACGCGGAAATTAGAGCTATACGGTATATATATAATATAATGTACACCGTCCGTCCATTAGCGACTGTGCACACTCGCTTCTATGCAGTGTATACGTGTGTATGGGTACTCTTTGGCTCGACACTGATGGTATTATTCACAAATAAACGAACTACCCTCCCCTACCCCCCGCACGCGCGCGCACACAAGTAGTTCCAATCAATTAAAATGTCTCATCGGAACAAACTCTGCAAATTGCCCACTCGGTTCATGACTAACTCTCCCGACCCGCAGCCTCGTCTGCTATCTCTGTCTCTCCCACGCGTATGTGAGTCTCAAAAAAAAAAAAAAAAAAAATTCCCCGCCCCAGCGTCACTTCCTTCGTATCACATGAATCACGTAAAGTCAAGGAGGAGATGATTGAATGATGGATACGCACCACATGCGTTTGATTGGATGAAAAAAAAAAAAAAAAAAAAAAAATGAAATAGCCACAACTACTTGGGAGTACCTACCATTACACGCAACAGATTACAACATGTATAAAAATAATGACGATAATAATAACGATGTCTCGAACGCCGGAGGCTGTTCCAGCCAACGCCCTTATTTATCGAGATGACTTTCGCACCGGACGGTCATCTCGATTTTACCCGGAAGAAGAAGACGCGATCCGCACCTCGTTATGATAATACGCGGAATCGCCGGGAAGGAAAAAAGAAAAGATCAAACTTCACAGCGCCTATGCACGTTCTTTATACACAATGCACGTTATTTATAGTGCCCGTTCGAGCGTGCATATTTATAGAAAATCCATTTTTAGGCTGCGGGCGCTCTCGAAATCGTAAAAATCCAGCCCCGCGTCTTTGTTGGGATACATCTCGCAAAAATCGCATTCCCCAAATTTCCATTACAAATCATCGGAGGGACCAAAACGCGCTCCTCGCAAAGAACCAAGATTCGGCATGAATAATAAGCAACGCAGCCGCGAATAGAATTGATTCTTGAAAGAGCAGCCTCGGCTTAGCCAGCGAGCGAGAAGAAAAAAAACAACAAAAAAAAACAAACGGGCTTTTTTTCTTTCTTTCTTTCGCGAATTCCTCGTCTATCTTTACAATTACGTATGTACAAACGCGTATATAGAGTCACGTTGCTCTCTGTATCTGTTTCTCAGCGCTTGTTCAACGCGCAATCGTCGCTGATTAATACACTCGATGATTTTGTTTATTTTTCCCTCCCCTTCCGGTATACATGTATACCATCATCGGTAAATCTGCGGGATTATAACGAGAGAGCAAACATATCTCTCATTTTTTTTTTTTTTTTTTTTTTTTTTTTTTTTTTTTTTTTTTTTTTAATTTAAGAAACGAAACTTTGATTGGATCCAAATTGTTTTTCACGGCGTTTAATCGCATCGCTGCGCTTAAAAATAGAAGCCATACATGTATTATACTTATACTTGGCCACTACGAGCGACACGAGAGAATCAAGTAATTTATCTACAGCAAAGGAGAGATCAAAACAACAACAACAACACACACGTGCGCTAAATACAAGAAATTACCACTACCTTTTATGTGTATAATGTTATGTTATGACACTGACAAAGTCAACGAGAGAGAGAGAGAGAGAGAGAGAGAGAGAGAGAGAGAGAATGAAAGATTCAATTTAAGGGTTTGACTACTTGAAGTAATAACAACAACGACACTTGACAACAACATTATGTGCTACGATGATATCTAATACGACGACGTAATGTTCTCGAGTTTCAGATCAATCAAACTCTCTGTCGTGTGTTTATTATGACGACTGGACGCAAACAAGTGCAGCAGTAGTAGCAGTACGATAAAACAAACGATGCGATCCACGTACTCAGCACAGGGAATATTTCTCATACATGGACCACAATGATATCTTTTTTTTCCTTTTTTTATACACAATATGATAAAATAAAATACCCATACTGTAAAGTACTCAAGCATCAAAGACATGTATGTATATACAGATTCAATTAAAACACAATTAGAATAAAGTTACACAACACACACGGGGTGCAGGTAACAATCAATCGATAAACCGAGAACACCAACAGCAGCAATCGGTTACTATACACACTATCCGCGGTGAATGAATGAAACTCAAATTGTATAAATATACTTATACACACGTATAAGTATCTTACGCCACAAACCTCTCATTGTGCGAGAAAAGTGCGCGCGGTGATTAGACGCGCGCACGTATCTATATATGTACAGAAAAACACTTGATATCCCAGCAGGTGATCAGTCGCGTAAGCAAATACACCTTACACATACATACATGTATACATGTGGTTTTTGCGGGTTTTTGCACGCAACAACGGATTGCTGTATATTGCAGTAGCCCTTGCAAAATCTCACATTTGCAAGTATTATAGAGCCACAAAATTAAAACTTGCGCTCGCGTGGGGACGAATGGGGCTTTCACTCTCTTAATTAACGATAAATACCGCGATGTAATCGCTCACACTATATACACAAATAAACGGGGGCTGCATTATTCATCGTCCTCTAACTCTAATCAATATACGCAGAGGGGGAAAAAAAATTAATTAAAAAAACAACCTATACGAGAGACCCCTTGGATGTTGCCGATCTCTCTCGGAAATCGGGCCGAGAAATTAGGCGCGAGCATACAGCAACAACGGCACGTCGGGGGGGGGGGGGGGGAGAAAGTATAACGCGCGCGAGATCCTTATCGGCGCGGCTTTTACCCAAAGCCGATTTATAACATCGCTCGGTTCTCTCTAACGATGTTGATACGTAAAGGAGGCGATAGCTTTTGCAGGTCGCTGGGATTCGACACACGAGTGCATATATATATATGCGTGTATGGGTGTACCGGTAGCTATGATGTTTTTTGCGCCTCCGTCTCTCCTCCGATCGGCCGATTAAAAAGTGCTGGATTTTTCTTTTGTTCCGATGAATATATATTATACGTGTCCGTAGAGGAGCGGTGATTCATCGCCATTCACGTTGCTCTACATTTTCTGGGTTACTGTGCTATACTGTTTTTTTACACATGTATAATATGTTATTCTCAATTATACGGGTATTCAATATATACGTATATAAATAACGACTAGTACAATGATTATATAGAGGAGAATGATAAATCGGTGGGGTTTTTCGCTCTTTTTTTTTTCTGGGTTACAGTCACCGTTTGGCGCGTGTTAACATAATTAGAATTATATGGGCCACTTGTCGCTTGTGGGTACCTATACACCCATATGTACGTTTTTTTTAAAAAATCACCAAAGAGACGGATTATTATCTGAAATTCGGAATTTTGTTTTCTTTTTGCCTTTCCCAATACGCTCACCCAATTTCACAGCGGGTCCCGTACAAAAATAAGCCAAAGACCGCGTCCTCGGACGAGAAAATGAAGGAAGAAAAAAAAGCGATTGCCATCTTTACAATGAAACCTTCGAACAAACGAATCGATGCGCGATAATTATTCGAGTCCTCCGTTTTCCGATGAAAATACAACCAACCGCAGTGTCACGCCATCGGTAGAGCAGTAATGTCGAAACGCAGCCTCCTCGTCTCTCTGCATCGCTTAGGTACAGTACCCTTTCTCCTCGCGACCCATCGCATTATATACCCGTATACCCACGCGCGTGAAAACCGCGAAGAGGTGCGCCATCATTGCTGTCTGGAAAGTTCGCCAAACTCCGTATGTATAGGTATAATGTACATATATATCGATGAGGTGTAATTTAACACAAGGCATCAATAAATAGATGGTCGATGCGCGCGTCCGATAGACTTTTCTTCCCAAGACTTTCGAGCGCTTTAATTATCGCGCTATAACCATATGTGATGACGACGGTGGTGATCAATTAACGTTTATCCGCAGGTGCAGGTGCGCGTATTGTACGAGCATATAATATACGATTTAGATATAGATCGATCGGCGTGGTATTTCGAAACCGATACCGTTAAACGTATGTGAATAATTCTTTGATTTTATCCGGCGATTGATTAAATTCAACTCTCATTCGCACGCTTTGGGCGGGTATAGAGAGAAAAGTTGGATAGTTTGTTGGAGAATCGAGTGAAATGATTATACGATAAGGAGAAAAAAAAAAAAAAAAATTCTCACTCGCGTCACACAATTTGAGCGTCGCGTAGGGCTTATCGTTATAGACTTGGCCTCCTGGCGGACGGACAGCACCCGGAGACGATGACAGATAGAGCCAAGAGAGAGAGAGGTATATATACCCACGGGTGCTCCTTTCCTTATTATCATCATCATCACCATTATTACGTAGACAGGGAGAAGAGGAGGAGAGAGTGTTGCGCTGCTGGTCGGTGCCATGGGTCTCGTTGCACAACAAAAATGGCGAGCGTGCCCGTTCCGCGATGCAAAAGCACCAGCCTTTGCAGCAGCCACGATTTCTATGTCTGCATGTACAAGCAGCCGGACGACGACAATGACCGGCGCGCGCGCAATTACGTGTCGAAAGACGCGTGTGTGTATAAGGTATAACACGCGTGTTGCATCCGCGTTTAAATTGTATATATACGGCATGGGACCTCTCTCTCCCTCTCTTTTTCCTTCTTATTCTATTCTCTGCTACCTACATTGTCTTTCAAAAGACTCGCTGCTGTTGTTGGGGGGAATTGGCCAAATTTAGACGAGTTGAGAGGGCCCCCTATTTTCGGAGGCGCGCCTTTTTTGTTGTTTGTTTCGGTCCGTTCGACTAGCGGGGCTGGGGGGTTCAAGAGCACGTTTGTTTTCATACGCGAGAGATCGCCCCACGGGCTATTTGTTGTGTTGTACGTGAAAATGATTGTAGCCCTGTTTTGGAGTGATCAATGAAATGAAAAAGAAAAAAAAGCACTTTCCTGGGTTTAAGAGGGTCGTCGAGGCAAGGACGACCTCTACATCTCTTTGGAGGAAAAAAAAAAATTACAGATAACACGGCAACATGTACGACGAAAAAAAAAAAAAAAAAAAAAAAAAACTCGTCTGCGCCAGTACAAAACAAGCATAGCCAGGGAGCTTCTTCGAGTCTGCAAAGACGAAACGGTGCATTAATTAAAGAGACGCGCGCCCGGGCTCTTATAGGTATATATAAATATACACACGATGTATCGAAGAACCCCCAGAGGCGGGCTCGTGTGTATATATACCGCTCTGCGGCACTTCCAATTAGCACGCCCGCGTATACGTATGTGCACCCTCACACAAACTCGGAGTTACCTGCATGCACGCGTGTCGGCGTGTGTATACATTTGTACTCGTACGTATCGACATTTCGATCGAAACGCCACATCCAAATGATGCACTTCGACGGGGGGGGGTGGGTGAGAGAGAGAGTCAAGAGGCTTAACGCCCGATTGCTACTGTATACATGTGTACTTACTCGTTACTGTCGCCGCCGAGTGCGGGATGTTGACAAAAGAGGCACGGGGAAGACGACAACTCGTCACTCGACGAGACAGAGAGAGATTTCGTCTGCAATCGAGTGCGTCGGGGAAGGGGGGGGTGAGGAGTTATTGGTTTCTACTTCTATGGTGGTTGATCAAGGGGATGTTTTTTTGGTTTNTATCGCACTTTACTTTACGAATTTTCCATACATGTGAATCAGCTTACCTTTTAACTGTATAAGCACAATGACGGAGATAATGATGATACATCTAGTGCACCATTCGTTAATCATCTCAGTAAATTCTTCTTTTTTTTTTATAGTATAAGTTTTTAAACTACTCAAAAGCTAGTGTACCTTTTTGGAAAAAAATAAAAATAAAAATTAACATACTCACGTACAACGATCAAACGACAAACTCATATTTCCCCAACAATAACTGTATACAGCTACAGCAGTAGCAGCAACTCGAGAGTACACTCACCTGTAAGAATAAAAAAAATAGATTTATTATTGTCCTTTCGATGTGCACGTACTTTCCTACAACTATTACGTACAACCAAGAGAGAGAGAGAGAGAGAGAGAGAGATAGGGGGAGTTTGTAAGCGTGCAATAATAAAACAAAATAAATGAACAGCGTTTCATACACAGGCGGGCCCGGTAAATTTTACGTTTTATCGCAACAGCAGCAATCGGCCTCTCCGTGGGGCAACGTTGATTATTATTATTTATAATTAAACGACTGCTACCTTGTGAATTATCGCTAGAAAATTGAATGGGCACTCTCGACGTGTACGTACACCCAATATACCTGTACATTATGTGTAGGCATATAGCTGCCCAAGTCGAGGAGAAATTTTTCCCCCTCTCGCCCATCTCGCGATGATTGGAAATTCTTATCGTTTTCTGCGATAAAGCACATTTCAATGGGTATAGGCAGTTTCTCCATCTAAGGCAATATTTTATTTTATTTTCATCCACGTTTTATTAGCTTCTAAAAAAAAAAATCGTTCGAGGGCTATTTATAGTTTAGGTAAAGTAGATAATAAAAAAAAAAAGGACACAGAAATGCATCGGATCGACAACGCATGCGTATACACGCGTATACAGATAAGAAAAGCTAGTGTCATATTTTATGTACACGGCGGTCGAGAGATACATTTCATTTACGTTGCAGTTTCTCTCGCGAGTGTGTAGTGTAAACTATGCGCGCATCCGCAAGCCTATAGAAGGCAACACCGGAGGCAACAACCACAACGCCAACTCCGTATGAATACCAAATCGGCCTCCTCCTCCTCCTCCTGTAATATCCGCCGCGACTTTATTATGGCTGTACCACGGGGGTTTTAACGCCCGGTGTCGTCGACAATGCCTCGGGGTATTATTGATACATGTACACCTGAGCGAAAGAGAGAGGGTTTGGAATGCGCTGTGCGTCTGAGGTACAATATCTATACGTTTTATGTAGCCGTGCGGTGTATACGTCGCTAATGATTCGACAGGAAAGTCCCGCGTCTAACGTTTTTTTGATGCGCAGTGGTTGCAGATACGAGACAAAAAATTATGCCCCCCCCCCCTCTCCCATAAGCACAATCGTAAAAAAGAGATGGAGGGTACAGGTACCTGCGTTTAGTGGCAATTTTCAGTCAATGGTTCTTATACATTCATCAGAGTTGTGCATGAGAATAACTTGTTCTGGGCTCCCGACTTTGCTTGGTAGTGTGAAAAAGTGTGGAAAAATTCGTCACCTGCAAGGGCGACGCGTGGAAAAAACAAAATCACGTCTACACCATCGCATCTCGTTGAAGAAAAAGAAAAGAAAAAAAGGTACGACGTCCATTGTGTCTTCCCCGCGCGCGTGTCAGTCTCTAAACACGGGAGTTTTCACTTTCCGTCGAGGAGGAGAGAAAAAGGGACGCGTAACAGGGAAAGCTGTCTATTCAGCACAACGAGCAAAAAGAAATCACCTACGGAGGTGGGAGGGAGGGAGACTTGGCAGAGCCGCTCGGAATTCAATTTTGCACGTAGGACGACGACGACATGCTTTTTTCACGCGCACTGCCCGCGCTCTCTCGCCCATTTATGCCTACTGTGCGTTTTTTCTTTTTTCCTTTTTTTTTCTGTTTTTTTTTTTTAAATGTTCTTAGGACAGTAACAATATATACAATGGATTACGTCGCGCGTGGGACGTGCGTCCCTATATGATGCACGATACACGCGTACGTGACTTTTTCATTTGAACGTTGAAAAAAAAAAAAAAAAAAAAAAAACATTTTTCTGGAGCAGCTGAATATTTAAAGATCCCTCGTTCCTTGTACATGTTTGTCGTTTTGAAAATGAAATTGTACGACTTGCAAGCTCGAATTTCTTACAGATGCAACATAAATAGGCTCACCGGGTGCCTTGAGATGTTATGAGAAAAAAAAAAAAAAAAAAAAAAAAAAAACAAGTGCTAGCAAAAAATCTTTCCGCCCCGATAAGTACACACATATGTATACGCACATCCAACTGGGACAGCCCGTTTTACCAACCGGACGCGCTACACTGTACACGTACGCGACCGATTGAAGGCACCCAGCGACCCCCCTCCCCCCAATGCATCGTTCAATAAACACGGCCATTTTTCCACTTAATTACGACGAAATCCGACCGTATCTTTCACTCGACTCAAACCCTAATTCTCGCTCCTCCCTACTCCTCCTCGCCGACCCCATTGGCCATTACGACGGATATACAGCGCACACCCCACTGAATAAGCTCTTCTCTAAAAATACTTCCCACAAGAGAACAATCTCCTAATTATTCAATACAACGCTGCGCGTGGTCATCCCGTGGGAGAGAGAGAGAGAGAGAGGGAAAAAAATCACTCCCACGCGCGCTGTGTTTGAACAGAAGTTCAGCGAATAATACCCCGGGCTGTTGTGCGCTGAAAGAGAGAAGCTGCGCTGCTGTATAAGAAGATCGCACCACGCGACCGTTGGGGCATGTGTTTATGTATACGAGCAATTGTGCGAAAAATCTTCGGCTCAAAGTGTCTGCCGAAGTACATTGAAGTGACGGCTCAGGAACTGCTTTTTCACTTGACCTAGAAATACCTCGACAAAACAAATTATCATTACAATAACGATACGACATTCAATAAAAGTAAATAGATTTTGGGTAAGAGATAAAATATATGCCCTCTCGTTTAGTACACTATAGTAGAAAAACTAGCTCGTCGTGCGTCCCGAACCATTGATAAGCACTTGAGCAGCAGGAGACAGGGTAAATTTTCCGCCGATATAATCACTCCTGCGGCACTAGTACTTAGGAACAGAACGGGATTTCGCGGAAAAATCATACAATCGGCTTCGATTTTGGGGTGTGCCTTTAATTGTTATTTTTTCTCTTTTTCTTCTCAAATGATGGGTTCGTTGCACAGTATCCTCGATCGACCTGCAAAAGAACATTTATGAATTAACTTCATACATAATATATCAATACATAAAATTGATGTAGTATTTCTTGAGACATTACCAAAAAGAAACAAAAAATAATAATAAATAAATAAAACTTTGAAAGACCTTTTTTGCGTCAATGCATGGAGAACAATGTGAAATTGAAAAAAACTCTTATCGGCACTGTATGGTTCACCCCTTCACCAGGACACAAGTACTAATTAGGGGTAATTCAGCAGGGATTAAATTTTTTTAAAGTAATACGTCATTTTTAACATATTATTTTTACTTATTAGCACTTCATTTGAATATTTAATTGCAGACAAAAAATATATGTGTAAGTATATGTCCAATGAATTTTCTAGCGAAATATGACAGATAATCCAACGAATCTAGGTGCACGCTTTAACAGTTTCCGTGCGACCAGAAGTTTTGTACTTTGTCTTCAAATGAAAAAAATAGTGAGAATAATTTGAAAAAAAAAAAAAAAAAAAAAAAACCATTTCCATTACATGAATGACGAAGAGAAGAAAATAAGCCAGCTAGTGAATGCGTGCTGATGTGGTACACCGAAAGGTACAAAGACGGGGCCGTATTTGACGCGTGAATCGGTCTAAATCCGGCTCCCCTTCAAAGACTTTTTTCGCCGACAGTGAAACATACGCGCGGTAGCAACGAGGCTGGGGCTTAGGACGTTCGTGTATTACATACATACTAACTGTAGATGCGCGTGGGGCCGGAAGTGCTCAATTGAAATATATATCCCCGAACGGAAGATGAGACTACGGGAGCTGGTCTACTTGGAGATGGGATATGAGGGAGACTGTATGGGGGGTACGATAGTGTTGATTTGTTTAATGACATAGGAATTGGACGGTGTGCAATGGCAGCTGTGGAATTTTTTTTTTTTTTTATGCGGGAATCATCTTATTTTATCGAAGATTGGCCAATTTTGTGGCTCAGTTTTTGCTGTTTCAATTTAAAAATATAAAAATAGTGTATTTAAAAAAGTCGTAAGCTGAGGTTGTCGAATGTCTTGAGATCGTCATAAATTTTGTGTGCGTTATTGTCATATTTATACAAAAAATAATTATAAAATAAAAAAATAAAAA
>NW_019379466.1:262252-346821 GCF_000648655.2 Copidosoma floridanum | reverse complement strand
GGGGCAACGTTGATTATTATTATTTATAATTAAACGACTGCTACCTTGTGAATTATCGCTAGAAAATTGAATGGGCACTCTCGACGTGTACGTACACCCAATATACCTGTACATTATGTGTAGGCATATAGCTGCCCAAGTCGAGGAGAAATTTTTCCCCCTCTCGCCCATCTCGCGATGATTGGAAATTCTTATCGTTTTCTGCGATAAAGCACATTTCAATGGGTATAGGCAGTTTCTCCATCTAAGGCAATATTTTATTTTATTTTCATCCACGTTTTATTAGCTTCTAAAAAAAAAAATCGTTCGAGGGCTATTTATAGTTTAGGTAAAGTAGATAATAAAAAAAAAAAGGACACAGAAATGCATCGGATCGACAACGCATGCGTATACACGCGTATACAGATAAGAAAAGCTAGTGTCATATTTTATGTACACGGCGGTCGAGAGATACATTTCATTTACGTTGCAGTTTCTCTCGCGAGTGTGTAGTGTAAACTATGCGCGCATCCGCAAGCCTATAGAAGGCAACACCGGAGGCAACAACCACAACGCCAACTCCGTATGAATACCAAATCGGCCTCCTCCTCCTCCTCCTGTAATATCCGCCGCGACTTTATTATGGCTGTACCACGGGGGTTTTAACGCCCGGTGTCGTCGACAATGCCTCGGGGTATTATTGATACATGTACACCTGAGCGAAAGAGAGAGGGTTTGGAATGCGCTGTGCGTCTGAGGTACAATATCTATACGTTTTATGTAGCCGTGCGGTGTATACGTCGCTAATGATTCGACAGGAAAGTCCCGCGTCTAACGTTTTTTTGATGCGCAGTGGTTGCAGATACGAGACAAAAAATTATGCCCCCCCCCCCTCTCCCATAAGCACAATCGTAAAAAAGAGATGGAGGGTACAGGTACCTGCGTTTAGTGGCAATTTTCAGTCAATGGTTCTTATACATTCATCAGAGTTGTGCATGAGAATAACTTGTTCTGGGCTCCCGACTTTGCTTGGTAGTGTGAAAAAGTGTGGAAAAATTCGTCACCTGCAAGGGCGACGCGTGGAAAAAACAAAATCACGTCTACACCATCGCATCTCGTTGAAGAAAAAGAAAAGAAAAAAAGGTACGACGTCCATTGTGTCTTCCCCGCGCGCGTGTCAGTCTCTAAACACGGGAGTTTTCACTTTCCGTCGAGGAGGAGAGAAAAAGGGACGCGTAACAGGGAAAGCTGTCTATTCAGCACAACGAGCAAAAAGAAATCACCTACGGAGGTGGGAGGGAGGGAGACTTGGCAGAGCCGCTCGGAATTCAATTTTGCACGTAGGACGACGACGACATGCTTTTTTCACGCGCACTGCCCGCGCTCTCTCGCCCATTTATGCCTACTGTGCGTTTTTTCTTTTTTCCTTTTTTTTTCTGTTTTTTTTTTTTAAATGTTCTTAGGACAGTAACAATATATACAATGGATTACGTCGCGCGTGGGACGTGCGTCCCTATATGATGCACGATACACGCGTACGTGACTTTTTCATTTGAACGTTGAAAAAAAAAAAAAAAAAAAAAAACAAGTGCTAAAATAGTTTTAGCATCAACAAACCGCGGACAAGAGCAAAGAATCACAACAATCTTTAGAGAATGAGAAAAAAAAAACTGTATAATAACACGTGCAGGTTTTTTTTACCCTCATTGCGTTTTGCGTGTGCACTTATTGCGCGCCAACGTGACAAATGACACGCGTAAGTATGTTGTAACAAAAAATAATATTTACGCTCGACGCGCTTCGAGCTGCAGAGTGTAACAAATTAATTCATCCGTGTTAGGTATGTATGCTTCTCGTAGCTGCACGTTTTGTTGGCGCATTGTACGAGCAAAAGAGAGATTTACGAATCGACTGGAGGCGCCAGTTTGCTCGAGCCCCGCGCGAGGAAAACACCTCAGGAATTTCCGAAGCCCCCCCCCCCCTGTTCTTGCCCCTGTTTAGGTAACCTCGACTCGTGTTTTAAAAACAGTATACCTCGTTTTTTGAACGTATAATATATGTATACCTAAACAGCCCGTAAAATCCACCAGAAAAAGAATTACTCGATTTCAATCTTACAAATCGTCATCAGAGGGGGGAGGGGGAGGGAAAAAATCATCACCGACACCACGTAACAATCGTCCAAAGGCACCTTTGTCTACCACAAGCGTATCATACATGCAGTCGAGGAGTATATAAATTAGTGCACTCTTTCCTTGGGTATAAACACACAATGGCCTGCACGTCACAGTATAACTCTTCGTTCCAACCTGACAAACTCGCGCGCGTGTGGGTGCTTACAATCAACGAAAAAAAGAGCGCACACATCCCCATTCGGTATATTATATTGATGCCCCAATTAAGTAGAGACACACGAGTAAAAAAAACGGTGGAAGGAGGGGGGAGGGTTGGTTGGGAGCACACGAGATAGATAAGCTCTCAATTTCGCCTCTCTAGCGCACACCATTAGATAGAGATTTATTACCCACAGAGAGAGGAGGCGCCCCGGTTTATCTCTCCTGCCCCTACTCTTCTTCCTGGCGATGATAATCGGGTACTCGCGTTTTTAACCTACATTACTGTGGCACGGATACAGAGAGAGAGAGAGAGAGTTCGGTAGTTAAAAAAAAAAAAAAAAAAAAAAAAACAGGAGCGGAAAAGGCCTCACACCACGTGTAGAGGTCTAGATTCATAGCTAGGGTATCTGGTACCACCACGTTATAAATACATATACATGCATGTATATATAGGTACCGTTAACCGGTACTGTTTATTTTGATTCGATAGTCCGACGCCGCCGCCTGACGTGCATAATCATTCACCGACAACGCCTATACGAATCATACACGCGTCCGAGGATGTTGTTATATAATTGCTGATCTCTTCATCTTCTAATCACCCACTCGAGTATAGCTCTCCTCCCCTGTCTAAAATAAAAAAAAAAAAAGTTTTCATCACAGGTCTGCGTGCCAACTCGTATACGTGTGTGTACCAGAGGCGCGACTCGCGAAAGCGCATAACTGTTCGTCGTTACGTGCCTAAATGCGCATATGTACACACGCTGTACAAATATTATAATAATGATAATACACAAGCACGCGGGCATGCTACTTTGACAGTCAGTTCCGGACTTTCGAGACGAGTAGCTAATGGTCAGCGAAACGACTAAAGCTCATCTTTCGAAAAGTTGTACAATACCTACTTATTATTATAGATGTGAATGGTTATTTTTTTTTTTTTTTTTTTTTTTATAGTGGCATGCTTGTCGTTTCAATCCGCAATCAAGTCATTGATTTTCTGGCGCGTTGAGTAAGGCGTGCGTCTCATGTCAATTTGAAAATATAAGAGTACACTTTGTGGTTTTTGTATATGACCCACACGTCATTCGTAACCATAAGGTAGAGAGAAAAATAGACGTGGAGAAAAATTTTTTGGTTCAATGCAACGTACACTCCATTATGGTGTAAAAATAACCCATTTCTCTTTCAATGAAAACGACACCTCACGAGCACGTATTATATCCAATATTATACGCGAGAGCGTGCGGTGAACCAAATTTTGGTTTATAGTCCTGAGTAAAAGTTTTTTTTTTTTTCAAGTGCAACTGCAAGTAAAAAAAAAAAAAAAGAAAGCAGGCAAGTGTATCCACTTACGTATGTATACTCGAACATTTTTCCGATCTCTTGCGGTCTTGGAGGGGGGGGGGGGCACCATACCACCGCTCACTACAGCGTGAAACCGAAAATTTTACTATCGGCATAAATTTCCCTTGGCAAAGTCTTGGGGTGTTTCCACGCGGCTGGTATATTTATATTTATGATACAGCTTACGTTAAACGCACGATCCGATGCGTAAATCAACCGGCGAGGAGAGTCGTGATTATTCAAACGCCCGTTGTGAGATTTTATGGAGCCCGATTCTTCTTCTTCTTCTTCTTCTTTTGATGAAACTAATATTAAAAACATGGCGAAGAAGACAAAGTATATCAGGCAGCCGTATAATTTACAATTTAAGCCAAAAACGAGTAC
This sequence comes from Copidosoma floridanum, assembly GCF_000648655.2. The sequence goes on along the minus strand of NW_019379466.1, from coordinate 342,775 downwards.
AATCGTGTGTGAAAGATGGGCAAATCACCATACGCATCACGAGATCCGAATCTATTACATCACCAAAACCCATACATTTAGAGCACACGTAGGGGCTAATAAATACAATCCGCGTCAGTGGCTCTTTTTGTGGAAAAACATTTGTCAAATTCACGGCTCGCAGCTGCATCTCTGTAACAAAAAGCACCACGGCAAAAAAGTAGCCCCTCCACCACCGCAAATGATGTTCAGCGAAAAAAAAACAAAAAAAAAAAAAAAAACAATACCTAGTGCGCTGGCCATAAGACATTTGCGGAATGCGTCGTCTATAAGGTGTCTCTGCTGCTGCTGTTGCATCGTAAACCAAAGACACAAGCCAAAAGGAGAGTTGGATTATCATCAAGAGAGATTCGGGTTACCTTGACTCTTATACGAGCATTTGGCTGCGCGAATCTCAACAAACGCGCGTGTAAATCTTAAGCTGCAGAGGGATAAAGGCACACACTTAAAGTGCGCTCTCGCGAGATAATATAGTGTATGCAGTTGTCTCTCCCTTTGTGGATCAGAGTAAAAGGCTATGGGAATTTTTACCGTTAAAGCTATACGGTATAAAAAAATACTTTTTAATTCACGCTAAGAGCTGTGCCATGCAACAATTTCGAGGTAAAAAGACACATTTTCGAGTCCACGTTTACGCTAATGACTTAAGGTCGCGTGCCGTGGGTTTTTCAATGATTCCCGACAGCGAGTGAAAATTAAAAGTCACATTGGTCGCGAAAAAGGCCCCATCCACCGCAATCTGCGAAAATATTCCACCACCTATTTTGGAACCAACGTCATCGGGAAGAAGAAAAAAAAAAAAAAAAAAAAAAAAAAAGAGAGAGAGAATATCTAGAAAAACAGATGATCCAAGCTCGCGACTCAAGGTCCCTCCCCTACTCAAGTGTGCAGCCGTCGGGATTCCATAAATAATCAAGCGAACGTCGTCACGGCAGCTTCCAGTCCCCTTCGTCTTCGCTCTCGTGCATATACACTCATACATACACACGCGCTCTCCTCCTGCAACCATATCATACGAAAAATACCTATACAGGTATATATATATATATTTATATGTGTATATATAAGTCACCCACCGAGAGTGTAAGTATATTATATTGTACACCGTGCCGTTCAAGGCTTTTGCCGCTGCGCCCTTCGATTCACGTGTACTCGTGCATCTCTCCTGTACTGCCCCTACTCTTGTGTATTAACGGGCGTTAAAAAAACCTTTTCCCCCTCCCAAGGAGGAGCGCGAGGCAACAACGACTGGTCGGATGGCTATATGAGCGCAGTCGAAGGTCGCGAAAGGGAAGCTGCGAATCTGGGATCTTTCCCCTCCCCACAAGTACCTGTCGCGCGAGTTTTTCAATATCCTCGACGATAATTACAAATCACCGACACACCATCAGCTTTTGTTTCGTCTTCGTAGCTTTTTTTTTCTTTTCGCAATTAATTTTACGCGTTTGCGGTGAATGTTTCAACGCAAAACGAGACAAAACCAACTGGCTTTATTGTAAAATGTAGGGTGTATGGGCTTCACGTTCAATATTTTATCATCATCGGAGCTTATCATCAAGTTGCAACAAATGTCGATTGGCTTATTCATATACACTTCGAGTGTAATTAATTCCATTGTTGCATTGATAGAAAAAAAAAAAAAAAAAAAAATACTCGGATGGACAATGATTGCTATTTGTGCAGTACTTACAGGAAAAAAAAACAACAAAAAACCTGTTTTTTGTGGGTACAGCGAGGTGTACAGTGTATACACAAAACAAAGATATTTCATATGCGTACAAAAATGGAAGAAATTAAAACCTCCGAAAGACCACATGCCCGTGAATTATTGAGCACATCAGTGTATAATACTTAAATAACTCCAATGCCAGAGTAGAAAGAGCATTTAATTCAAAATCGCCCAAGCCTCCTTAACTTCCAAATGTATGCCAGCACACACGCAAGCATGTATTTCCTATGTAGACGTAATAGGTGCAAGTCATTGGTACGAAAATGTATGAAAGCCCATTTGTACACACACTAACACGAAACAATTTGTACTTACACGCGAAATGAACAAAGCGTTCCTCCCATGTAAGTATATACCACGCGAATCGCAATAAAGTAAAAACTCACAATAAATAGATTGGATGCGGTACGTTGCTTTCAAGGGCAACAGATCGTGGACGATACCGAGATAATATTATACTCTGATTTTTCAGCGAATAATTATTTAATCGAAACAATGTCTAGCTTTTTCATCCGCTCAACAATTATTTATACATTGCACCGGTAGAACAAGCGAATAACAGCGTCTTATATTTTCAAGTGATTCAAAAAAAAAAAAAAAAAAGTTTACATCCTCTTAAATACTATACTGTTTCACCCACGATGGTGCGTTACAGATAAGCCCACGCCTGCATACAGTGAATCTCGCAGATCTCGACGATGGCCCAGTAACACACTGATGTACCGGCATATATACGCGCCTATCCTCTTGCAAGAGAGTATACACAAGAGAACAAAACCCTATTCCCATAATCAGCTCTCAGATAAAATAAGCAATAACTGCTGCTACGCGTTTCGTAAAAGATAAAAGGGAAAACAGGACGTGCACGTACAATACTTGCGTCTCTTGGCAAACACAAAAGGTGTAGGATAGGGTATAGAGTTACGACGTTGCGCAGCTTCCAATCTTTATATATATACACATCACCAACGAAACACGTGCTACATATTAGGTGCGTCAGCTGTTTATGGGTGTCCTCTGCAAATGTCATGAGTCACTTGGCATTGCGAATCTACTATATAGGTACTCTCTCTAGGTGTACCCCAAACACGCGAACGAAAACACTTTAGCATATATAATGTTTATTGCGTATAAATGGTTTTTTTTTTTGCCAAGAAGTCAGCGAATAGACTTTTCTCTCACCCTCTGTTACCAAAAAAAAAAAAAAAAAAAAAAAAAAAAACAATGCGAAAAATATACAAGTAAAAAAAAAAAAAAAGAAAGCAGGCAAGTGTATCCACTTACGTATGTATACTCGAACATTTTTCCGATCTCTTGCGGTCTTGGANAAAAAAAAAAAAAAAAAAAAAAAAAAAACAATGCGAAAAATATACATCTCACGTCACGGCGGCAGGAAAGACTGGATTTACATGCGAATCCAAGCTCGTTAGAGGGTTTCCCTTTTTTCTGCATTCGCGTGTAACTTTGTACGCTGTCATAAAGAGCCCGGGAAACGGGATCGATGCTCCCATGCACCGCCGACGACGATTTAAGGTTCCATTGAGTTGTCGCGACTTTGCTCGATTTAATGGCCAGCGCGGACGCGCGTAAAAAGGCTCTAGTTAACATGGCCGCGGGAAAACGTTGCTACATTTAGGTTCTTCGACGTTACGGTACTTTGAGCTCAGGTGGTGTGTTTTCGTTTGATGAAACCGATTGATGTATGGGTGATTATGTACGTATTTATGTATTTTTCGTAAAACATAAAAAAGAAACCGATGCGCGAGTTTGCGAATGTGTGGGTGTACCTTACTAACTCTCTGTTTTTAATCCGATGCACCGTAACTTTAGGGTCGTCATTTCGAGTATTGTAAAACAAGAAGCTAAACCTATACAACTGGAATGCGCTCCACTTTGATGGTTTGCTTGTGTAAAAAGAATTTTTCTACTCTGCATATTCTGCAAAGCAAAGGCAGAAAGAAACAAAGCGAGGTCTTCACTTTTATTTTCTTTGCTGGTTCATTGTTTGTGCTTAAAAAAAAAAAAAAAAAATATTTCAAAGAAACTGGGTTAGGTGGTGCACGAGTGTTGAAAAAAAAAATGCTTAAACGCAACGTTATTTTGCAACCGATACTTATTTCATTTAACTGAAAGTGCATGTACTTACGCTCTCGTCAGGCAAAAAAAAAACAACCCTGAGAAATCCATCGTACCACCCGTATCGATTACTCACCTGTAACAAACAAAAAAAAGAAATCATTTAGCACTTGATTGTTATTTTTTTTCAACGTTTGTTATAATTTTTTATTAAAATTTCTCCTTGTACAATCAAACATGCGCACAAGCGTAGATTCACTCGAAAAGAATTCAAAACATCAATTAAATTCCGTCGCAACGGAGAGAAAGAATAAGAGATTACGCATCACTTTGCACGTACGCCTATAACCATCATCATCATCATCATCATCAAAACAGAAGCTACTGCTGTCACGCGATAAAAAAAAAAAAAGTGTTCTTGCACTCCCTCTTTCTTTGTCGTACATATATACAATTTGCAAGTTAGCAGTGGTAAATAACATTCCTCGGCGGTCGTCACTCAATGCGCCGTACATGATACACATACAATTTACATTACGACGCAGTAAGGAATGAACACACAAGCATCGGCTCTTCTTCTCCGGCCACTCTTTCTCCAAGTACTATATATATATAATATCTTGAACGATCCAAGCTGTCGAATTGCTACTGCTTGCACTCGATCTCGCAAGTTTTAAATAATATCGCATTCCTCTTCGTCTTCTCTCGATATAGGTATACGTATGTTTCTTTTGGAGTATCTTATATTCGGAGGAGGGACACGTTTTTCAAATTAATAATATAACAACGTGTATATAAAAAAAAAAAAAAAAATCCTCTTGGGAGGGATACACATCAAATTTCGAAATGCTACATCACACTTGAGTGTGTGCGTCTCATTTCTCAAAACAATCAAGTAATCCCTCTCGTCAAGCTCAACATAAAATCCATGGGGCTTTAAATGGAGAGACAGGATGTGCAAAAAAAGTGGCTTATCTCTTCTGTGGACGATTATGATGTGCCGTCATTATCATCTTATAATATTCATACACAGGAGAGAAGAAGCGTATAGCTACACTGTATTCATCGAGAGCAAAACGAGACAAGAAATGAATGAAAAAAAAAGAGGAAGACTTTGATTGCGAATGAAAAAGAAGGCACTCCAATCTCGTTTGCGAAGACGAGAGAGAAACGATAATAAGTGGACATCATCATCACGAGCTCGAAACAGCTAGCGATATTAATTAATTTTACGACCATTGAGAAGCAGCTACTTAACCATTAAAAAAAAAAAAAAAAAAAAAAACTAAATTTACAAGATCCTCTATAAGTAAATACTACCCGACACTTATACACATTTTTCCCCTTTCAACTCACGTAAGCATCCCTCTCCAACTTAATGCACGGCTATACCATTAGCGCAAACAAATCCAAAGTATGTCGCCAACAATCATCCATGTATACTCCACTCAGCCTCCATAACAACCATATCACTGGAAGCTCCTAAAACCGATTATAGTATTGTCTCCCAATGGCCAATTAAAAAGGGCAGAATGACGGTAGCCATCATGTACATAATTAAAGTAGGGCTTTGCCACAACTTTCTCTCATTCCTATGGCCGGCCGATTTATTAGATATATATACAACACGTAGACAAAAACTGTAAATTCAATCAAGAGAGCCACATGAGCGGTAGTAAGTAAGTATATAGTAGCAGCTAACAATGAGCCATTAAACCATAAATGCTCTTAGCAGCGCAGTGCATGTATAACTGTGAAGTCTCCCTGGAGGAGGGGGGAGGGGGTAGAGAGGCAGAGAGCGTATCGAACGGAGATTGAAGTGAAAAAAAGCATGGTGCAGACAACGGGACGCGAAGAGTGGAGTCCGTTTACGATTCCCCATCACTTGAATGCAAGTTGCTTCGCAAAGAGAGGAGGCAACTCACACACGACGGAGTTATCATGTTATACTTGTGGTATGTATATACTTTTTGTTGTTTTTTTCATCCACATGATGTGTGTGTACAGCCAGTGTTGGGGAGGGGCATCGATTGCGTTCCCCTTAAGTCATCAAGAACAGCAAAGAGGAGTAGGAGGAGCCGCAATCGCGTTATTATCAACTTTATCTCTTCCAGTAAAAAAGTAAAATATTAATATCTCGAGACGAGAGGGAGGATGAGTCACACCGCCGACCGCTCCTGTCTTTCGATAAAAATATAGCCACTTCTACTGTTTGCTCTCTCTGCGTGGGTCTCGACTCGCGATCGAGAAAGCTCCCTTTGATACATCCCCGTCACTTCTGCGCACTGAAAGACGAGGGATTTAAGGGATTGTGCACGACTTGAGACTGGATCAAATAAACGCGTGCGTATGTATTTTCAATGATGATGGATATTTTACTCGTAGAGGCAATCAAGTAGTTGGGTGGTTTTTTGCCTTTTGTTGCGAGTGCGCTGATAAAAAAAAAGACCTACAATCGTCCATTGAAAAGTATCGCACAGATTTCTACGGTGATTCATCATTTCAACCCAGATACCAATTATTTTATTTTATTTTTTTTTAAGTACCCATTTGCTACTGACTCAACGAAAAGCTATACGTACACAAAGCTCAAGCGAATGAGGTTTACGAGCTACAGAGTAAAACTCCTCCCTCAACGGGTACACGACTCTACTACGGCAATATAACTTTGGAAGTACAACTGTATGTGCTACTACTTATAGTTAAAGCACAATTTATTGGAGGCAGAAACTGCTGACGCAAGCAATGCACACCATCACCGCACCAATTACACCTTTATATAACACGACATTATAGTACATATTATTATTATTATTATATATACCTGTAGTATATAAATGATAGAGCTGGTCACCGTTACACGTTGTTACTACCTTAACAAAAATCATCACTGTCCATATATGTACACGTGCGTACATTTTAACGTAACAGCATGTATACACGTACTACATGCACCATTTTCCTCCTTTCTCGGGCCCACTGACCCACTTTGGTAACAAACCATGGCTAATCCTGATTAACCGAGCATTACCGCGCGTTGCTTGCTTGTATTGTAATGGTGCCGCCACGTGCAAGCTGTTGAAGTTTATTGCCTCTTTTTTCTTCCATATATATATGTATGGGTGTAATTGTACGTCATACCATAAATGCACAGAACGGCTTCAATTAAAGCTTTTTCTAAAAAAAAGCACACGCATCCATCAATACGCGAATTTGTAGCACGTCAGAGGTCGAGAGAGTTATCACGCTTTACACGCGCCATTGCAGAAGCGTAGACAGATGTAGGTATTTTTTTTTCCCCACTCAAACGCACGCGGTCAAAGCTAAACGTGCCCCCTGTGCCATTATACCACGGGCTCTCCTTTGCTTTTGAAGTTTCGCGGTCGGTGGAGAGCTTCAAAGAGGAACTACATGCGTGCACGCGTACCGTTACGCGCACCGGATGACCATCAGATGCTTTTAGCTCTATTGGCTGAAAAAAGAAAAATCAAAGCGCAGCGGCTCATCCTCTGGCCCGACTGACGCTGCTTGGTATTAAAAAAGTGGCCATTGATTTGTATTTTCATTCATCATTGAACTATAAAAAAAAAAAAAGTACAAATTAGAAACGAGCAGTCACTCGCGACGGGATACTTGGGCGCGCGAGCACGCGTCAGGTGTGATTTTCACAATCGGAATGTAGTAGCTCGTCTTACAGCGGTGGACGCGCTCGCTCGACATTTAAATCATCGCACGATGATTATTTAGTATACATACACAGCGTGCGTTGCGGGTGACATTCTCGAGCTCTCAATTGCAATTAGCGAGTCGCGCATTTTTTTCTTTCTTTTTTTCTTTCCTCCTATAAACAAGCTCACACACCCAATGTTATTGCAACGAGGAATGCGACTGGAATGCTCTGTTTGTGTGTGCACAGCGTTCGGTATTTGTCTCCCAAGCCTATGCATATTTACGTATATAATTGTTGTAACAACGATAATGCGTGTTTTTCGAGTTTCATCGAGCTTGCAAAGGTCATCGGAATGCACACACACACACACACACACTGATGCGTAAATTAAATTTTTCAGAAGAAAAATATTAAGTAGACAAAGGATGGATTGTGAAAAGCTCCGATGACCCTCCTCGTGACCGATGGCTTTGACCAATGCAGGCAGGGGAAGAGAAGGAGGCAGCGTTAATGACGATAAATAATCCGCAGGAGAAGAGTATAAGAGACGGCGAGCAAGGAATGGCTCTCACCACCACTTGTGGGTGTATATAAATATCACAATATACGGGGATATAACGAGACAAGAAAGAGGCATGAGGGAAAGAGAGATCGAATGAATAACGAGGTATGATGAAGCGACGCCAACGCCCTTGTTTATACATCAACACGTCGTGCGCCGTGGTGGTATAACATAAATATAGGTATGTGTGCGTGTGTATGCGGGTGCCGCTGGATTTTCTTTTTCCGTAAATTACTATGACGGAGACGACAGGAGGGTCGTTGATTTTTTTTTTATTCATCGGCGGTATGATACACGTTATATCACATGTAAAGGATATGGACGTGTCACTCTATATATATATATATTTACCATTATCGAGGACTTGAGAGCTACAATTGTATGAGAATACAGAGTTGGCCTATAAGCAAGTGATCTGTGATTGATCATTTGGATCCCCGACAAAAAGGGAACATTGAATGTTTCGATCGAAAGATACAGATGGTCTTCTGTTCGAACCTCATCCCATTATACGTAATTTTTTCCTCAGCAAAATTTTAGAGTGGTGGCACACGATCATAGAGACAATATACACACATTAAACGTTTCCTCGATTGGGTGTCAAACAGCGCCATGCGCATCCATGCGCGGACGTGAAATTTCATTTCGAGTCATTTAGCCGGACAAGAGGTTCGGGACGATGCGACTCCCCCTCCGACCGTAATTATCATGCTGCACCGTATATGCGATTGTATCGTATCGTACGTGCACAAACTCATCGGACAATAAAACGCCAGGAACCTCCATGTATATAATATATATACGAAGGGGAAGAAGAAAAGGGAAAGGAAAGGGAGAAAAAAGGAAGAGCAGTAGCAGAGAGCGGCCCGGAGAGTCGATTCCCATGACTAACCATTCACATGAGAGCACACACGCTGTAAACGCCCCGGTTGGGCCCATCCCTCGTTCCATTTGCTTCTCTCGTAAGTGCAGCGTGCAGTTTCTTTTCGCTTGAATCCGTACTGCACTACGACATGGTCCTCGTCGGGTGTACGTGATCGTGGTAGTCTGACACTGTGGGCTTCTTCTTTTTGAATCTTCTTTCGAATCGGCGATGGCCCACGCAAAGCTGAAAAGTGCAGTTCCCTTTTGATCAAAGGGTTGGGAATTTAAGTGGCTTTCTTTTTCCTCGGGGAATTCGGAGTCGTTTGATTAGTATGGTCATCACCTCAACTAACACGTCAAAATTTGCTTAGGGAAGGACATTGTTGTTTCAGAGGTGCCAACGCAGCGTCACTTGAAAAACAAATTTCATTCGAAATATTAATCGTAAAAGTCGATGCACGTACTTCACTTTTTTATTGTTCTTGTTAATCAAGGCCGCATATTGCTCTGGTGCAAAGAACTACTTACATTTTTTTTTTGTCTTAATATAGCCTTCAAAATTAAATTTAAAATGCCACACACGCGAGTGTGTAGGACAATATAAAATAAATTCAACGCCTATGTACGTATAATTAATTTGACGTCCCTGGGTGTTATATACCATCGCGTGACATTATATTTTGCATAGCGTGTGTGCAAAACGTCTAGGTGTGCACGTGCGCGCAGACGGAAAAATATATTTACGTGTGTGGTGCATGTGCCCGTGAAAGAGCAGACAGAAGAGGAAGAGGAGGATATAACTGTATATATGTATGCATGTGTACAAAAAGGTGTGCAAGTAAAACCGGAAATTCATCGGGATTGTCGGGCAATTTCGCTCATCGTTTGGCGAAACAAACGGATGACTCTAATGTACGTGTTTATTCGTCCACTTGGACTACATGTACGTGTGAATATATACTTTTCGACTCTTTTGGCAGACCTGCACGTTGCATGCATAAATATGTGTGTGTATTTAAAACAAAAAGAAAAAGGAAAGGAAGTCGAGGGTTTTTCAATGCCGAGCATCGAAGGCTGGAGCGTTTTGTACGTATTTTTCATACATTAATTATTGCGCGGCAAGGATTTCAACTTATTGTTCCGAAACTTTCAAAGTACCTACTTCTTTGTGACTACACGACTACCCATGCAGTAAAAGGTATTTAAAAATCATCTAACTGAATTATTGCGAGAGAAAGAAAAACCACAGAGAGCTTTGTCGATCATCCCGGGAACGGTGGCGATGAAAAATAATATTGCACTGCTTGCAAGGAGAAACGGGCACTGCGCGCGTCATGCGCCGGCAATTGGGAGACAACGAACTCGTTGTCGAGAGAGAGAGATGCGAACGAGATTTATTTAGGGCGCTCTTTTTTTCATTTGTTTACTCATCCATCAACTACTGCAACTGCAGCGGAATGTCGTGGAGGACGATGAGCCGATGATTGTGGCGATGAGAACGGAATTCGATGAAACGTCACTTGTCTCGGGCTCGGCCCCTTGACGATCAGCGATCTCTTTTGATATACCAACATCATCTTTTGCTCTTTGCGGTGGGTAATAACTAAATGCAGTTCACAGTCCTATGACGTTACACTTGGTGATTGAGAGAAAGCAAGTTTTTCAGCTGCAAAGCTTTATTTCTGGATAATTGGAGTCGAGTCATTAATAAGTCAAGTTAACGAACCACAAGGTTTCGGGACTGTTATAGTATCGAACCTAATCCTCACCCTCAACTTACACCATTTTGATGTTTTGCCATGGACTAAATGAAAAATAAGCATTCCCACAAGCCAAAGCTATACGCAGGCCGTACCAATCGAGAGATCAATGTAGGCACATGTATGTATAGTAACGGTAATAATGGCAGCAGTCGAGTACGCGTCCAATGAGCTACGTCGGCAAGCAGCAATAACGATTTGCTACTACGTGCTCTCTGCCTCTCGTCCCTTCACCCAAACGGTGGCATCGATTGGCAATTTATCGGATATTTTTTCCAACACTCACCACTTACATACTTTACGGATTCGGTTACAACTTACAACACGAGTTGTTGAATATTCAAGAGTAGAAAAACCTTCGGTGGTACTAAGATTAACAGCCACCAGGCTGGACTAGTGTCTCGTCCGACTTCTCTTGCGTAACCCACATCATCCCCCTCTCGCGCGATCGTCGAGTGCTAGAAAAATCGCTCGCTCGAGCTCTCCCGTGTGCGTGTGCTTGGTCTATATGCTCCTCGTTGTGCTTCTTCCGGTATGCGGAGCGCGCGAGCCCGAAGAGAGGAAGGAAGAGACACGTCTAATCCGCAGAGACAAGACCAAGAGGTAAGTATATATACAGAGAAAAAAAAGGAATGAAACCAACGGCACATTATATAATATATATATACTCTCCGGGGCTCGTGTTTACATTCAGAGCGATGGACGCTAGCACCGTAAGAGCTAATAGTCACTCCCGCGAATGGATGGACGAGCAAAGCCGCGTGCCACGGATTCCTTCTCGTATAAGCGGTCACTCCTCCACTCCTTTCGAGCCTAATCAGCGAAGAAGAGTAGGATATACTATTGCGTAAACTTTCGGCGCATCCGCGTTTCCGTCTGATTTACGGTTTCCGAACGAGTTGCAGCTGGACTGGATTACAAGCAGGATGTGGAAGGATTAGGTGTTCGTGTCACGTGGAACAAATGACAATGTATATATATATATATATATATATATATATATAGGGGCGAAGAAAGGACAACAGATGATATATAGGGATCGTAAATTGGTGTCGACGACTCGAGTGTCTTTGGTTTTTCTAGTAATTCCTCCTAATTACGGTAATACGCTGACTTGCGTTACTATAGGATGTCTCGCGATGTCTCGTGGGTGGCGAGAAATTATATATTACTACATTACTAGAGGAGTTATTACTTTGAATTACTTATAAGTGTGGCTGACCAATGTTTCTAAATCCCATATCAAACTGGAATCTCGATTCAGGTGGGGATCATTCGGAGCACCCAGACCCGAGGAAAAAAAATCCAATCGACCGTCTCCAGAAAAAACCTTGAGATAGTTTCCAAGCCCCGCTTAAAAACCATCTTGAAAGTGAAAATCAGAAATGCGACGCGTCGTGTCATATCCCACCTCAAAAGCAGGCCAAATGTACCAACTCCTGCGGTAGGTATCCTCCTCTCGCAAACGTTAGGTATATGTATATACGTAACGTAAGTCGAGGAGATTCCTTAGCAGGTCGCAGGTATATATACATATGTAAGGCAAGTCTCTCTATACGGCAAGGCCGCGCAAGCACACACAAATATATATACCCACATCTCAGAATGTGTATGGGTGCAGGGCGTCGAACAGGAATGCGAATTCTCAGGTGAGAGGGAGAGAGAGAGAGGGATACCGGGGCGGCGCTCAGCAGGTATTTACTATGGCGGTGGTTTTAATGTATAGGTGGAGAGCCGACCCTTATAATCGCCGTCGTGGTCGTTGGCTCGGGGCAGAGACAAGAGAGAGGAAAGCGAGAATCCCCGTGTGTGTATGTATGGTTAGTGCCGACCAAAGGAATCCCTGCACTGGACAATGCCTTCCTGTTTCGCTCCTATATTTTCCAGTTTTCGTCGTGCGCAAGAGGTCAACAATATTTATATTCTCTCTCAAAGACTCACGACTCATATACCCCCCGTGTCTTGGGGTTTTAATTGAATTGCGCGTCCAAACAGGAGGAGATTATACCTTACGAACATTCAGCTTTTCTATTATTCGGTGCATACGCTTTTTAGATTGTTTTTCTAATGATTTGCATTCGTGTCTTGCTTCCGTAGTACGTGCGTAATATGAAAATGTAGTGTCTCAAACGAGAGAGATACGACCAGACACGTGGTACAACGGGATTTATTGTAAAACGAAAAACCGGAATATTACGTCACATGGGTTCCTGACACATTACAAGTTATACGTTTTCGTACATAAATAAAAATATTGTCCTTTTCGTAACGCTATGTAACATGTACATGATGTGGATCAGCCAAGTCAATAGTAAAATCTTAGCCCTCGGAGGAAAATAGTACCAATGTTGGTTCAAACGTTTCAAGAAAAACTTGACTGATCGTAGAGGTGACAGGGCCCGTCTCGAGCACCTCAAAACATTTTCAGATAAGGATCCAATAACTTTACTCCCACGAAACTTCGTACGAGTGGGGGGGGGGGGAGGCTTGAGAAGATCCGTCAACACCCTGAACAAACAGACCGCACATACCGCACCCTCGATCCTCCAGTTTCCTAGTCTACGCGAAAAAACCTTTTTTTTTCTTTCTCCATTTGGGATACCTCAACTTTCCTGGCAAAACAAAAGGAACTTATACACCCGACTCCGCCAATGAAAATCTGTTTAATGTTCGACTATACCTTGACTTTGTCGAAGAGCCCGTGACTGCACCCTATATATACCTTAACGGAAAGTCGTCTCCTCCTCCCGCTATAAAAGAAAAAGCAATTTCCAGAGAGCCTGCAGTGCAATATAACTCTCATCTTTTCGACGTCACCCCCTTTGTGTCGTTTTTCCTCCTATCCCCATCAGGTATATAAACTCGTCACGCCTTAGAGACATATACTACGTATATAGGAACACTCACTCGGGGGGGACCAATATACCCATAGACACGAAGGACCAGCAGGACACACAGATACACGCGTATCCACTTCGTGCAATCCGAGACGAGAGGTCTTTCGCCGGTGTGTACTCGTGTGTACTTATATATACCAGCACTCTGTATAGCGCAAAAGTCGAGCGTTCTTTGTATTAGGTATATACCTGTACTTACCCTCTTCTGTTGTACATGATGTCGTCTTTCTCTTAGCTCGACAGAATTTTCTCCCACTTTGGTGATAAATTTTACACGAGGGATAAGCCCAAGATTTAATCACCGTAAATCACCGGGCACACGTTGTACGGTTATGGTAAATGGAAGGGATCAATGATGGCCGGTATATTATATGGTATTGAATTACTTGTATAATATATATATATATAGTCTCGTTAAAAGTAGTTTGACGTGCAGCGTAATTAACAATTTGCTTGCAATAAGCAAAAGGCGCGCGTCGAGAGAATCAAACGAGTTGCGAACAATGGGCGATGCGTCTTTTGAGCTTTGGAAACAATGCGAATTTCGCATTCACGTTGGGGGGTACAATGGATTTATTGTATTGTTCATATAAGAAAGAAAAAAGCTCCTATACCGCGAAACGTATATTTTGTATGAAAATCGATTAAATTTTAATCATACGAAAGAGGAAAAAAAAAACGCACGTACCTTGCGCGGGTACTCTTTAACCAAATTATTCAAATTAAGCAGCAATGTCGCTCCATTGAAACGTCAAACAAATTGTCTCGCTTGCAGATTTGCTCGTTAGCCCCTTCCAAAGTCGAGATACGCGACGTGTGCTTTCAAGCTAGCGAATATTCTGTTATGCCTCGGTTTTGTAAATAGCAACAAATTAGTGCCAATTTGCCCATGCTTTAAAAAATAGAGGTTTTTACTTGGTGCTGCTAGCTTGATGTACATATACGTATACGTGAGCAAGACCTGTACTTATGTAGTCCACCTCCCTCCCGCCCTTCCTCCTATAGCCCCCAATCTCTTCTTCGATCGGTGGCTGTTCTCCCCGAATCTCTGTTTAAACGAAAAGTAGAAACTCGACAGCGATAGAGAGAGAGAGAGACCCTTACATAGGTACATATATACGCGTTTGCGCGCCACCGATTTTCACACCCCCTTCTATACTCATATATGTATATACGTATACGTTCGAAGCACCCCCCGACAGGACGTCGCCACTACTACTACTACTCCTCCCAGTATAACACGATACGAGGGTGGTGGTATAGTCGTCACCGACGACGACGAGGGTGTAGCACGCGAAGCTTTTCCCCTGTGCACGTAGGTGTATACGTATACGTTTTGCGCGCTAGTCCTTTTAGGTGTATCCAAGATACGAGAAGGGAGATAAAGGAGTCTCCTTTCGTTCGGTGGTGGCAATCATTTCTTTTTTCCAGAACTGCCTTGAATTTCCAAGAACTTTTTTACGTATAGAGGCGCATTATCTTTTTTTTTTTTTTTTTTTCTGCGAGGGTAAACTTTTGCGTTGGATTAATAATTGAGGAGCCGTGGGTTGTTGCGGTTGCTTTTAGCATCTGTGAACGGTACCCGGCTTATTTAATGCGAGTTTGGTTTATCCCTTCGGCGTGAACCGGGTGGTATTAGGCTAATTGGGGGTGCGTGTATTAATTTATCTTTCGCGAGAGTCGTTCTCGTTTGTAATTTGCGAAAACGGGGAGACATGTCGCGTTGAAAAAAAAAAAAAAAAAAAAAACACAAGGCCTTTTCGAGATTAACATCGGATCACGTGTTTCACGCACACCAACTCCGCGGGTTCCACATCTTTTTTTTTTTTTTTTCTTTTTTTTTCCCTATGTTTTTTCGTGCGATGGCAAATATGGCGAAAAATCGCGATTCCCGGTACCGCAGTGCGGAATCCAACGAGAAATTTCCTCCGAGCGCATACCTCGGCCAACTTTATTAATTCATCCAAGTCCAGGGCCCGCAACATTAGTTACATTTTAATTAGAAAGCATTTTACACGCGCGTAAATTATCCCGCGCCGTAAAAGTCCGGCAGGAATGAGCGGGAGGGGGGGGGGGGAAATAGATTCAAAGCCTCTCGTACAAACGCGATTAATATTTTCGCGGAATCGTGAAAGTTCCGTCCAAAGCGAGCGCCTCTCGCGCGCTGAGCTTTATTGCTCTCTCTCTCTCTGCACTATATTTACGTACTTTGTGTATATATGTACTTTCTTCTCTTCGATAGAGACTTGCTTTTTATGTTTATTTTCAACGACCTCGTTTTTATCTGGTTTAAAAAACGTGCAAGCGCGCAGTTTGCCGAAAAAAATAAAATAACGAGCGTATAGCAGTTATTACGAGAAAAAAAAAAACAACAATTTACACACGCATCATCGAGGATTCATGCTTTAAATGTGCTTCGGGTGTTTTTCCATATTTTCCATCAACATGGAACCCCATGCATATTCAGTCAAATAAAAACCATTTGCCCGAAGGAGGAGGGAAGCTGTCGATCGTCGGGAGAAGAGCCAGTCCTCGACCTCCCGCGGCGAACCGAGTATAATCTCGTTAATCCCTACAGCAAGGAATTCCTTCGGTATAGGTATATATACATATATCAGCGATGAGCCTTTCATCACCATCCCCCTTGTTCACTCGCGTACACCCGAAACCCCAAGCCACGGCCCAGCTTTTGCACTCCTCTGAGCCTAAAAGAACAATGATGGACCGCAATTGTTTGGTAGAGCAAAAAACACACAAGGATGTATAATTATACAAGTAACCGTACACCCCCCCCCCCCTACTTCTACTTATGTGTGATAGCTCTCAGTCTCGGAGCAGTGTGTAGCTGAATCGGATATTGGAAAAGCGACTTCCTTCGACACACCCGCGTCAGTGGTACCTATATACCTATAACATGGTACCTCTCCACACACATGCATGCACTCACTTATACGGGAGGGGGTGGCAATGCGCGCGCGCGCGCGTACAGTATAGCAGCATAGAGGTGGTTCAACCTCGGCTTTGGCCAATAACCGGGTAACGGCCGGCGAAAATCCTCGACCCCTTCGCGCGAGTCGGCTAACCTCCCGCGCGCTTACACCCCCAAGAGAGGGAGGTTGTGCATGAATATAATACACACACGCACACACAATACAGGTGTACGTACTAGCTGCTCCGGGGATCGAGAGGTCGCTGCACGTATATTATGCACTTTCGCGGATCTTTCTCTCTTTCGGGGGTTTTGTGTTTTTAACGCTGTGCCAAGTGGAGAAGTGACTTTGATTGAGCCCCTTTTCTCTCTCGTGCCCTATACGTACTTGCAGCGATGGTGTATAGTATTACCTTGTAGGCGAGTTGTTTTGTTTCCTGCGATATTTTTGATGAATTTAAGAAAAAAAAAAAACACATAAAAAATGTAGGACAATCACGCACCCCCTTGCACGTATACATCATGCATCAAAAGTACCTTTATATACGTGCAGCTTGGTTGGGCGTTTTAATCAAAATGAAGTCGTCGCACAGGGGTAACACATTGTAGTGCTGCTCTGGTGTGGGCACTGGCATATAATGTATATATACACGTATATACATGGGTGCGAGTTAGCAGCGTATACTATACTATTGTATTTTAACGAGCTGGCCTACATCGGGCCGTTGATTTCGCGTACGCGAATTTCGGCGAAATTACGGGCAGTAGGCGCGATATTAAGGGCTCTTGTTGTACATATATAGTGTGTGCTGACAGTGCGCGCTGTACTTAAAACTCGAGAACGAACTTTTTCACTTGGTTCTTGGTTTATATGGTTTTCCAAGCACTACTCATGAATCGTTGACTCAATTTTCATGTTTTACAAAAGTATGTATATGCATGTATTTATATTGTTGTCAATGCTCCACTTTGCGCTAACTGTGCACATAATGTCGCACCTTTGCCACACATCCCTTGAAATAATTATTTTTCAGTCTACTCAACCATGCAACGAGTAATCCCTTGTAACAAACTGTACACTCGGTCGGGACAAAAAAAAAGCTTCTTTAAGAGAAAAAAAAGCCCCCCTACACGATGCCTCATCCCTCCTACACTTTCCTAAGCAGCTAAACTCATTCGTACGTGTAACACTGTATACATATGCACAGTAGGCAAATAATTACCGTAAGTATATATATGGCCCTGTACCTCCTCTCTCCATCGAAATTCTCAATCTCAGCCTCGAATCTAAGCTCCTGCATCACGCGAGGCTATATAAATGCTGTGCAACGTGTCATTCGGAAATTCGCTGCTGCACGACACCGGAAAATCCGGCCGAGCAACATCAATCCATCCTCCAAACTATAGGAAATAAGTACCGAACATCCTCAGCCCACGCACCCACCGTGTCGTTGCCACAGACCATGTTATATTCTACGTGTACACGTTGCATCTTATCGAGCTTCCCTCTCTCTCTCTCTCTCTCTCTCTGATGGTCTTCGGTTCAAGAGTTGCGCCCATGTATACTCGCAGACACACACACACACGCGTCCATCAACAAAAAGGTGCCGAACAAGAACAAAAGAACGAACGACAAAAAAACGCGGGTATGAAAGGAATATAAGGGAGAAAAGTGTGTGCGCGCACAATGTTATAGCTAGTGGCGGATCGATAATTCAGCCGGTATGTTCTCTCCACCTATACACCCATATTATATACTATGGTGTGCGCATGTGTGTATATATTAGGTTGCTCTGCCCTGCCACCCTCCCCTAGTCATTTTACACATCAACACACACACACACACAACACGTATACACAGGCAAGTACAAGAGGGTGACTCGGTAACGTGTGTGTACGGGAGAAAAAGGGATGGGGGGGGGGGCGCAAAACTCCATATTCTATAAGGTTGTTTCTTGCAGCTACTAAGGTGTAGGTACTCGCGTACATCCGTTTCCCTCGTTTTTGCGCCTTACTGGCGTTATTCGCCACCGTCATCGCCATTACCATCAAAAGTGGACACGCGTGCAGTAATGAAGTATTAAAATGAGGGGAGCGATGATGATTGTGGGACTCACGAAAGAAAGTGCGTGCCCGTGATTTGCGAAACGCTCTCCGCAAAAAAGAACTATAACCATTATCTCATTATGGTCCGGATGGAGGGACGAATGATATATTCAAAAACAAGTTGTAAAATAAAATCGATCAATTCGACCGTACGGGAATAAACTAACAATGATGTACTGTAGAAATTCTAAATTTTTATGACGCAGAGCAAACAACCGGTCAATTAAAAGTGGTAGCACGCACGCGATACACTCGATTCTAAAACCCACACGCCACTACTCGTTATTTTTGTAACAAAAACTCGTGATTCGGTGAATAAGTTGAAATCAAACCAGGATCATGCAATCACGCTCCTCAGGCGGACTCTGTCTGTGACCTTGAGGAAAAAAGAAAAAAAAAAAAAATTAACCTGCAATCTTTGTGTAATCTGTACATTGAATGCCTACTTTAGCAAAACATGTATACAAGGTGATTGGCCGAATAAATATCGGAAAGACATAAGCTGCTGGTGGTTGAGGAACAAGAGAAAGAGAGAGAGAAAAGGAAATAAATATAATATATAAGATGAACATGCACATGTAAGTGTCGCAAAAAATACTGTAGGTAAAATATCATCGTGACATGTTAGGGTAACGTATATAAAAATGCTGCAAAGCGTTACGCGATACGTCGTCGTCGCCGACTCTCATTCTCTTGACAACGAGCTGCTGACTTGCTGCCGGTAAAATATACTTGCTTGCGCGCACACAATATCAAGATCGCAAATGCATGTATATAGGGTATAAGTACACAAAGGAGGCGGCGCGCTGTCGTTGTTTTTCCTATCACTTAATCCGCGAGGAATGCCAATTTGTTAACAAGCTGTACAATATCCGACACACACGCACTGTTGTACATATTTTATATATAATTATCCTCTTGCTCGCTCTTGCGCGTAACACATCGTAATATTATATATTCCGCGAGAAAATGTACAAGCCCCAAACGCTAACATGTCCCGCCCGTTTGGATTTTCACGTGTAACGTATACATATACCTACATGAAAAAAAAAAAAAAAAAAAAAAAAATGGAAAAAAGGGCACGCGGAAGTGTCAAGAGTGCATATATATATTATACATAGACAGCGAGAGGGAAAATAAAATATCAAGACTCGCGGACCGGAGAAATCGTACACATGTATACAGCTCTGACAATCTAGATCACTCCCTGATGCCGATTATGCTTGTAACGAACAACGCCACGCGATGCATTTATGGGCTGTGGAGACGCAAAAAAAAAAAAAAAAAAAAAAAAACAATGTACAACAAACGGCTCGTAAGTTAGGTGGTGGGTACACACACACGCGCGCGCGCGCGTACATGTATCGTGTATGTGTATATGCATGTACCTATTATATTATGTGCGGACACGCCTGCATGCGCGCACGTTTGCTGTTGGGAGATAGAGATTGGCTCGCGCTATCCCCCTTGTGTACACGATTCCGTGCAATGGCTGTATTTGTTGGTAAAAATTTGAGTACAGTACGAAAGAGATTTTGTGTGTGTGCGTGCTACTTACACGGTGGATTGCGTGAAAATGTTCTTTAGCTGCGTGAATAACGTATAGCCCTGGAGGATCCAATTACAGGGTTGGTAGTAGAAGAGCTTTTGATCGAATATCTGTCGTCGCCCGGTGTAGTTTTTTTTTTTTAATATTGGGGCTGAAAAGGGGCTTCGAATAAAAGTGTCTTCTAAAGTTATGGTGTTTGAGATTTTACTATACCTTGAGTAAAAAAAAAAAAAGAAAAACAAGAAAAAAAAACAATATAAGCATTTTACACCACTGGTGCATACGAATCTCACCAGCCCGACCTCAGCTTGTGAACGCGCCCTAAAAGCAGCTCGCGTGCGCAATAAAAAGCATGTACAAAAACCAGCACAGCTCGCAGAGTGTGGTATAAGGTATAGGCCATGGTGTCTGCCTGCAGCAGCTCCGGTCTCTTTTTCCCGATCGACCTTCCAGCTTCCCATATCTCCTTGCCAACGTGTACACGCGCCGCACGTGTGTATTATGTGCCCGTACATGCGCGCGTGTGTATAGGTTTGTGCAGTACCTACCCGGGGCTCTCTTATCTTTCCTTTTCCCTTTTTTTTTTTCGCTCTCGTCGACGAACCACATGCTGCTGCCTTCTTACCTTGCCTTTAATTCTTCTTATTATCTCTCTTTTTTTTGTAAGGGGGAGCTCTCGTGGTATAGTCGTCTCACGCACTTGTGCGACTGTATGGCTGTGGCGCAGGTCGCGATTAAAGGCTTCGCCCATACCTACGTCTCTTCTCTTCGTCTTCTCGAGGATGCACGAAAATTTCCCTTTTCGAGCACGAGTGTGCATGGTGGCTTTTGAAGCATCAGGATGTTTGACGAGTTTTAAATGGCGTTGTTAACGCGCGTCAAGAGCAAATGTTGGGACAAGCAAGTACCTACGTGTGTTTGTGGAAAACACAATCTTTGGTTAAATATTTAATGTGGGACTTGGGGGGCGAATATTGACAGGACGAAACAGCTCAGTTTCAACGATCGGCGTGACGAACATTTTTTTTTTTTTTTTTTTTCAACTGTATGCTTCACAATTGCCGATCGATGGACCACAGTCAAATCTTCAACTATAGTAACGTAGTATTTTATTTGATGTACATTGAATTTTGCTCCGATTTTGGTTCATTGAATAACAAAAATAAATGTTCAACATTTGTAGTAGAAATTGGCACGAGTTGTTGGAAAAACTTGTAAATGCACATGGTTCGATATTTGTTTACAACTATAGCATATTCTAGCAATTTTTAACAATAATGTCGACTGTGCCATTGGATAAAGCAAAGTTCGAGGCAAAGTTACGATTCTTAAATTATGTTGTGCTTAAAAAAGGGTTATTGACATTTTTCAACTTTTAAAAAAAGTTGAAAGACAAAAGATTACCAAAAAATATTAATTTTTAAATACAACACAGTAAAAAATATTTTGTACGAAGTAACAACTATTACAAAAATCATAGCAATCTAAAACAAAACGTATTAAACTATTTATACACATTCTGTATTTACAGTTACACATTAATCACTCTCGCCCACACGACGATACCCCAGACAGCACGATCCACTGAAGTGCTCAAGCACTGATTAGACTCTTGGTGTTCTCTAATCTCAATCAATCAGGAATACAATTGCGATCAATTTTTTTTTTTGGTGGGGGGGGGGGTGTTATATTTGTAATGTGACTTACCTAAACGTGCTATTATCAAGGATGGTTGTACAAGCTTTTTTTGACAACAAGTACCGATAACGGAATCCCCATAGCAAATTACACGTCTGGAGCGCAATTTTTATCCGTAAAATCGGCTGACGTACGTAAAATACACAAGTATTGGCGTCAAGAACGATGGATGCGATTTTTCTTTTTCTTCGACTGCGATACAAGCGACGCGCTTCGAAGAGGTCGGAGGTGAAAATCGCAGGAGAGGCCGGTATTAATAATCGAAGCCTTTTTTTTTTGCAATAGAGTCACTTTCGTACGGAGAAAGGGAGGAGCAGCGTGAATATAAATAAAGAGGCAAGAGAACTGTCTTTTATTCCCTCCTTCCTTCTCTTTGAAGCGAAACACGTGCACGACGACGAGGAGAGATAGTTGCCCTTTTTTTTAATCGAATAAGTGGGTGTGTGCAAGTGAAAGAGAAGAAGTGGCCCCAGAATGAAACGGAAAAGGTGTGAGTCAGGGAGTGTGCATCGTACAAGAAAAGAGGAAAGAGAGAGTATATTTATAATATATGCGCACGCGTAGGCCATAAATAGACGTAGGCATAACATAATGGTGTGTGAGATTTTTTTTTTTTTTTTTTCCTTCATCGGAACATGATTTTGCGCGAATACTAGGTACTACGAGAAGTGTGACACGACGTCGGCGGCCTACTTGAATGTAATTAATTTATAAACGAAGATCGCGCAAGTGCGTGCACGTAGGTATATGTATTATGCAGTATGATATTATTTTTACGGCACGATTTCTCGGCATAAATAATATATTCGAAAGTTCGGGTTGTCAAACATTTCCAACGGTAGGTATCTGTCGGTGAAATGACGCGTGTCGGGGGATATGTGTTTGTATCGAAAGTGCGTGATATTACTCGCGCTGGTATACCCTACTTTACTGTATATTAGCTCGCTGCTTTCGAACTATAATAACAACAACAATGACAGCTGAGGGGGGGGGGAGGGAGGGAAAGAATGGATCGGGGAATCGTGATCGGAATGAAAACAGATAGGAGCACATAGTACGAGCACAGGTGGAGCAAAGTGAATGGAGACAAGAAGAAGGAGAAGAAGAAGTAATGGAAAGGAGTCGGGAATTTATGTATGAAGGATGACAGTGTGGCGGGGGGGGAGGGGCTGAGAGAAAATTGGTGGAATAAGGGAGGGGGTGCGAGAATCTTGCGCGACGTGTGCAGGAAGCGGTGGGTGAAAAAATAAAATTACCGGAAAATGGAAGAAATTCCATTTGGGTTCGGAAAGTTATTTCTGTCGCTTAGATAAGCGGAGAGATAAGACGGTGTCCGCACGTCAGGGGGGGAAATTTTCAAAATAAAAATACGTTTTGGTGGGCTGATATTTCATGCGTTTGGCACCATTAGGCCACAAACAGTAGTTTCCTTTTTAACAACAGAAGCGCACGCAAAAAAAAAAGAAAAAAAAAGAAAAGAAAGGAAAAAAAAATGATTACCGATAACCAGAAAACATCGATCGATTAGCGCGAGTCGTGAGTCCACCATCCGTCCCGATCATGTAAACAAGAAACAAAGAAAGGAGAGGCGAGAGAAAGAAGGCGATTGAGACAATGAGGCGCGACTCGTCACTTGGACGATAACAAGAAATTCAATGTTTGCGGAATGACATGTGTACACACACAATACACGCACATTCCCGCGCGCTCTCGTCAATCTTCTATTTGATTTCTTCCATTGTGACTCCAATATTTTTTGATATACACTATCATTGATGGGTACACACTCGAAATCCGGATATTTGCGAGGCATCGTATTAGAGTCTCGATCTCCCCCGCAGCGGCTTTTGTACATACAACGGACGATGAAAAAAGAGAGGCTGACACACGCCCAAGCTCCGAAGATGGATAAAATTTAATACGCCGCGTAAACAAAAGCGATACGGAGGCTCCGCGCAAGTCAAACACACTCGAGACGACGACGAAAAGACGGAGAAGAGAACGAAATAAATCAAGCGTCACAATAAGAGCGGCCGTATCGTTAGGCTCCCACATGTATACATATACATGGACGTACGTATATGAACGTCGTCTGGAGAAAGAGAAAAAAAAAAAAAAAAGAGTCGCAGGGCAAAAAAACGCGCCTCTCACGCATTCCCCGACGTCGATCTTCCTCTTTATGCGCACATATATACAAAAAAAAAAATAGCCGGAAGGAGGAGGGAAGTTAGCGGGTTGTTTTTTTTTCATTTCTCGAAAAAAGTTTAAATGTCCCGCCCTTTGTTTCTCCGCGCGAGAGCAGCGTGTTTGCGAGTTTGTAATATAAAAAAAACCGCCCTCGCGCCATTTTCTCTTGTTTGACCTTTGCGCAGCTTTGGTTTGCCAAAAATGTGTGAGCGTTTTGTCTTTTTTTTAATGATTTTTGTGGAGCGATGGAAAAATTATTGTCTTCACAACCTAAATCCAGCATACATGCCACAAACACACTGTATGAGAGCATAGACCAGGTTGTCAATTCGCGTTTTTTTCCGTCATCCGGCAATTATTTTTTTTATCCAGACGCGGAATCAGAGTAATTTGGCTTCATGTACGATCGACATGCGCTACAATAAACTAGAGAGCGTTATGATTGTTAACACCATAGGTATATATGCAGGGTAGACAAAGTTGTTGAGTGTATAAACGTGGAGGTGTAATTTCTCTTTATGTACAACAATAGGGTACCTAGTCGTTAAGATTTTACACCTTCTAAAAGTAAGTACAACAATATACACGGAGTTGTATTCAAGCGATAAGTACTTTGAAATAAGTGCTCCACCTATACCACTTTTTCTTGCGTTTGGTTTGCACGAAAAAAGCAGTCACGAGTGTTTCAAAAAAAATTGTGTCAAATCAAATCGATTGATGTAGCACATAATTCACGCGCAAATTGTTAAAAAAAAATGTTGATGGTGATTATTCACGCAAATCTCAGCAGCGTTTCAAGCGCCAAAGGAGGTCCCACCCCCGTTTTCTCACGCAATATCGATCTTTCTCAAATTACAGCAAAAATCCATTCGTACTTTGAATAGCATACATAAATACACGTATCCAAACAGACCTATCGATATTGTACGGCCCAGACTCCGAAAGGAGAGATATATTTCATCTCGTAAAATCTCTCTCTCTCTCGCTCCACTCTCCCTCCATCCCGAGTAAAGGCAGAGCAATCCGCTCCGCGCAACTACTCCCCACACAAGCCTCTGCATCTTGCTCTCATCTATCCACCAATGACCACGCACACAAATCCAAAATTTAAAAAAAAAGCACCCTATAGTACTTAAAGAAACGACATAACTCCGAAAGAAAAAAAAAAAAAAAAAAAACTCACCTCGTATTTGATGCCGTTGAGTCTCAGCCAGGTCTCGACCTTCAGGCAGTAAGGCGATATGCTGGGGAGCAGCGGCGTCCTCGGGAACTGGTACAAATAGACCGTGTCCTTTTCGTAATTCGTCTTGTGGACACTTTGGGCCTTGGCAGGCGCGGCCTGGGTACCGGCAGCCGCGTCACCCGCGCCACCGGCGGCAGCCACGGCTCCGTCCTCCGGCTTCTTCTCCGCCTCCTCTTTTTTCTCGTCCCCCTTGGCCGCCGACTCCTTGGCCGCCTCGTCCTGTTTATTATCGGGCGGCGTCTCGTCCTTCAACGCGTCCTTAATCTCCTTCACGTCCTTGATGTCCTTGGTCTCGGCCGCTGGCCCGTTGTTCTCGGTCTCCGTAGCCATCGTCATTTTGTTATTGTCTATGTCTTTTTTGCAACCTTTTTTTACAAACGGTGTACAACTACTGTACGACAACGAGAACAACAAACAACCGGACGAAGCACTGCTTACAAGGGGAGAGAGAGAGAGAGAGAGAGAACTAAAAAAAAAAACAACTCCACTTACTCCGAGAGCGAGTAAGATCCCTGTCAAAGCTCGTAGCCCCAACGGTATGTAGGTATACGGCGTACGTACGCGGATGGGACGCGCGATCGAACTTGACTGCACGAACGACGCCTGCGAGCTGCGGGCTTTTGCTCCTCTTCTCACTGCTGCCGTGCAAAAGCGTATAGAGAGACAAAAGGCCCAAGGGGGAGGGGGAACGGCACGACTGGAGTATAGCTCTCTTTAGAAGAGCGTCCAGTGGTTTAAGAGTGTACGGTATGGAGAGAGAGAACGTACTGTACAGTGTTCAGGGGCTAGAGTAGGAGGGGAGGGAATGGAGAATATATATATATATATATTATGTATGGGGTAAGTACTATACCTATATATTTATCCACCATGTGCGTCTGCATGTGATAGAAAGAGAGCGCTCGGGGCGCGGTAGCTACAAACGAGGGAGGGAGGGAGGGAGGGAAGGAGAGGCAGAGCAGCGCTGTAGGCGGCGGGACACGCAACTCTCTCGGATCGAAATTCCTGAATGCTGGACGTTGTGATGGCTGGACTCTTCCTCTCTGCGACAGGATTCCGTATTGCAGCAATGCATCTCTACAACTACTTACCAACAAGTATAAACAGGTAGTAGGTATAAGATTACATGTGGAGCGACCCCGGGGGTTGGGGGACATAAACCATATAAACACCGTCGCTGCTGACATATCGCCGTCTTTGTTTAGTCACCAATGATGAGCGCCGGCGTTGCTGATGCACATATATTATGCTCTCTCTGATGCTTTCTCAGTGCGCCGGCCGGTCCACCCCACTATCGGTGTGTGCCTTGATTCCCCTCTTTCTCTGTTTCTATATTTATTTCTCGCCCTCCCCTCCCGTTCTATGGTTTTATATATGTATACGCTGCTTTTTTCCATAATATATGCTGCATGATGGATTCTCTTTTTTTTTCTCTCTCTCTCTCTCTCTCTGTGTAGTTGGCGAAATGGTGACCACGCACACTGCAAGGATTGCAGTCTCCAACTCAGCGATGTTCTGATATGCGTAGATGCATTACTTGTAAATTTATTAACTTATCCAGCCCACCGTCTATTTATGATTTATAACGGATTATTATTTACAGGAGTCGCATGTGTACGCAGTGCAACACGTTCGGGCTTCGGGGGCACACCATAGAGACGACCAGACACCACACAGTATAGTGACGCATGCGCTCTCGTTGCCGCCGCCACACCCCATAGTGCTTAAAAATGATATCTATCGGTATACTTATAAGTATATAGTACTTATTGATAACTGTGTGGATAGGTTTGGAGTAGTATAGAATAGACAAGGTGACTCTTCAAAGAGTAACTTTTGGTGCGACTGCAACATCTACAACAGTTGTAAAATACACTGCTTTTAATATTATTCATTTGCAATTGAATCTACAATACATATGATAGGTACGTATGTATTGGTATATACAACAAAAAATACAATACACCACGAAGGCTGTGGGGCTGTGGCAGTCAATTTCAAAGCTTATTCGCTTGCAATTACGGAGTTCGCGTGAGAGCGCAAAAAGCATTTATTATAATTGTCAATGCGCCTATATTATACATACGCTACGCCCACGGTATATGCGGGTTGATGTATGGTGTATACACTGCATCAGACCCATTGACGTGGTAAGTAACACTCGGGTCGTGTGATAAGTAGGTATACTTGCTTTATACGGAGGCGCGTGTTGTAACGAATATCGCGTGTCAGTTGAGAGTTCGAGGGTGAATTGAATTTTTCCCGCGGTACGCGACGCAGTGGAAGAGGGGTGGATATGGTAACGCTGACCACCCCTTTTTTTTTCAACAACTCGATCCTACGAACTTTTCCTTCCTTTTTCTTTATTTCTGTCGCTCTTTGATTTTTTTTTCCGCCTTTCAAGTGGTTTTCAATGTTTTGGGTGTGGGTTGCTAATGGTGAACATGTCTTGTTAATTTTAGGAAAGCAATGTGTCCGTTTGGATGGAAAAAAAGATGATCTTACGATCCAAAAATATGTGAAGTATCTTTCTCTAATCAAATGCAACGCAACATGCTAACAACTTCCCTGTCGAGTGGGTATAATTACAGATTTATTTTATTTTTCGATAACGTGAGTATTGATAAAACTTACCTGTAATTTTGTTAAAAAAATTTTTTCAGCCTTTACCTCCAAGGCGATCAGATGGTATGGTTGATTCTGTAAAATGATAACACTGTTATCGTGAATAAGTCTACTTGTACATCATCACCTTTGACGCACATGCTCGGGTACAGTATGTGTATACATGCATCATGCGTTCGATGAACTCTTCCATCGTAAGTATATATATAAGTGAAGAAATTACGTTATGTCCAACGCGGGTATCTTCACAAGCTCATCTCGAGCGAGTTGGTTTCCTCGGCAAAAAGTTAATTCGATCGAGCGAGCGATGACATTTTTCTATAAAATGTACTCAGTACCTCCTGTGTACAGCACCCGTACTGCTCCTATACTTAACATTATTTTTATTTTTTTACAAAATTACAATTGAAGCGAAAGAAAGGAAAAATAAAGTTTGGAATTCGCCTACCGAACAGATCTCAGTTAAATTGGCACTGTAACGTGTGGGATACACGAAGCTCTCGAGAGCTTTCAATTGCAGGACGCACACCCCGGTGTTATTATACACGCCGTTGTGAGAGCCCGAGCGTTAGTTACTTAAGACTCGCTTCGTATTTATTAGTGCACACACGAGCCGCCCAGAGGCTGCCGGCCGGCGACTCTGACTTTTGCCTTGACAATCGACAGCCGGGAATTTTTCTCGCCTGAATCACCATCGTCATCATCATCATCAGCCCGCGCATTCACGCGACCCCCAACAGTGGGTTAAGCCATACACATACTGACGTACAAGTATACTGTCATGTGAATGGTTGAGTGTTTGGCTTCGCGTGCCTCGCGTTACACATCTTTATTCTCTTCAATCGTTGCTTGTATCAAGTATAAATACATCTGTCAGTGAAGCGCTACTGACTTTAATAATGCGCCCCGTTGTTCCTTCCCTTTTGGAATTTTTCTGTGATGCGCGCATCCGGCTTTTTTCCCACCGATACTCACCAGACTTTTTCTCGAGCTCCACACTATTTTTCGACCTATCGACTGATCAAAGCTGCTTTTGTATGTGTGAAGGCATTATTATATACACCTCGTACTGTGAGAACGACAATTTGTAAAAAAAAGGCTGATTTGCTCGTTAATTTATTGTTGTTGATGTCTCTCCTTTTAGTGTCAAAAAGTACAAACTTTCCAGGTACATTTTTCCTACGCGCACTCCACCATCAACCACGTTATTCGCGATAGTCGCGTATACCTATGCATATAAGTATCGGAAAAAGTGTCCCCTCGCGGCTTTTCATTTGATATTCCGTTGACGTTCGATGATACCTTCCTGCTGCTGTTTACACGGATTCATGTAGTGGCATGTTCGATGATTAAACTTGCGCTGTAGCTGATTCCTCTGCGGCCTTTTTTTTTTTTTTTTTGTTTGAACCGTGAAAAATAAACCAGACCATCTTTTTACCCCATGAAATATTTCGTAGATCGACGGCGTCCCTTCAAACACCCACCCGTACACGCTCAATCTACATTTTTCCAATCATTCAAGTTTATGCTTTTTTCCATGCATATACTTGAGGAAAATCAAATGTTCTCCCACCCGGACTATATAAAGTATTTACTAAAGCATATGTATAACAAACCCGAGCCCTAGAACTGTAGTATTTTATAAATCAACATTTTCCACGGGATGTAAATAAGTAAGTGCAACCCAAAACTATAT
Organism: Copidosoma floridanum; assembly: GCF_000648655.2. Next base: position 313,145 of record NW_019379466.1, on the reverse strand, counting down.
TATAATGGAAAGCACTCGAGTCTCTCTCGTTCCGTGGAAAATCAACAACAGCCTCGTTTTACAATCCTGCACTTTTAACATTATTTAGTCTCGACACGTACTTACAAGCCGACGTTGACTCTAAACAGATTTGGTCTCCCATTCTCTCTCTCTCTCTCATAAGAAAGACTCATTTTCCGAGATAATACATAAACTTTTCCAACGACTCCTCTCACGTATAGTATCATATTTACATTTTTCCCTCCTGTTTACGAGACAGCGAATTAAATTTCACGTAGAGCGAAAACAATACGCGCATTCGTTTATCCACAAGTTGTAAGGGAACAAACGGTTTTTTTTAACGATCACGGCTTTCCAACCACCGCATCCGATTTTTTTCGAAGAGCCGATCGATCGATGACGCCTGCCGCACCGGAAAAATCGTAAAAAAATCATCAGGCGCTTGCTTCGACTCGGCACTCGCACCCGCACACGTGAGCTCGTAAATCTCAAAGTTTCAACGAGCCACTCCATGCACCCTCCAAGTCTTCTTTCGACAGCGGAACACAAGAACATCATTTTCGTTTCCCAAGTCTTTCGCGAAGCGATTTTATTGAAAAAAAAAAAGGCAAAATTTTCACTCGGCATTACCCACTGATGGTCCCACGATAAATCGGCGAAACGTGGAAATTCGAATCTCTCAAATTCCCTTCGAAGAGCCGTTAAGCTGAACACGCGTCGTGCACACACGTACGACCGACAAAGCCGTCCCTTATTCCCTTCGGCCCATCCGAGTGCATATTATACACTATATTACACGTATTCCCTATACACACGTGGGTATGTGCATGTGCACTGGCACGAATTGTCGTTTACAACCCTCTCGCTCTCTCCCTTGGCAAATTCAACGCGTGTGCCTTGGAATCGACGGGAAAAGGCCTCCTTCGAAGATGTGCTTTTCGCTTTCACGTGCATTTATAATTGCCGTATATGGCCAATGCGCGAAGGGTGGACTTTGGAATTCATAAAAGGCTCAAGTCTACACATCTGCTCGGGAAGTTCATGCTTGTTGTACTTACACGGAGCTTGATTGTTTTCTGGACGATCGAAATCGCGACTTATGGGGTTCGTGGAACGAAAATTGATAAAACACTCACAGGAAAAGCCGTCGTTTTACACGATTCGCGGGAAATGGAAAAAAAGTTTTAATAGGCCGCTGCTGGGGTGGTCGCGCGCAGTGAGTCAAGACTTTACGAAACAAAATTAAAAAAAAAAACAAAAAAAAAAAAAACCCGATTTTCTCTCGAAATGACGCGCACGCTGTGTATATGCATGCATGTACATGTAATTGGGTAAAATTAACCCTGCGTGGTTTCTTTCCAACTTTCTGTGTATACACATTTGGAATTATCGCTCCTGAATAAACATACGCGCACAGCCTCCGCGTATACATAAACCAGACGTCGTTGAATGAGCATTGATAGCATATATAGAAAATGCTGCTGGTACCTACTTACTTACTTTGTGTACACGTAAGTATAGAAAAAAGAGTAGCACGTTCACGTTTTGTGAGTAAGTATATACACAACCCAGCATATGTGGGTGTACGCACGTATTTCTGTATAGTTACAACTGAATGCACGCAAGATAGTAGGTACATATTTATACAGTGTATAGCAGTGCCGACATCATCATCGTGGGATCAATTTTTCGGACCCTCCGTTTCTGCTTTGTAATGGACGGCCCACTTTGGTCTCTCTATATTATACCTACATATTATATATTTTTATATATATATATATATACGTATACCTACATAATGCTCGTATTTATACGTGTAAGCTCGAATTAAAAGTCAGAGAACCAGAGCTTCCCTCGTCTCTGAAAGAAGAATAATAATATACGCCCTCGCGTGTCCCTAAACTGGTGACTCACACGTACACGTTATACATTTATATATGTAACTGCACTCGCGCGAGTTAAGTGCGACAATTTCAACACGAGTGATTCAATGTCCCCTGATGAGGATCGTTGCTCTGTATATAATAGGGGGGTATAATATAATACGTATACATTATACGTATGTGTAAAGACTTTGAAATATTTCCTTGTAGTCTACTCCACTTTTCACGACTCGTTTACCGATCGCTGACCATATATGGTCATATAAATAGACTAAAAGTAATTTTAAAAATTTTGTAATTTTATCAACGATGTGCGATTTGAAACAACCCTCTCGCGTGCGCGTGAGACCTTGAAAGGGACAAAAAAAAAAAAAAATTAAATACAAAATACATGAAGTATCAAAAATGGCCTTCACTGCTTGTGTCACCCGCAAAGTTTTTTTAATTGTTCATCATAATATTTATACACGTTGTACCATTGCGGTATATGCCTGCGCCCCGTTACACTTTAACAGAAACGTATATACATATAATGATAATAGCAACGCGAGGTTGTAAAAATAGGTACGCGTGTACGCTGTTGGCTCTACCCCCATGTAATGTGGGTACAAGGTGTTGTATATATGTATATAGGTACCATACGATAGTTCTGCGGAGCTCCGTTTTTAGCTCTGCATATCGATTTCCGGCACAATAGCCTCGGCGCATATTTAATTTACGAGTTGCCTTCGTCGACGCACTGCACACATACATCCTATACCTACATAGGTACACATATCCCTGCGTGATGTTTGCTCGCGTGGGTGCGTCGTTTGTTTCTTCCTCTGTGTCTCTGTTTCCCTCACCCCCCCCCCCCCCCCCACCAACCTCCATTGGCTTCCGGACGCGTGCAAGGCATACACTACTGTATAGCTCATGTGCCATTGCATGTAGAATCCACTCTAATTGGATTTATATATATATACACATCGATTTCGATACCCGATACCACTATGGTTTTTTTTCCCACTTTAATTTTGAGCTTTGAATTTTAGGTGGGAAAAATGTGTACGCTTCCAGAGATGAAGTTATAAAGTGGGTACTTTGTTCATTAAAGCGCATAGCGGAGTGTTGCTCCTGATTCTTCGCTCGGGGAGTTCCGGTAATTATATACGCGTAGAGCTCGCTAACAAGTACCTACTTCTTAAGCCGCGAGGGGATTTCGGGAGACTCTTCGAACTCGCGCGTGTAATAACCGAAAGAGACGCAAAACAAAATTCTTTTTTTTTTTTTTTCTTCCTCTCGCACGATAATTAAGTACATAGGGACAAAACGAAAAAAATTGTTAAACGTTATGGATGCTCACGCGTGCCAATGTAACAATATATATGACACCAGGTAATCAGTGAAAGTGACGGCCGGCCGTTGAACTCGTAAACACGAGGTTCAAAGGTGAAGCACTTGAAGAGCCGTGTACCGCCGCTATTTACGCGTCCGTCTGTTGTTTGTATAGGTGTATTCGCGCTGTGTAGCGGCGGGTCTCGCCCTTCGAGCCCTCCCTGTCTTCCGTGGAAAGTTCCGACTTCAAAATAAATCGGTTGATCGCTAATTTCTGTGTTTAATTTTATCGCGTACTGAGTTCACCGGCGAGTCGAGATTAAGCGCAATCTTTTATGGACTTGTCGAGACATTTCAATCTCGACTCGGAGGGAAAATATATATTTGGAACAGTTAAATCAAGGGTTTCACAACTGTTATTACCAAATTCGGTAATAACGGTTGTGTAACCGGAACTGATTAAACTGAATTTGATTTCAAACCGATTTACGTACAAATTTAGATTGAAGAAAAAAATTAGCTGCGTATGAAAGCAAACGAAAAAATCTTCAACGCGGCAGCTAGTCAACGCCCCTTGCCGCGCGTATCTTCTTTTCGAGGGAGCGGGTGGAAAGACGAAATTTAATTAACGGAGTGCATTAGCGTTTTGCGCTCGAGCGGTTGGAAAACGCCACAGATATAAAAAGGACGCGCGTAAATCGTGTACTTTTGCTTGGATCGGTTTCCCCATGACGTACATTTTCATTCGTTTTTTTTTTTTTTTCATTTTTACGTAAAAAAAACACTATGTGCTTTGGTGTTTCATAGGTCGTTGCTTTCACCTTGCATAAGATTTTGAAAATGATCGACTTTGTATCTTTCGATTCGCAGGATAAAACGGAAAAAAAAATTTGTCAAAACTTTTTTCTTAAAATTTCAATTACTCCTTTCATTTGCTCATCCATCTATGACTTATATCCGGGTTATCAGATGGAATAAAGTAGTTAAATTTTTAATTAAATGCGGGGATTCTTTGCAAGGCTACACGTATACAGATATTGGTACAAACTTGACTTTCGAAGCCTGAGCTTCTTGAGAACGATCTCGTACGCAGCTACGATGCTCGATGTTTGTTTAATGAGTTTGGGGTAGTTGTGTATACCAGATGCAATTAGTAGAGTTCATTTTTTCGTTTTTAGTTGGAAACTGAAATCAGCGATCCGTGAAAGCCGTGAGTAGAAATTAAACACACGGCATTAAATTATTACTAATCTATCTAGCCAGCTTGGCTAAAATTAGATTCTTGAAAGCCATTTGTATTGTTTATTAACACTACAGTAAAATAAATTGCTCTTCCTCGATATTGGTTTTACAGTCATCGGTTTCATACTATTTAATTTATAAGATAAATCAGTGGTAGAGTATGAGTTTTTATTAATTTTTTTTTTCCAATTTTACAACTTTTATTGATCGAAAGACTAATCAATCAGGAAATAAAAATTTAAAAAATTTAAAAAAAGTAAAGTTTAACTATACCACGTAATCATCCGTACGTACATTTCGTTAACGACTTTTCAAGAATTTTTTTAAATTGTCGTTTGGGATAATTATACCTATCGTACAACACGTAAAAAAATATCAGTCACCTCGTAACGCGTTTAAGTGGTAAAATACTCATAAAATAAGATGAAACCAACTGTCTGACTTTTTTTTTTAAATAGTATGTTTGAGGGTAAATGAAACCATGGATCATTTTGTACAATAAAATCTTTATTTAAATAAAATTTTTTTTTCACTTCATCAAAATCATACCAATAAACTATAAATATGTAGTACAATAAAAAATACTTCAGGGAAACACAAAAAAAAAAAATATCGCCCAAACACACAAAAAACTTCCTAAAAAATGCCATTGCCTTCTTTCTATATACTTTCTCAATTACAAACAAAAGAATAGAGCAAAAATAAAAACAGTAGGTAATAAAAGTAATTTATTGGAAGAGATGCTGAAGCGGCGCGCGTGATATGTTGAAAAACCACCGATGTAGAAAAAAAAAACTACCTTCACATGACAACGCAGCCCCGCATAATATTTATTACCAATACTCATGTATGTATACTCTTTACTACACGAAGGAAGAAATGAGTAGGATACGGCTTTCGATACAAAGTCTAAGGTGATGATATAACGGATGCGCGATATACTTAACTGTCTACTTTTTTACTTAACTGAGATTACACACACTATGTTTTTGTTGCCTATTGCTCTTTAAAAACCATCAATTCACGTTACACTGATATACTTAATACCGTTTTTGTTCTTTTTAATGTTCATTCACTAAATTTCAAATTTTCTAACGGACAAATTTTTTATGAATAATTATTTTACAGATGGTAAAACTATACACATGTGGATGGTTCGAAAAAAAATTGTCACAGCGATTGTCGTGTGTGAATCGTGATCAACTTAATCGTAAATGTAATAATGGTACGAAAGCAATTAAGACATCATGTATAAAATAACGACGATAAAATATATGCAAATACATAAATTATAAATAAACATAAATTTTTTTTTTCTTTTCGTTTAAATTAAAATACATAAGCATTATTGGCCTTCTCGACAACTTAACGATAGATATGCTAATATTTATTTTGTTGAATCTAAATATAGTGTACGTGCTTATTTGTGATTCCTTAAAAATTAAACACCTCCCCTTAATTTTCGGCTAGTTATTAATCAATCGTGTAAAACTTTTTAAGTCACTTATCACATATTATTCGAAGATCTTTTGCGATCCGATTAGGACCTACACATAAATAATAAAATTTTACTTTGAAATACTTGATACGTGTGAGTATACGTATACGAAATACTCATCCGAAGTACAATATTTTATACTGTTGAAAAGAAATACAATCGTCGAAAATACTGTCACGCAAATGGGAAACCATTGCCACTTTGTCCTGATGACACAATGTAAAAATTGTTTACCCAAAGACAAAAAAATTTATGTGACAATTTTTTATCATTCCTATTTTAAATACAATTGACAATGTTCACTTTGCACAGTTAATTGCTTCATACGGTGATGTATTACGAAAATTAGCTAGAAAACTTTTTCACAAATTCCGACGCTACATTCGTACGAGCAAACGATCGCCTAGTAGACCTTTTCGTCTGACACTGTCATTGGTGCAACATTTCATGGACGTATATTGTAACACTTGTAGCTCATTCGAAATCACATTTTATCACATTATCGACAACATCGCAGTTTATTGCTGTAATTATAAAAAAAAAAAAAAAAATACTTCTTGTCCAACGTTGAAACAATAGAACGCAACGTTAATAAATAAATAAATCCAGTGTCTAAAGTAAGTCCACAAGGCGATCGGTATCTCGATCGAAACGATTCGTGTTTACGACTGTTTAGTCACGAACCATCCCGGCGAGGAAAGTCAATTATCCAATCAAACTACTGTCACCTACGTTTTACTTTATACTTATTACGAAAAAGAAAAGAATCGCGCGCGCGACCTCGATACGTACGGAATGAAGAAGCGATTGTTTCAGAGAGAAACAATCATCTTCCACTATTTCTCTCTTTTTCAAAAAAATTTTTTTTAAATTATTTTCCGCTCATATTGCGACGACGAAGAGTATTTAACGTTGATTGTTCACTGTAACAATCGTGTCGCGATCGTTCCATGCGTTTCGGTTATTTGGATTTTAATATTTTTCTTTATCTTCGTTGTATTGTTTATCAAGACGAAATTTTCTTTTTTTTTTTTTTTTTTTTTTTTTTTTAAAATGAACAATCGGTAGAATACTGTTAACACTTCTTTTGTGATGATTTAAAAAAAATACCTTTTTTCTTTACATGTGCCGTATATGTATACCTACATGTTGAATGGGTGATGTTGAGTGTGAAGCCTCTTCGATGACTGTTCATCGATTTTATCGTTTAAAAATACACTTTTCAAAACAAACCCATATGGAAATAGATTGTTATCATCATCATCATCATCATCATCATCATCATCATCTTTCTGTTTGTATTAAAAATAAATGCTTTTTTTCGCAAATGCAGAATCATCGAAGAGGTCATTGATTAACGCTGGATATCTTACATTTTACAAACAAAAATCATTTGAACAATGACTTTTATACATAGCAACGTTAGTCAATTGATGAGGTTGTGCTGCACGAGGAGACCTTTTTTCTGATAATCCAAGTCCATACAGATATTTTTCAACACAGGTATGAAATATTTCACAAACATTTATGATGAAACTTTGCATTCGGAATGATTTTTTCGATTAATAGGTACGATATAAACGCACACACGTATGCAATGAAAATTCTCTCGCATTGTAAAAAGAAAAAAACAATCGCTTCTCGACGGACAACCTCGTAAATAAAATACATCGCTGGTTGACATAAAAATTAATATACATCTCACAAATCACAAGCATTTTCTTTCGCTATAAATAAAACTATTCAGTTGTATTATGTTTTATATAACATATTATGCTTGAAACGCAGTAAACGAAAATTCGTTTTAACATGCATTCAAATTATCCTTCACTTTTCATGAACATTTTTTTTTTTTTTTTTTTTTTTTTTTTTTTCGTAAAAATGCTTGATTTAAAAAATGGCAAAAAGGAGGACGAGTACAGCTCTGTCGACGACAAAAGACCCCGAGCTTACAAATCACTTCCTCGCCGCATAAACGCACCCACTTGGAAAAAAGAAAAAAAAACCAGGAATACTTAACACACGCACGGAACGACGACTCGACGGCACGCGCGTCTAGATATTTAACTATATCAAACAGTACTTGGTGTTGTTATTGTTGTTATGTATATTACGAGTCGGCGTCCTGCAGATTGATCTTGAGGTCGTCCCGGTCGTCGAGCTCGTTATCCGTGTCGATGCTGCAGCTACGCACGGCCGGCGATCCCTTACCCCCCGTCCAGCGCTCCTTCCAACTCTCCAGCCTCAACACCTGCGTGGTGCATTAAAAATTTTTTTAAAACTTTTTATAAAATTATAGTGATGGGGGGACGCAAAAGTTGAAAGTCGCTCCTTTGGCGAGCGTATATCGTTACTCATGCACATATTTGAGGTTTTCTTTTCATTTCGATCCACATAAATGTACTGAAGTGTAGTGTTTGAAAACATTTATTAGATGGATATATAATCATAGGCTTCATGCAGTTGGCAAATATTACATGTTGAGCGTTTTAAAGAGTAAATCATACTGAGATGTGTCGTATTTGATGGAAGTTAAAAAAATAATGCTCGCGAAATTAACTTTAACACTTTCGCATCCGCCAAAACAAACCATCATTCATTTTTTTTTTTTTATTCGGAGAGTACGCGATAACTGATGTGGATTATTTTGTCTACGTCAAACATGTGTTTCATTGTATATCTAGTTGTACATCACCTACTTTATCTAATTGTACTTTTATCTAAGGCTTCTAAGAATTAATTCAAACAACAATGTCTTACATTGTAAATTCATAGTTCATTCAATACTTTATTATACAACACTTAAACATAAATTACTAGGGAAAAATACAACACAGACAAAGAATAAAAGTATACATTATTTTAGTGTAAGTATGTTAGTAAACAGTGATCGATGGATATAAAATTATGTACAACAATATCTAAAAAACACTACATTGTAAATTTTAGTAAAGAAACGGAAATATGATAAATAGCACATGCTCTAATGAAAAGATGTGACACATCTACTGACACACAATTAAAACGGTAACGAACAAAAAAAAAAAAAATACAACTAAACACACAAATACATCACGCACAGTTAAGTGATACCAGTCAGAGTTCGTCGCATTTAAGTATTTGACTTACTTTCAGTTTCGCCCATTGGTCTGAAAGTAAGTATAAAGCATCAGTTTTCAATAGACAGCTTTTTCAAGTTTTTGTCTATGGATTATTGTTACAGCTATTAAAAAAAAAAAACAATACTAATTTTCTGATTGTACTTTAAAATTCTCTAGAAAAACACATAAGTGATACTAAAATTGAACATATACTATAGCTTTAGCACGATAAGTTTATAACTACAACTAAAAAATTACTTTGAATTAATATTCTTTAGTTATACGTGTTACAGACGGTAAAGCAAGAAAATTCTAAAACACATTGGAGATGTAAGAAAAAGTTTTTTTTTAAATGCCGACGAGTTTTTCAAAACTTACTCGAGCCATGTCAAGAGTTCTATCTCCGGACTGATGATTGGTGTGGGACACTAATGCGACAAAACACAACAGAAATATAGTGAGTTAGTCGTAAATAAGTGGCGTGTTCTTTTAATCGTAAGCTTTACCTTGGCAGAAAGATTACACCTTTTTTTTTTTTTTTTTTTTTTTTTTTTTCGGTATATGTTTATTTATTTTTCAATCGTTCAATGTGCAAGCAATATGTATTAATATTTGACTTCTTGGTCATTATACATCTATAGTAACTGTTTTGATATAACAGATTGGCAAAGAAGAATCTTGAATTGTTCATCCAAGCCAAAAGTGTAAAATCACCGATTGAGCCGGTGACGATTTATTTTCACCGCTGACCGCACTCTGGTTTCATTTTCATTTCACCCGTGTATATGCGTCAACAACAGCAAAGCGTCACTCATCTAATTTTAAATATTGTGAAAAAGCAACGACGCGTATCGCACCTGATTGAAGTACTTGAGCGAGAACTGATACATCGAATCGACGAGGGCGAGACTCGCGACGACAAAGTACAGAACCGAGCCGTGGCTGGCGACGCTTCTGTATCCCTCGCGAGCNCAGCCCAACGATGAACCCTGTACGATCCAGATTTAGCGCTTCGGATTTTATTCAGACCACTTTATATTTTTATTTTTTTTTTTTCTCAACTAAACTTACGCACATGAGCGAATCCAATTCGTGCGAACGATTTGCTTTTTAAAAAAGCAATTCTGAAAAATTTGTAAAAAAAAAAAAAGAAATATACAGTCATAAGAAATCAGAGCCAAGTACTGTATATTTATACTGTGAGGCATGATTGAGCTTTACTTTATTATCAAATAAAAAAAATTAACGTCGATTGAAATGAAAGCTATGTATAGCATCGATTGAACCAAAAAACAAAGTTTTTCTTATCGAGGCAAGTGAAAATATATGTAAGCAAAGCACGATTATCGTTGTTATGTATTTTGTAGTCGCCTATGCACAGAAGCGAGGAAAGCTTTGTTATTAATAATTTGCTGAAAAACCTCTGGGGTGTTTCTCATGTCTTTTCGTATTTATAAACAAATTTTGCAGACGTAAATTTCCATTTAGTCGAGTGGCTGTGTTATATATTGTACAGTGCAATGTTAAGCTGTTTAAAAAGCATGACTCCCCTCCCACACGTTGAAGTAAGAAGTAACTTGTCACGACTCAAATTCTTTATTGATGTTGCATTTGACTGTGTGTTTTACCTCTTACTGCAATGCAGGACGTTTTACCGGATATTTTCACGCTGCGGACAAGTTTATTATTTATCAACATGACCCTGCGACAGCCGTGTGCAAATGCTGTGTGAAAAAAAATGTATAGGTATCGCAGAATCACGTGGCACCGAAATAATCAAGAGTTCCGAGAAACAAAAGCTTGAAAGCAGTCGATCGATACTCACTTCAGCCTTCAGCTCCGCAACTTTGTCTTGCAGTTCTCGTACGCGTTCGCTGTCATCCATGTTGTTTCTCAGCTCGCCCTCGGTGTACATTTCTTCGTTCTGCAACGACGACGAAAATATTGTTTTTCTTTAACTGTTCGTACCTTTCTATTGTACCAGATAATGAAGAAACATAAACTTCCTACTTTTAACTCGAGCACCGATATCTTTTGCGCGAGCTCGGCGACTTGCTGGGCGTGCTCGGCGTCCCTGATCCTCGCCATCATCGTGTCGTCCTTCATCTTGGACTCGAGATCTGTGTACCTATCGTGTGCCTCCCTGAGCTTCGTCTCGAGCTCCTTTTCGCGCGCCAGAGCCACCTCGAGCTGATCCCTAAGTACTTTGCCGTTCTCGTCCTGGCGGCGCAACTGGTTCGTCGACACCTGCACCTGCGTCTCCAGCTCCATGACCTTGAGCCTGAGCTCCTTGACCTCCGTGAGCGCCTCCATCTCGCGAATCCGCGTCGTCATCAGATCCTCCTCGAGCTTCTGCACCTCGTGGCCCCGATTTTCCCAAAACAGAAGCTTTTTCGGCGTCGAGTCGGCAGCTGGGGCCGCATGTGAGGCTCTGTGCTCCTGCAGATGCTTCTGCCACGCCACGCTGAGCTCCGATACCCTCTGACGGAGATCCTGAACGAAAGCAAAAAAAAAATCCACACTCAATTCAAAGCTATCAAGAGAAAAAAGAAAAAAGAAAAAAAACAGCGATAGATCTCACTTTGAGCGACAAATTTGCCTCGGCCTCCCTGAGCTTGACTGCGATGAGCTCCTCCTGCAGATGCGCCACCGAGTTGTCGGGCGTGCTTTCCCTAAGCGTCTTTTTGTCCTGCTCGAGCTCCTGTATGCGTCCCCTGAGCTCCCTTATCGTCACCTCGTTCTCGGCCTCGCGCAGCCTCACCCTCACCAGCTCTTCCTGCAGGCACTGTATCATATCCTCCTTTTGGCCGAGCTCCTCCTGCTTAGAACTGATCTCGTCCAACGACGACTGCTTCGAATTGACGTTCTCTTCCAGCAGAATCGACAGCGAGCGCAGCTCCTCGTGCGCCTGCTCCAGCTGGTGCGACGTTTCCAAGTGGGTGTGCCGCAGCGCGGTCAGCTCCCGCTGGATCACAAAGGCCGTCTCTTCTTCCTCTGCACGGGAAACTTGACCTCGCACCAGTCTGTCGGCTGAAAGTTTCAAAGGGCCATCAGTTGTTGCTTTTGCTCGTTCTCGCGCGCGCCTTACAAAACTCACCCAGCTCAGCGGATTCAGCCTCGAGCAGTTCCGTCCTCTGCCTGAGCAGTCTGTTTTCCGCCCTGAGCCTCCTCAGCTCGACCATCTCTTCCTGCTCCTTCATCTTCAGGACCGTGTAGTCCTTTTCGAGTTTCTTCATCCGCTTGGGGTTGATCTTCATGCTGTAAGCGATGGTCATGAGCCGATCGGGATCCGACTCGGCTCGGCCGGGCAACTCCTTCTGGAAGAACTGGGCAACCAAACGACTTTTCACTCCACTTCCAATAGTATCAACGATACAAGAGTACAATTGCATAAAAAAAAAACACTCACCTTGAGCATTCCCTCCATGTCCAAGCTGAGCAGGTCCTCCTTGCCGAGCTGCAGCATGGCGAGGGCGCACTTGAAGATGATCTCCATGCCCTCGGAGAGAAAGACGTCGAAGATGCGACAGGCGAGCGGAAGGGTCAGAGCTGTCGTGAATAGCGTGAGGAACCACGAGGACGCGTACATGGACGTGTGAAAGCCCTGGGCCGTGAAGTGGGCGTAGAGCTCCGGATGGGTATCGGCGACCAGGTGCTCGAGCTGGTACATGCAGACCCCGAGCTCGGCCATCGACGGCTTGAACATGTCCCGCAGACGGTAGTCCTGCATAAGGGCGACCAGCACGGCAAAGGCCTCCTCTTCCGGCATTTGCTGCGTTTTTTGGAAAAAAAAAAAAAAAAAAAAAAAAAATGTATAACCGATTCGGCATGTACTTGTCGTTTCGAAGCAGGGGAGGAGCCCTCACCTGCATGAGCAGCAGCCCAACGATGAACCCTGAGCCCTGGCAGTAGCCGACCTCGCGGTCGTAGAGGCTGTAGGCCTTCATGACGTTGAACAGGCTCTCCTGGCCGAGGCCGTCCTTCTCCTTGAAGAAATCGTGCTCCGGATAAGTCCGGGCTATGTCGCGTCTAATTATCCTCTCGCAGGCCGAGGTGCACTTTATGTACTCGGCGAATTGTTTCTTCACCGGTGAATCGTGGGCGCCGCACAACAACTGCCACGCGATCGCTCTACAAACAAATCAACAAATATAAACACGAATCCATATAGAGGTGGATGATGTACTTGATTGGGATTGAGCGACTCACCGGAAGTGATGCGGTATGCCCTGGCGCACGAGTTCCTTGATGTAATCCTTGCGCCTCTTCCACTGGTTGTCCCAGTCGTTGACGATGCCACCCCAGGTCGTCCAATTTTCCTCGCCATCGTCCGCCGGGGGTGTGTCGCGCCTGATCGCGTTAACCGAGCCCGACGGGGCCGCCGCCTCGCTGCAATTGTTCGAGGCCGTGCCATTGTTGCTGCCGCTGTTGTTGGCGCTGCAGCCCGAGGCCAGGGACGCCTGGGACGCGTCCGAGCCCTTGCGGCTGTGGCCGCTCTGCAGCGAGCTCAGCGACTTCGCGTCCGACTCTATTAGCCTGCGAGTCATTTTTGCTTTTCTTTTCTTTTCTTTCTCAACACTCACTCTGATTAGCCCTACTTTCTTGTTAAGCGGTGAAAAAAAAAATAATAATAATAATAATAATAAAATAAAANTGCTACCATCGCACATAATATGTATATGTATGGAAAAAAAAAAAAAAAAGAAAAAAGAAAAAAAGAGGGACATGGATTTCTCTCTCGAAGATCATCGAATTGTTTCTCCATCTCTCGCGGCGTTGCACAAAAAAGGTCACGCCAACAGTTTTGTTTCTCAACACTTGAGGAAAAAAAATGGCAAACGGACCGAAAATAAAACTTTTTTTTCAAACCTATCTTTGTACTTTTTTTTTTCACAATCGATAATTTTTATCTACATACTTATTGGATACTCTTTTATTTTCCTCGCTAAATATAAATATACAATCTCGATACCATTAGGATGCAATCAACAAATAACAAACAGCTTTTGATAGTCGACCATCGGTATTCGGTCGGAGCACTGCTCAAGTTCATCCAATGAAACTTGGGATTAAAAAAAACAATCGTGTCAACCGTGCCGTTTCATCCATGATTATATTCCAACAATAATAATAATAAAATAAAATAAAGTATATAATAAAGTGTTAATTTGGTGTAACCGATGCGCGCGTGACACATGCATATTATGATCATCCTTTGCGTGTGTACAAGGTAAGCGCCACTCGGGGAGAGTATGGACCTCGTGGTGACAAAAAAATAATGTACTCACGCTTGCTCGAATGAGCGATATTCTATATGATATACTTATTGAGATGGAAGGAAAAAAAAAAAAAAAAAAAGAGAAAAAGCGAACCTGTTGGCCTCTTCCAGCTTGGCTAGGAGCGCCAGCTCGTCCGTCGATACGTCCCTCGGCTGTTCGATGGTCGTCGCTGCTGTCGTCGTATCCCGGCCCCGGTGTTCGTCCTCGGTGCTGTTCCTTATACCGATGGCTTCCTCTAGGACCACGGCCGAGCTGCTGTTCAGGCACGCGACGCTCATCACCTTTCGTGTCCCATGACCCTTTGCCCGATACTCCCCTGGCTCCCTCTTCACCGATCTTTCTCTGTGATTGGTAAAAAAAAAAAAAAAAAGATATCCATTATTATCCACCAAGGGCTCTCTTTTTTTTTTTTTTTTTTTTTTGCTTCTTAACGAGAATGGGGGAAGGGGACACAACGAGTGAGCCACACGACAGCAGAGTTGGCCCTTTTGGACGATCGGCTTCGTTACGTACGTATTTCAGAGATCGTTATACTCATTTGGGGGCGAGGAGAGCTTTTTTTTGCTTTTTTTTTTTTTTTAGTGGAACCAGGAAAAAATTGATTCGAGAGAGAGAGAAAGGGGGTCGAGAGGCTCTCTTTGCAGTGTCATATATATATGCACGTGTAGGAAAGTGGGTGAGAAAGAAAAAAACGATTGTTGTGGTTGTACAGTTGTTACGTACGGACGTGGGCCCTTGGCAAGGACTGACTTGATGAATCTCGAGTGAAATTTTCAGTTTCCCCCCCCCCCCTTCGCCGCTTCCTCTCGTTGGTTATCGGAATAAAAATCATCCACGGCGAATGGGTCCAAAAATATCGGGCGCTACAGAGCACTCGAGAGCCATTCAACCACTCGAAAAAGCTCCAAAAGCCCCATCAACCGCACACGCGGGTAATGCAAAACGCGCAACATCGGAGCCTCCATCCTCGAGTCGACCCGCAGCGGCAACACGGAAAAATAAAAGAGCATAAAAATAAAACTAAAACAGAGACAGAGCCCAGGATAATTATTATTTTCTCGCTCCAAGGCCCATAAGTTCTTCCCTAATACGATGGTGGAGTGTGTAAGTATATAGAAGTAAGTATATGTATAGGTACCGCGTGACACAACTATGCTTAACTCGCAAATTGACGCCTAGAAGAGTAAGCAGCGGCGGCGCAATTGCACGACTCGCGGAATCGCCGTCGTAAAATAAGTACACATATATTACGTGGGCGACTTATCGCCGCGCGCGTACACTGCAGGCCTTATAACTGTTTATACACACATGTACGAGTACCACGGACTGTAACTGTACGTACAGTAGCCGAGCGCGTTATGTACATTTTTCCGACTCCAATTGTGGGAGTATGTGTGCAATTGTCATCATTTACATATTCATATCCATATAAGTGTTAAGGAATATGTAGACTTATTGGTGATGGTCGCTCGCATAATACACGTAAGTGACGTTTTCTCGAAACTTTTCCTATATACGCGCAGTGTATTGTCAACTTTGCCAATTAGCGCGGGATCGAGATTGCGCGTGAAAACTTTATTCGTCGATTCGTGTGTCGATGTCATCAATACATACGTAAATGTGGAAATTCGTACAGTGTCGTTGTGGACAAAGCGAGTTAGACCTCATTTGCTTCGCAATTTACGCTCCGTCTCAATCATATATTTGTCGAGTTGCGTTGTAACTCGTGATGTAATATCCTCTACTTTTTCAAGCGGACACTTGGATCGATAGGACTTTTTTTTTTTTTTTTTTTTTTTTTTTTAAAATGAACAATCGGTAGAATACTGTTAACACTTCTTTTGTGATGATTTAAAAAAAATACCTTTTTTCTTTACATGTGCCGTATATGTATACCTACATGTTGAATGGGTGATGTTGAGTGTGAAGCCTCTTCGATGACTGTTCATCGATTTTATCGTTTAAAAATACACTTTTCAAAACAAACCCATATGGAAATAGATTGTTATCATCATCATCATCATCATCATCATCATCATCATCTTTCTGTTTGTATTAAAAATAAATGCTTTTTTTCGCAAATGCAGAATCATCGAAGAGGTCATTGATTAACGCTGGATATCTTACATTTTACAAACAAAAATCATTTGAACAATGACTTTTATACATAGCAACGTTAGTCAATTGATGAGGTTGTGCTGCACGAGGAGACCTTTTTTCTGATAATCCAAGTCCATACAGATATTTTTCAACACAGGTATGAAATATTTCACAAACATTTATGATGAAACTTTGCATTCGGAATGATTTTTTCGATTAATAGGTACGATATAAACGCACACACGTATGCAATGAAAATTCTCTCGCATTGTAAAAAGAAAAAAACAATCGCTTCTCGACGGACAACCTCGTAAATAAAATACATCGCTGGTTGACATAAAAATTAATATACATCTCACAAATCACAAGCATTTTCTTTCGCTATAAATAAAACTATTCAGTTGTATTATGTTTTATATAACATATTATGCTTGAAACGCAGTAAACGAAAATTCGTTTTAACATGCATTCAAATTATCCTTCACTTTTCATGAACATTTTTTTTTTTTTTTTTTTTTTTTTTTTTTTTTTTTTTTTTTTNTTTGCAAAGTGTATTATTACTGCAATGTGAACGTGTTTGTCCAAGATTTTTTTTTTTTTTTTTTTTTTTTCATAACCATCAGGACTGACGCGCTTGTGACGCCGTGCTACTTATTGACCTGTAATTGATTGCCGATGTGTGTCACCTATAGGTGAGCAGGAGCTTTTATTCCATTATTAGACTCATATATATACGTTTACGTAACAATGCAGCGTTTGGCAAACTTTTTTTTTTCTTCTCCGCACTTTATACCTTTTTCAAGCGAGACATATGATGGATTTACGGCTGGTGATTTGATTTCACTCGAAATGAGATAAAACAACAACGATAACAAGTGATGATCAATCAATGGCCAGATTCAATTGTCATTTGGCCAACAAGTAGGTATGATGGTTTCAAAACAGGCGGACGACGGGCCGAGGGATAAAAAGCGTCCTTTCACTTTTCTGGGAGAAGCAGAATCATCGATGAATCATCGCGATTTGGCTGTTGGGCGGTTTATGTAAAAAAAAAAAAAAAAGAAAAAAGAAAAAAAGAGGGACATGGATTTCTCTCTCGAAGATCATCGAATTGTTTCTCCATCTCTCGCGGCGTTGCACAAAAAAGGTCACGCCAACAGTTTTGTTTCTCAACACTTGAGGAAAAAAAATGGCAAACGGACCGAAAATAAAACTTTTTTTTCAAACCTATCTTTGTACTTTTTTTTTTCACAATCGATAATTTTTATCTACATACTTATTGGATACTCTTTTATTTTCCTCGCTAAATATAAATATACAATCTCGATACCATTAGGATGCAATCAACAAATAACAAACAGCTTTTGATAGTCGACCATCGGTATTCGGTCGGAGCACTGCTCAAGTTCATCCAATGAAACTTGGGATTAAAAAAAACAATCGTGTCAACCGTGCCGTTTCATCCATGATTATATTCCAACAAACCAGAACAAAGGAGGCAAAAATACACGGCAAAAACCAACAACCCCAAGTGGCCATCGGAGGCGAAATTTGATTTAAAAGCCTCTCATCGATCCCTATAGCAAAAGCAGTAGTTACACAACCAATTCAATCACGGAACAAACTGTTGTTTTTGTTCTCCCATTGCTACGCCACCCGGAAAAACATCGGTGTCTCGAACCACGCGCGTGCACGAGCAGGGGAAGAAAAAAAAAAAAAAAAAAAAAAGGAGGAGGAGGACCGTCTCGGTTTTCGCATTTTTAACCAGAAGAAGGTGAATCATCCGGCTCATTCTCAGTCTGGAGACCCTCTCTCTTGGCGTGTGGTGGTCAATATTATACCTGGAGCGCATTGTACCTTGCTTCGCAACAACACCCATCACCTCATGGGGTAAGAAACCTGTTTTCTTGAGCGCACACGCGCGCATGAGTATGTATATGTGTCCGTTCCTCTGTGGGTATACCACTAAGTTGTATTATAGGTACCACGTGTACATCAGGTATGAGATGTACGATCAGTTATTTTCAATTTTTTTTTTTTCTCTCTCCCTCCCAACTCTATAGAATCCATTGTGCATTAGTCACGCGCTTTTACATTGCCTCGCATTGCACGTACAGGTATGCACATACTTACGGGCATTAGAAAATGTAATACCTATGTGTGCTCGAACTCTCAAGCGGTCGAGAGTGAGTCACAAGAAAACAGTGGTGCTTAGAACTGGATCGAGGTCCACTTATTTTTTTGTTTTTGTTTTTTAGAAAGTACCAATGTTATACATGCATGCGCAGTCAATTGGGAGAGGAGATGAGAAATCGGAAGTAAGAAAAGTAAGTATCCGGGGTGCGATTCCGCATAAAAGGCCGACCTACATTTTCATCCCCCGTTATTTCGTTCCATTGAATCTCTTCGACTAAATGTATGTATATGTACACACACCCGCGAGGCAGTCCCATAAAAAAAACACGCGGTTCCAAGTCTTATGTGCATAGGTACGTTACATTTACATCCGCGTTGTATATGTGAACAAAGCCCTGCCCCAAGAGGAACTATTTTCCTTTGTACAAGCAAACAACGATAAAGGGGCTGAGGGAAAAACCGCTCGGCAATCAAATAGCTGTGGGTCGAATATGTTTCAGTGCGCGCGTGTGACGGAGTTTTCACCGCGAGTTTATCGTGTGTACCTGTACAGAGAAGAAGCGTAGGAATAATGAAAAAAAAAGTTACGAAAAGAAGGCGTGAAGCTAATTAAAAGAGTACACTCGCGCGTACAGCGTAGGCGTGAAACGAACCCCCCCCCCCCCAAAGCCCAACAGGTGCGCTCGTTTGGCGATTTGTGCACACATAGGTCAAGGTGTACTGATACACGTACAAGGACCACACTCGTATCGCTGAGAACACGTGCGTAAGTACTTATATTATATATATCTATCAGTGTACGCGGTGGGTATATATATAAGGTACATATATTATAAACTAGGACGCTCGCAGCCTTGGGATAGTTTGTTATCTCCTGCGCTTTTGTATTATTTGCACCTACCTATATATACCTACGTGCGCATCGAAACACACGGACGAACTTTGCGCGAGGGAATCAAGGAAGATGGGAAAATCCGCAGTGTACTGGTTAGCGAAAAAGAAAAAGAAAAGAAAAAAAAAAAAAAAAGAACCGGGAGAGCCTCTGTTGTTTTGTTTCTCGCGCCGGCTTTCTCTCCCACGATCTTGTTTTATAGACCTGTGTGGAGGATCCGTGCGTGCGCGAAAAAAGCACCATCAGGGCGATTGTTGCCATGGGTAAAAGGAGCGCGACTCTACATAGCTGCCATATATTATGTTGGTATAAATATAAGATAGGTAGGTATAGGCATATAATGTTTGATTGTTGAAATTACGGGCCAACGTGGTTATAAGTATATATAGGTACACCTAGGTAGGTATATACACCCGACCCACTTATTGAACCATAGATGAATTTATGATTTTTTTTTTTTTTTTTTTGCCGTTGCTCCTGCAGGAGTAGGTTTTAATTTCAAAGGAATTTCGATAACGAAAAGCGTATATATATATACCCACGCGCGGATGGACCACGAGAGAAACAATGGGACGACGATCACTGATTTTTATTAGATTAGAGAAGCAGAGATTATACACGCGCGCAGTCTGATTTGTAAAATTTAACGCGTACAATATATTACATACACACACAGTCGCGTCCAATCAGTAGTGTCGCGTACAACTCAATCTTCGCGCCCGAGGGATCAATCGGCGCGGGTGGCGTCACCAGAGCCGTTGAAAATAAAAATTCTCGAATTATTTCGACAAAGAAAAAAAAAAAAAAAAAAAGAAGAAAATTGACGAAAAAGAGCTTTGCCGTACTTATTTGAACGAGTACACAGTTGTCGAGAACAGCTGTTGTGCGGTGGCTCTCGGTGCTTGCTGTATATGGGTATACATCCGCGCGTTAATGCACGTATGAAAAGAAAAAAGAGAAGAAAAAAAAAAGGAGCGAGGAAAATAGCCCGTCGCGTTTGTGGGTTAAGTGGCCCGAGAGAGTAGTCGCGCGGGGGGGAGTTTTCCTGAAAACTTTCACGTGAAAGCCTCCCGTCGCCGCTGTAATACCTACATCGATGCGAAAACCGAAATATACTTTTTCACGCAGATCCTACACGTTAACATCGATTAACCGAGGAAATAAACGACATTACGTGCCCATTTTCCACCACTATCAGTTACATATGTATGCCAAGAATCAATCCAGAAGCGATGAGCTACTTTGCGATCAATACTCCAATTCTAATAGAAATATAGTAAATAAAAAAAAAAACAAGTACCCACACCCCGTGGGGGAGCGTATAAAATTTAACGACCAACCACAGCGCAAAGCATCGCAACATCCCGCGTAAAAACAAAACAAAAAATTGTATCGCGTGCATCAGGTGCTTCTTCGCACAGAGAGAGAGAGAGAGAGCAGGTAATTACCGCGTGAAACGAACGTTTGCAACTATACCTCTGTGTGTGTGTACGTGCGTGGGAGGGGATGCAACGCGTGTTTAATGCCACCGTTTTATTCGCGCCTTTTCAACCGTGAACACATTTTTTTTTTTTTTTTTTTTTCTATTTTTTTCTTTCATTGTGTAAAAAACACACGCGCATTTATGCTAATGCCGCGTTTATACGTGCGTGTGTGTAGCGGAACGACGAGAGAGAGAGAGAGAGAAAAGGGGAGTGATTTTACGCGGTCGGTGGTACGTGTGTATGTATATCCGCGAAAATTACAGGCGAGGAGTACACGAGTAGTAGATAGGTAGATAGAGTTTGTTGCAGAGCTCAAACGTTGAGTAATACCTCCGGTCATCGGTATATATAGGTGTACCAGCTGTACGTATATGTATTATATATACAAAAGTATCCTTTAATCATTCATTCGGTGCGTTTTGTGTGTATATATATATGTATATTTGAGGATGCCACCGGCACAAGTAAAGTACCGTTAAAATCGTATTGCTGCCAAAATCGCTGTCGACGAGTTGAGATTTTTTTATTAAATAGTTCTAAGGCTTTTAAGCGCGAAAAGCGGAATTAATGAAGGAAAAAAAATTACCAAGCCAAAACTCGTCGCGCTCTGGTACTCCATTGTAATAACGAGTTGTTACTACACCCACGTGGTTGCCCACGGCCGAAGATATTATTCCTTTCTGCGTTATTGTTATTATTATTAATACATCGGGCATACCTCCGCTGAAATGAAATGTCGCTCGCGGCTCTCGTTTGTTTGGAAATTTCGCTCCGTTGCTGCTGCCACTGCGTGTACTTAATGTATTTTTCATGGGAGGGTATTTTGCAAAGTGTATTATTACTGCAATGTGAACGTGTTTGTCCAAGATTTTTTTTTTTTTTTTTTTTTACATATAAATGGGTCATTTGATTCGAGGTACGCAGCCATGTTTTTCATTTATAGACTCTAACTATAAAAAAATATACAGGTACAGAAAATGAGGGATTTCTTTTTGTACCACCGAGAGAAAGGATATCTTGTACAGATAACTATTTGATATCATGCTTGATTTCATAAAAAATTGACAAACTAGTGTTTTTTTGCTGTACTCACATCAACATTTGATGCTTTTCAATCAGTTATAAGACTTTCGTTACTGAGCCACAATTGTATATCTATGCATACAAACAATCGGAAAAATGTACAGTAATTACTTCCTAGTGGTGGCGCTCGTTTGTACACAACATCGAAATATAAATAACGAAGAGGAAACTGCGCTGCAAAATTCCAATGTAACCCAACAAAGTAGCGGCACCAATTTTCTGTTTGCCCTGTGGCACGTATATCCATATTATGTACAACGCAGTCGAGGAATAACAAACTAATTTGAGATTATGTAAAGGAGATTTCCCACGCGATTCCACTCGCACCACCGAATCTCGATGAATTTAATACCTATGTATTTGCCTTCCTTCTTTTTCTTCCTCGAAACAAGAGATTGATAGGCAACACAGTCGCAAGATTGTAACGCGCTTCCGCCATGTACAAGAAGGTAAGTACTTGGTTGGTTTATTAATCCACGGAAAAAGTAGCGAGACGCACTTTTATCATCACGTATGCGCATGAAAATTCCTCAAACGCCAGGTAAGTACGTGGGTTTAATATGCACTACAAAAGATCTACTGGATGCGCTTTTAATTGTTAACGATTTGGTGCTCGAAGGAGCGTTATAATGTCGTGTGGTATATAACAACACTCTTATTTTTTCCATATTTATTAATACAACACTATAACGATGAGAGAATTTTTCTACCAATCTTTCGTTTTTATAGCTTCTACAAACTTGAGTAAAGTATGGCATGGAATGAGGAAAAAACAAACAAACCATCCACTGGATATGGTGCACCGATTGATAGACGCGGCGAATGAAAAAAATGTCAATTACTTTCGCGATCGGACTTTCTAGTCCACTTTCAGTTGGAATCTCTGGAAAATTATGTTTTTTATTTCACGCTATAAATATAGGTACTTGCAATTGAAAGTTAACCCATCTCCTGCGATCGTCAAGACATACTTTTATTCTAGACATGTTTGTGCAACACATTGATCCATTGATAAATTGATGTGAGTTTTTATTCACGGACAACCGGATGCTTTATGGCAGTACTTACACACTTTATCTTTGAGAAGAAATTTTCATTTTCAATGAAACTGATTTACGGAATAGACTGGCTTATGTGGAATGATATATTATATCCATGCAAATAGTATCTCTTTGCTATTTGCCTGTACATTTCTTTTTAACGCTATAGAAAATGTAATTATGTATTCATTAAAAATACTCGTGATATTTTGTAAATGCCTGTAAACAACACAGTGGCGTAACACGAATAACACATCGATACCACACATACAAATCAATACAAGTTTTTAAAACAAATGAACTCTTATTGTCATAAAACGAATCAGTGAAGAGCCAAACGTAGTATTAAAACTTTTGTATTTCAATATATTACACGAATAGCCAACACTAAAAATTTTAATTTCCTTAATATTGCCACACTCCAAAAAAAAAGCCACACTGCATCTCTAACACGAATTATATATCTTTTGCCTCTGACTTCGTTAAACTCATAAATATGTAATCCACAATTGCAACAGCACACCATCGTATCCTCCCACTGTTTTATTCATCGCCGTAGAGAGAAAAAATAAAGAAAGAAAAAAATTAGATCAGTAAGAGTGTACCTGTCAGTCCACACACGGACACCTGTCCCCGATATTTATCCTGCAATCTTATCTGTGTCTATGCGAAGAGAAAAACTTTCTTTAGCTTGATCTCACGCTCTTCCTGCACATTTTACTAGTATACGCTTACAACTTAACACACGACCTATTTGACATAAAAACTTAACGGGTCATATATTATTTCATCTCCAAAATAGCTCACGCAGCGATGATGGAATGAAAACGCCAAAGCGCCGGTTAATAGTTTTTCACTATTAGTGGTACATAAACATTATTTATCATTTTCATCCTTCATCGTTTGTTATCATTGAAAAAAAGCATGAGCCACATGATAGTATAGGTATGTATATATACGCGTTTTTAAAAAAAAGAACACCCATCATATAAATCGGCTGCTGGCAGCAGTAGCAGACGCCCACCACCAGAGGCCTTTTAAAAAACTTTAATTCTCTCTCTCTCTCTCTCTCTCTAGCTTGTACATAGCTGATAGCACATATAATATTATTATGAGCGTAAAAAAGAGAAAGACATGTAAGAAGTACATGAAACGCGAATCCGCTGCTACTGCGAGTGTTTTTCTCTCTCCTTTATGGGGAAGGGGGTCACTCACCTCTTTCTCTTACGGGTGGATGTTGTACACACAAAATTCATCAAGGATTATCCTACTCGGCTTACCTCTGACAGGACGACTGTACTTATAAGGAACAGCTGGTGCGCTCGGGCAGTGTTATTCAGTCTGTATAGTCTCCTCCAGTCTTTTAGTCACTGTAGGAATAAGCTCGCAGATAATGCGTGTAAAATAACGCTGCTGTCCCTCGTCGTCGCCGTGTACGCGAATCGCGTATGAGCGCCACTCCCCCCACAACATGCACTGCACGCGGCTGCTGGAGAAGAGGAATGGTACTTTTTTTTCCGCGATGGCATGCACTTATGTGAATATGTCATACAATCTTGACACTAGGTAAGAGGTAAGGGGCATTGTTTTCTCTCCGTCGTTGTCGTCGAAGACGCCGAGGGTCTACAGAGTATGGAATGGAACAGTGGAGGTCGCGCGATAAGGTAGGTAAACACGTACACGGCTCGACTGACACGACGGCGATAATATTTCGGAGCAGTCGGATCGGAGCAGCGCTAGCATATACGCCGCCAACTCGCCAGAAGCGGAGGGAGGGGAGTAGAAAGCGAGTATATATATATATATATATATGTATGTATAGCGTCTCAGCCCAGCCCCCAGCCCGCCGACGACGCATGCCATCGTCGCAAGCAAGCGCTGGTGCTGAGGGAGGACTTTGACTAGTTCAGTCAAGTTCTTTCATCTCTCTCGCACGCGCTGGCGTACGGAAAGCGATACCGCGCTTGATCACCGTGGTACCGCGAACCGCGACCGAACTGCTTGCTCTTTACCACCACAGCGGTTAGTAAGTATCATAGTATCGTTACATTCGTTACGAAAGAAAAAGATTTGTTAATATATATAAACTTTATACATATATTTACTTAGAAGGCTGTATTCCGCAAATGCTACCAGCAGTCAAGTTACGTAAAATCGACCTCCAGAAGTATAAATATACTAATAGGAGGTCAATTTTTGAATAAAAAGTAAATTGTAGAGTTGCCGCAAATAAAAGAGACAACGTCAATTTTTTACTGTTTATCTATGAGATTAGTTGCGGCTGGTTTATTATTGATTAAAAGGCTCTACTGTAAGTAGTAATAATTATTTGGATCAGCGCCATCTAGCGTTGCGGATTTTTGAACTAACAAGTGGCCCTAAACTTTTCAGCCAGAGCTTTAGCGCTTAGAGCCACTTAACCTATTATAAACCAGCCGCAACTCATCTTGTAGCTATAAAATAAAAAAATAACGATACAAGTGTTTTTGGCGGCAAGTTAATAATCTTTTTTCTACCAAAAATTGATCTCCTGTGTATTTATACTTTTGAAGATACATTTTCGAGTAAAAGATAGATTGTTAACTTGCCGCCAAAAACACATGTATCGTTATTTTTTTATTTTATAGCTACAAAATGAGTTGCGGCTGGTTTATAATAGGCTAAGTGGCTCTACGCGCTAAAGCTCTGGCTGAAAAGTTTAGGGCCACTTTTTAGTTCAAAAATCCGCAACGCTAGATGGCGCTGATCCAAATAATTATTAGTACTTACAGTAGAGCCTTTTAAGCAATAATAAACCAGCCGCAACTAATCTCATAGATAAACAATAAAAAATTGACGTTGTCTCTTTTATTTGCGGCAACTCTACAATTTACTTTTTATTCGAAAATTGACCTATTAGTATATTTATACTTCTGGAGGTCGATTTAACGTAACTTGACTGCTGGTAGCATTTGCGGAATACAGCCTTCTAAGTAGTTTCTAAGATGAAAAGAAAAATAATAAAGCGATTGAAAAATAAACAATTGTGACAAGCTCTCGATAACCGGTCCTGCGTGACCGGGGAGATAAAAAAGATTATGATATGCGAATAATAAAGAACGAAAATGTAATGACAAGCGAAAATAAGAGAAATGTATAATGATGCGATGAAAACGACATGTTAAAAGACAAATGTAAAATGTTAAATGAATAAAGACAGTATACATACCCATAGTAGATCAGTACACTATAATATAAAAAAAAAAAAAATATATGTATAAAGTTTATATATATTAACAAATCTTTTTCTTTCGTAACGAATGTAACGATACTTTCCTCAAATCTTTGCTATCAATGAAAATATGGATTTTTTCTTAATTGAAGTTATCCTTGGGAGAAACGAGATTGATTAACATTTATACAGCAGTCGTGCGACTACTTTGCACCTCTACAGTTTTCCTTGCCAATGAAATTTAATTTCAAGAGTATTATATTATATAAAAAATTTTATTTTCATTAAAGTAACATAATTATGCATTCAACGAAGGTCTTCGGGCTCATTTAACATTATAATAGTCGTGCGAGTACAATTAATACGATATTTCTTTTCACATTCTAAAGCTAAACAGACTTAACAGATGATGTACGTATAAATTTAATAATTATCTAGTACATTCAATGAGCTTTTTGTGTTATACTTTGCTTTGTGTTTAGCTTATTGAAAAAAAGGTGTATAAAAACAATACATACATGTTGTAAAAAATCTAAATAATACAAATGTAAATAAATCTAACGACGTTTTCATACCCACACATATCTTGATCCTAAATACTATGGAAGANATACGCAAGGACGTGACTCGCGCCTGTCCGAATAAATAAACAAATGCAGATTAGCTTCCCTCGTATATACACATGATGGTAAGGTGGGAGGGAGTGAGAGAGGGCGCCGGTAAATCATACCCCGAAAACTCATTACCTATACATAAGAAGGCATTCGATGGAGGATGGATTAGCTCCCTATATACACCCTCTCGCTCGAGTCGTTTTTCGTCTTGACAAAAAATGCAAATTGAATGCACAGAAAATTTAAATCCTATTACGAGAAGTGTTAAATGATTTATATCGCGAGAGAGACATATTATATTATTATGTATACATTTGTGTAGATATTTCTCAATAAAATCAGTTTTGTAAATACATCTCATATTCGCGCTCTTTTACAAAATTTTCAAAATAGCTGTCAAAACCTGTTTCGTTGTATATATACTCCTCAACATTGATTAATAAAATAATTATGTTCAAAAAAATCACAAAAACAAATGTGATAATTTTTGTACATTAAAAATTTCCTATAATAAAAGCGTTTTTAAAGAAACAATTACTTTTTTAAAATTAATAACCACTATAGGTGATTATTGGTAAATGTACAACTACCTAAATCAAAATAACAAATTACATTGAAGCTTTGCTTTTGGTGATCAGTTTGTCACAAGATTATTTGGAAACTAGATTAACCGTATGTGAGGCCGTTTAAATTTTGTGATAGTACTATTTTGCGCTAAATCCTGTAGAAAAGTATTTAAATTAATAATTACCACAACTGTATACTTATATTTTAATGTGCAACACATTAGTTGTTTACTGTATGTAATACTCACATTTGTACTGACAATTTTCACGTGCACAAGAAGCGATGCCAATTCAAGATCTTCGCTATAACTGTTTTTCAAAGGAACGCTTCTGTAACCAGTTCTTAAACAACGAATCTGAAAAAAATAAATTAAAATCCGATAAATGATTAGGTTTAACAAATAGGTGCTAATCATTAATAACCTACAGGATAAGTTGCTTGACCCATAAAATTACTATCTCCAAACATGTCTTCGTCTTGTACAACAAAACGAATTAGGGCCAAATACGGATTTGATACTAGGAACTCGCAAGATTCATTCCACATGGGATTAAAACCGTTGTCATCTAAAAAGTACATTTGCAATTAGCAAAAAACTATAAGGATGAAAATGAGTTTGTTGATTAAAATTTGACACTAACTAATCGTCTTTGTCGTGAGTTTGATACCACTATCGTAATCAGCACCAACGACTTCTACTTGCACAGAAGGCGAGGCAGCACCTCTGCCCGCTTTATTCAAATGCCTCGCTCCAATTATGTTCAGTGTAACTTTGAGCGGATCAACTCCAACAAGGGAAGTTTTGTCAAACGGATTGTAATCTTCGTGAAACATGAACTCCGGCTTTAACAAGTACCCGCAATTTCCATTTTCTCGAAATTTTGCCTGATTCAGCTGCATAGGTTTGTCTCCGGTTTGGTAGTTGAGAGCGACCATTTGGCAGCCAGCGTTCCACATCGGCATCGAATTGTAATTCGACGAATCGATACGCTGACCTTTAGGATAGACACGGCTGAATTGTGTTTGATGGTAGCGCAAAAAAAACTTGGTCTCTTGCTGGCACATGAGCTTCTCAGCTTTCGTTTCCGGGAAACTGCTCATCTCGTTGTAAATGAAACCTTTGGAACGGAGTCGATCCACATTGAAGGCTACTGATCTGAAGTATACGATGAGATTCGACATCTCTTTGGCTATTCGCCAGGCTCGTTCCATTTCTTTATGCTGGCTTTCCTATAATGGGATTAATAGAAAACATATGATACAAATAAATAGGTCGTGAAATAAAAATGTCACATTGACTCACCCTAACGCTAGCATTCTGTCCAGTTTCATCGATTTTCTGCATCCACTCGAGAGCAATTTCTTGGGATGGAGCCGCCACCTCAAAAACTGAGCACATACTTGGGTTCTGTATTCTCAAAGTCCACTCGAGACCCGGCCTGTCCGACATTACCAACTCAACGCAAGCACCGACAATGTCTACCGAGCCTTTTTGCAAATTTCCAAGCATCATCGAGTCAGAGGACGACTAATAAAAAAATTAAATTGTTTTTTTTTATGGTAATTTTTTTTTTTACACGTGGTTAATGGACATACGTCGGTCTGGCTATCTTGCTCGACCTCCTCGACGTAGTTGGCAGGAAACCAGTGTTGCTTTTTTCCACCATAGTCGCCTCGCCACCAACCATCTTTCTGCTTATTTACATTCGTTATGATTGCGTGTTTGACCAGAGTCAGCTCGTCGTCTCGGCGAGCTTTATAGTCATACAAGGCTTTAACTTTTGAAACAAACGTCGTTGGATCCATGTAGCCTGGTATGCCGTAAACTGAACCGTCGTCGGGATCCTAAAAAAAATGCAAAATTTTCGTCTGAATTTTTACACTCTTAAAAAGATTTTTGATACTGCACTTTAAGACTGTAATTTACCATGGAACCTTGCATCCTAACGACTTCTTGATTAACAGCGAAGGTAAGTTTGATTTTTTTGTACAAAGGATGTCGCTCATAATAATTAACCAACTCTACTAGACTCTCGAATTGCACAGTGCCGATCGTATACAGTCGTCCCTCCAACTTGATCCGGCAATGCTTTATATTGTTCTCAGCTCTGAAAAAATGGCACAACAAAATCATCATCTAAAATACATTCAAGGGTATTTTTCGAAAAACTAAATACCTTTACCTGAACGATAGCGCATAGCAGTTATTTTCTTTTTCGATAGGTCTCACTAAAAACGCTCCATCAGTGGGTACGCGTTTCAGCATTTCTTCGGCCAGCAGTCTGGAGCAGTCTCTCTGCCACCATTCCTTCTCCTCGTGCTTATTCGGCTGTGGTACTGGCTCTTGTAGAGTTATCAGAAATTCCTATTAAATATACGTTAGTGCGATTAACTCGTAGTAATTCGTAAACTTTGTTAATCGCGAAATAATAATGTAATATTATAGATACATACTCTCAGGAAATATATTACATTTAAATCGAATAGATATAGAGGATTTTTGAAGGAATGCAAAAGCTCGTGTATGTGCA
Organism: Copidosoma floridanum; assembly: GCF_000648655.2. The sequence continues at coordinate 283,167 of NW_019379466.1, read as the reverse complement.
TTGTATATTTTTGTTCGGAATGTTGTGAGGAATCGCAATAAAATTATAAAATACGACAAACAATTTAAATTGGTGAACATTGAAAAAATAAAAGTATTCGTGATGAAAACAAGAAAATGAACAACTATAACATCAACATAATAAAATTAATTAAACACTGGGTAAATATCATGGACGGGGCACACTTAATTACCTTACACCCGGCGACTGTCGTAATACATCTGAATGCGTGTGTCTGTATACTTCGAAATAAAGTAATGTATTTTTCAATTAAAAGTGTTACATGTTGAAAATAAAAATTAATGTATTAAAAAATTTAATTTGGCACTTTGTTACAAGTCGATTTTCAAGTATTTACAGAAATTTGTGTAAACAAAGAGCAATAGAGCATCAAACTACACAATTTTTGTGATTTTCATGATTAAGATCGTAAGTTAATTCGTGTTTTTCTTACTTGAGCTCTTAGAGGATGATTGCGGTAGTGCGTAATAAGACTGTATAAACTATCGAAATAGTTTACATCTACGAGATAATACTGCGTCTGACCCATCTCTTGTTTTAACTTGATGCGACAATGATTGACCTTTCCTTTGCGCCAAAAGGATAGACAATAGTCACCAACAAAAGTCACGCACTGTCTCACCAGGAACGTACCGTCGCCCAAGTGTGAGTATTTATGTAGTAGTTCCTCGGCTTCTTCTCTGCCCCGTGCTAATTTGCCATGAAACCACATTTCTCCAAAATGTAGTTCATCGTTTGGTACTCCCTGTCAAAAAAAAGTCGTGTTCACTAGTAACAACATCATTGACAAAAGTACATAATAAGTCGATTTATTAGAGCTTACGTCTCCTGGCATTCTAACAACAGTTGTTTCTTCCTCATCCTCTGGTTCGGTTTCTTGTGTCCTCGAAAAAGTGTCAGTGTAAAACAGTTTCTGCTCCGTAAGAACAAAAAAATGTGGATTGTATTCATGATCAACCGGATCTTCAAGATATAGGATTCCATTTTTTATGGTGTTGCGAAGATCCATCTCCTGTCGACTGCCTAAATCGTCAGTGTTACGTATGACGAATGAACCCTCGTCCACACCGTCCGGCAACTTTTTATGCTTGAGAATAATTTTGCGACGTAATGCGTAAGGAGACGGTAAACAGGATTCGTTCTTGTCAATTGGCTGAACGAGAAGCATATCGCCAAATACCTCCTGCATCGCTTGAGCCATTCGCCGCTGCTGCGGAAGAGTACAATTGTCCTCGATCGACAGGATAACTGGATACCTACAAAATCGGTGGGTAATGAGTATCTTGAGTTTTTTAACAATTATTTTTAAAAACAAGCAAACCCACTCCGATGTAATGAAAGCGTGTTCTTTGATCGTTTTAATAACGTCCATAAATTTAATTTTCGTTGTTAGAGTGTGCCCATGAAATATGAAAGGCATCCCATCAGGTCCATCCCAACAGTCCAATTCTATACATCTGCATCCAACTCTCAGAGCTCTTACATAAGCCTGACAACTACTTTCACTACTTATCTGATCACCCATCAAATATCTAAGGAAATTATGTAATTAGGTGACGATTTTCAAGTTAATCGTAGAAATTAATTAACTGACAAAATATTACGTATTATGCGACGAGGCGATCCAGTAATGAGACATTGGTCTCGTCATATCGTGGAAGACTTGATCAAACTTGTTGTCCCAAATTTCATTGTGTTTGGAAAACAAAAAATCAACAAACTCCGAAAACGTAAAATATGGCTCTTGAATGTCCCTTTGAGGATCTTGTAAGTAATCGCGAATGAAACGCGACATTTCATGCTCGTTGTTACCAGAGGAATCTTGCTGTTCCGTAATAAGGAAGTTTTGAAATTTTTGCAAACTCACTATCATAGAAGGATTAGAGTATGTCAATAGCTTTTTCCAGTCCGTAAAATTCTGAAAAAATAAAACTTTAGGTAGAAAATTTTTTTTTTAAATCGGCGTATAACTTTTTTACTATTTTTAACTCACGTTAGAATCAAACATAAGTTTGTGATAAAGTGTTACAAAGTCGTCAAAGCCGATCTCTGTCCTGTTTTTTGTGTCGACTTCTTGAAACAGTTCCCTGAGCTTGTTTGTTGGAATTTTGCAATTAACTCTTGGTAAGAAAGCTTTGACGTCTTTTAGGCTGACCCTGTAATAATAACATTAACAAAATATATTTCATCAGTTCAGACAATAAGCTAAAGTTCACCTTACATTTCTTGAGAGTTTTCCATTGCATAAAATTCTTTTCTCAGCCATCTCTCTACTTGTAAAGGATATGGAGCATTTATAGTGTCTTGCACCAAATGCCTCAAGCCTTTCATCCATAACTCACATTCTTTTTCACTTAAGGCTAGAAAATTTTAAATATTAGTCTAAAGTTATTTGTTAGTATTTCATATAGAAGAAGTTTAATGTAATGGCTTACCTGAAATAGACAATGTTTTGAGTCTGAATTCAGAGCCATAAAAAACAACAAAGCACCTCAGGTTTTCAATTTTTTTAGCTTCTTCAGGCCATTTTTCAAAGTCTTTGGAATTTTTTCCCGTCCTTATTTCTTTGACCTCTCTTATATCCACTAGAAATTACAATTTTACGAGTAAATATTTTATTTTGAGAGTTGTTTCTATCATTAGTGAAGTCGAGCAATTTGTACTCAAACAAATTTACCAGAGCCATCGAAAGGCCTTGTTGTTGGACTTCTTGCCCAGATGATTTGTCTGGTTTCTCTACGAATCATCAAGGTCTTTTTTTCTGGCTTTTTTCTTGAAAAGAACTTTGTCACTACAGTCCCTCTTTCGAGCTGACTGATAATTTGCTCCATTTCGGGAATTATTCCATTCATCTTGCTGAATTTTTGTATTTACAACCGATTTATTTCAGTTCTGTAATGTAGTTCATATTTAGTACTTGATATTATTATAATATGTATAACGTTTCTAATCAACTGTATTTGATCAATATTCGATATCAGTGATACAAATAAACTTGTCACAAAAACAAAAAAATTTCCAAAAACTGTATAACAAGTTACTTGGAAAAATAATACAACTGTTCATGAAGAAAAAAAGTAGCTTAGAAAATAAATGATATGGTAATTTGAGTGTCACAAAGCAAAACAAAACAAAAAATAAGCAACGAGTGAATGTACTTTAACAAAACGTAGAAAAAAAAAGTAAAACGAGTAATAAGTTCAGTCCAGAAAAAAACAGATGAGCTCCAAGCAAAGGGCCCATAGACATATTATGAAGAATGAATGAAACGAAAGGAGAAACGTACAACATATGTGCATATACACACGCATACCACTCAACATCTCAATTTAACTCACCATATTTCTATATAGTGTAAAGAGAGCAGCTGCAACAGCTTCCGCTCTTCTCTTCCGATCTGTTACTCTCTCTACTTCCTCTTCTTCGTCGACGTAAACTTTTGAAACTACTCTATATACCTCTTTTCCTCTTTATTCATTTTCAGATTTTCACTCGCACTAGGGGTACTTAAGTAACTTCTTGAAAATACAAGGCACCTCAACTTTGTTGATATTTCACCTTGCGCTTTTGTTGCTATTATAAGCTTCGATTGCACATTATTTACAAAGCATGCACGTCTGCTTTCTTTTCAGCATTCTGCCAGACAAGTAGAGTCTACTTAGTAGACCCTTGCATATCCGCTTTTGCATATACCTATATAATAGCGAGGCTGATTCCAAACTAAAAAAGTACCATATTTCTTTTGCTTGATAGAAATTCACTAGAGAAACTTACAAGGCTATACCTATAGTCACACCATAATGTCTGTAGCGAAGGGTCTATTTAAATCGGCTCCATTAGACCCTACGCTCACTTTCTATAAATTCACTAGTTCCCGTAGCGGAGGGTCTATTGGAGCGGCTCCGGTAGACCATATACTCACTTCCTATATATTCAATAATGTCCACAGCGGAGGGTCTATTCAAGCGGCTTCGGTAGACCCGCCAGTGTCCGAATCAAAAGGTCTATTTGAGCAGCTCCGGTAGACCATATGCTCACTTCTTATGTATTCACGAATGCCCACAGCGGCGGGTCTATTGGAGCAGCTCCGGTAGACCCTACGCTCACTCACTATGAATTCACTAGGAAACTTGAAAATTTACATGACCAAAAGACAGACTGCCGATAAAAGATTTATCGCAGAGTCCTTTTACACCGACGAGAATGTTCAATCCCTGCTGTACCGGCATGACAGGATCGATAAGCATGCCCCTAGACGACATATGTCGTACCGGCTGTAGGGAAACCTGCCAATGTAAACCGACAGTCGGTACACCAGGAACCTGTTACAAAACTGGCCCATCGCCGGTCTCGGTGTCGGTATATCAGGAATTTAGCTTTCCCGTCGGTATAGCGGGACTCTTCGATAAATCTTTTATCGGCAGCCCGTCAATCGGGCACTAGTGAATTTTTAGGAAGTGAGCATAGGGTCTACCGGAGCCGCTTCAATAGACCCTCCGCTACGGGGACTATAATGAATATATAGGAAGGGAGCAGCGGGTCTACCGGAGCCGGTACAATAGACCCTCTGCTTCGGACACTGGTGGGTCTACCGGAGCCGATCCAATAGACCCTTTGCTACAGGGACTATAGTGGGTCTACCGGAGCTGATCTGATAGACCCTTTGCTATGGATATTAGTGAATTTAAAGTAAGTTGGTGTAGGGTCTACCCGAGCAGATTCAATCATCTAAGTAATATATCATTCCGGGGCAGTGGGGCACAGGGGCACTAGTGAACACCGCTAGATGGCGATGATCCGCATAATTTGTATTTTTCTTATATTTGTTTAATTTGTAAAGGCATACTTCCTCTCCAAAATATCAGTGAAAATTGCAGAGTTTTCAGAAATTTTCTCAAGTTTATTTACTTGTTCATACCGACAGTTAGGTATATTATTGTACAAGTACTTTAATATTTTCAAGAGTTAAATAATGTTATGTGTAAAAATATAATTCGTGTGTGTAAATCTCATTATATAAAAACAATTTTTCTATTGTATTATATTGTGTTATTCTCATGAATGACAAATAAGGTAACATTTATTTAATATCATTTACTTTAAGGATATACTTGTCCACCTAACAATATAACACTGCTTCAAAAAAGTACAGCAGTTTTGTTCGAGGTGATAAAAATTATTGTACTACAGATACAGTCAATACATAAATACTAAGCTTATGAACAAAACAAAGTGAAAAACGATGGAGCCACCCGAAGATTTTTTGTTTCCATTTCCTCCATACCCAATTCAAAAAGACTTCATGAAAAATCTGTATAAGTGCCTAGAAAATGGTAACCTTGGCATTTTCGAGAGTCCCACTGGAACCGGAAAAACTTTGTCAATCATTTGTGGTACTCTGAAGTGGCTTATTGACCACAAGAACAAACAAAAATTAAATATTACTGATCAAAAAGCTGATCTTGAGAGGAAATCTAAGAAAATTGAGGACAATAATGTCAGTGATTGGTTTTCTGCTCAAACTGAAAAAATAAAGATAAATGTAGAAAAACAATCCTTGCAAAAGCAATTAGATACTCTTGTTAAAAAAGAAGAAAAAAGAAACAAGTACAAGGAGCAGTTAAAAGATTATTATGAAGAAAGTAAAAAGAAAAAAAACTATTATAAATATGCAAAAAATGACAGTAAAAGTAATGAAAGAAATCATTCTTTGAATGAAAAAGATACCAATCAAGTTGCAAATGATGATGACATAGAAGATGATCTTGTTTTAAAAGATACAGACTGTAAATCTGACAGTTCTGATGAAGAAGAAGAGGTAGTTTCTCAAGACTGCAAGTTATATTTTTGCTCTAGAACACATTCTCAACTTGCTCAATTTATTGGTGAACTGAAAAAAACTTCTTATGCTGACTTGATATCTGTTGTACCTCTTGCATCAAGGTCAGTATAAAAATCTGAATTATACATGCTAGATTTTTTGTAATTTAATAACATTTCAGGACTAATTATTGTATAAATGCAAAAATAAAATCTCTTAAAAATATAAGTATTATAAATGAACAGTGTCAACAATTACAAAAAAAGAAATCCACCTCTAAAAAGGAAAAAGATCTGAAACGTTTAAAAACAGCCACATCCTGTCCTTATATGCCTGGTGAACAACCAATACTCATGGCAGAAATACTAACTAGTATCAGAGATATTGAGGACACTGTAAAAACAAGCAAAGAGTTGAAAACTTGTCCTTATTATGCAACAAGGAAATCAATTGAGGATGCTCAGCTGGTTCTTGTTCCTTACAATTCAATTTTGCACAAAAGCACTAGAATAAGCTCAGGAATAAACTTGAATCACAGTATTTTAATCATTGATGAAGCTCACAATTTGCTTGAAGCCATTGAAAGAATGCACAGTGTCACTGTTACTGGAAAACATATTTTACATTGTTTCAATCAATTGTCTCAGTATCAAAAAAGGTAATTGCTTACATTTTTTTTGTGCAGGTTCTTGTTATAAAACGTGCAAAAATTATTTTTTTATTAGATTTGAAACTGTTTTAACGGCTAAAAACGTATTACTATTGAGCCAGCTTAGTTTTTGTCTCAAAAAATTAATTAAAATTCTTGGTGGCACTTCAAAGTCTTGTCCAGATGATAAAGTTGTCAATGTAACTACAACTAAATTGTATACCCTAGAGGACTTTGAAACAATGGCCGAAATAGATACAATAAATATTTTTGATTTAATCGATTTTATACAAAAGTCTAGATTAATTCATAAATTACGAGGGTATGCCGAAAAATATGAAGATGATCTTGTTTTTAAGAAACCAATTCAAGAGAAAAAAGGTGTTTCTGCTTTTTTGGAAACTCTGCAGAAGAAAAATAACGCAGAAGTTAAAGAAAATTCAACAAAAGACCAAAATGAGCAAGAGAAAGAACAAATCACCAGTCCTTTAATAATAATTACAAGCTTTCTTGAAACTCTCAAGACAAACTGCAGTGATGGTAGAATTTTTGTCACTCATGGTGATACAATTGGCCAAGGGGAAATGAAGTTCCTTTTATTAAATCCTGCTATGCATTTCTCAGACATCAGTAAGTGTAATCTATATTCTCGTAATTTTCTTACCAAAAATAAATTCATAATTTTTTATCACAGTAAAGGAAGCAAGAGCTGTTATTTTGGCTGGTGGAACAATGGAACCTATATCCGAATTCAAAGATCAACTCTTTCTGAGTGCGGGTGCTAAACCAGAGAGAATCGTTACGTTTTCTTGCGACCACGTCATTCCCAAAGAAAATATTCTTACTTGTATTCTGAAGAGTGGTCCCACAGGACTTGAATACGAATTCAATTATCAAAATAGACAAAACAAAAAATTGGTGTGTGACAATAAACGTATTTATGCATGTATCCTATGTAACTCAATAATATTTTTAAATTATTTTTATGTTTTGGTAGCTGGATGAATTAGGAAGAACGATAATTAATATATGTAACATCGTACCAGCAGGCATTGTAGTTTTTCTACCGTCCTACAGTTATGAAGAATTATTATTTAAGCATTTAGAAACGAGTGGAGTCTTGACGAAAATCGGTACGAAAAAATCGATTTTTCGTGAACCCAAATCAACAACTCAGGTGCCTGATTGAAATAACGTTTTATAAATACTGTTTGTATCATTTTGCAAATATTTTTATTTGTAGGTCAACCAAGTATTGGAAAAATATGCCAGTGCTATCAAGAAACCTCTAAAGCCTCAAAATGGAGCTATTTTATTTAGTGTCGTTGGTACGTAATTACATTAATATTTTACATAACAGTTGATTCTTCATTATTTTTAAATATTTTATACTCTTGTTTAATTTTCTTGAGGTGGCAAACTGAGCGAGGGGCTAAATTTTTCCGACGATTTAGGTCGATGTGTCGTGGTAGTCGGTATGCCATATCCAAACATCAAGTCGCCAGAGCTACAGGAAAAAATGAAATATTTGAACGAGAACGTTGTAAGTATGAATTGTCTAATGTACGTATTTTTTTTTTCAAAAAACTTTTATATGATTTATTTCTATAAAATGTTACCGGAAAAAAAAAAAAAAAAAAAAAAAATCAACTACAGAATCCAAATGCTGGCGCAGTCTTTTACGAGAACGCCTGCATGAAGGCAGTAAACCAGTGCATCGGCCGAGCGGTACGTCACGTGGCCGATTATTCAACCGTTGTTTTATTAGACAAACGTTACGCCAATAAGACGAAGTCACTGCCCGGTTGGATACAGCGAACCCTCACCGTACAATCTACCTTTGGTGGTGCAGTACAATCCCTTGCAAAGTTCTTTTCTACTAGAAAACAGATTGGAACGAGTGTAAAGTGAAAAAAAAGATAGTTGAATAGAACAATTTCTGATTCCAAGTTTAATAATACGCCGCAGTAAATAGGTGCAGAAAATTTTATTGTTAAGAGAGAGTACAAGCACTGTAGCATGTAATATCGATTTATTTGCCTGTTTCCAAGATACCAGTGCCCGGTCAAGTGTTGTTGGATTTTAATTTTTTAATTAACATAGCAGTTGAGCTGCTCGTCAACAATCTATTTGTTTCATCTCAAGGTCGTTGAGTATTTAAGGCGTGGATGAAAAGCACTCCAAATAAAATTGCGTTAATAAAAAAAATACAGTGATGGCAATAAAAAAAGAGCCAGTTCCGTCAACATAAGGTGCAAAATAAAATAGAATTCGTATCTATCGGGCAGCTCGAGAGATTTTAACTATTTATAAAATCGGCTCTCGAGCGTCAAATCAACCAGCTACTTTCTGCGTATATACTATTATCCCGCACAACACAAGCACTTGTGTAGATACGTATATTCGACCAAGATAAAATTTGACATTGCACTCGTTACACAACTCTTTAACTCCGCCGCTGCTCGTGTACTTATTTTTATAAACTTTTCCGTAATTGAATTAGGTGGATGCGCGCGCGAATACTAAGCTGATCACTGTGCGTCTCTCTCTCTGTTTGTGTCGGAGTATATCTTTTGCTTGTAATACGTATATAAGTAGGTACGTGTGCATTGTTTTTTCAAAGTGAAGGTGTTTTTGTTTGTTTTTTTTTTTTTTTTTTTAATTTTTGATCGGAGAGCACAGAAGCTCGAATGAAGGGTGAAAACAATATGCTCTGGAAGGTCTTGACGATCACGTTTTTCGTCATTTCGATTCATTTTTGGTATGTATCTGTACAGTACACGAGTTATTCATATTTTATGTAAGAGCCATGTGACATCTTTTTTGCAGAATGTTTGTGTTTGGTGCGAGGTTAGACTATAATTATTATAAGTACAATCGGTTCGCTATTATAATTTTTCTAGCATTAACTTCTAAGATATAGGCTCTCATCCTTTAACTCGGTTTTGATAAATTATTTTATTTTTTATCCAACAAGCACAACGCGGTGAGTACTGTGGCGGACTTTTCAAGTCCTAACTAAAAACTACAAAAAAAAAAAAAATATTTATCGAACGATCGGAACAATTGTTAAGTTCAAAGTTAGACAATATCATCATCAATAAATTTGTATAAAAACTTTCGTGTGCACAAGAGTCGGTCTACACGACGTGCATCGTGTATTTTTATTTGTACGAATAAATTTTCCATTGTATGTTTTATAAACACACGCTGAATTTTCTTTTCCTTATCAATTAACAATCAGTCGCATGTAATTTTTAGCCATGAAAACGTTATTCAAGCTCAAAAAACTAAAATTCTTCTAGCATTCTATTTTTCACTAGACCGGCAGATAATAAACCCTCCAACTTGGAAATCGATGAGTGCGACAATCGAACGAGGCTTATTATCGATACCGACGCAGGCGGCGACGACGCGGTTGCGCTTCTCTTGGTACTCGCGGCCAAGGACGATGTACAAGTGATCGGTATCACTTGTACTTACGGTAACACGAACGAGACCAACGTCGAGACCAACGTGCTGAAGATACTTACGATCGCGAATCGAACTGACGTAAGTGAGATATATATCGTCGGTCCTACGCATTTGTATAGATATTTTGTTTATCCGATCGGTATAGTATATGATGCGGCAAACTGATCGGATTTTCGATTTTCCTATAGATTCCCGTATATGGAGGAGCGAAGAGGCCATGGATGAAAAATTACACGGCAGGCGACTACTTTGGCAAAGACGGTTTGGGCGATTTCACATTCAACAGGTCGATCCGAGGTAGCGTCGACCGATCTACGCATGCGGCCGTCGCGATGATCGAAATGACGAAAAAATATCCAGGTATGTGCATTATATGTATATTGCACGTGGAAATTGATATTAATTGTTTGCGAAACGAATAACGCTACGAATAATCGGGCCCAACATCAGGTGCCATCAACGTTTTAACTCTGGGACCATTGACGAACGTAGCGCTCGCGTCATCTTTAGATCCAAACTTCACGCGCAACGTCAAAAGGTTTTACGTGATGGGTTCGAATATCCGTGGGAAGAACGATCCAGAGATGGAGGCCGAGTTCAACTTTGGCTTGGATCCCGAGAGCGACGCCGTTTTTCTCGAGTCGCCGACGTACCACCAGAAGATCCTCGTGTTGCCTTGGGACGTCGTGCTGAAAAGAAACATATCCAAGGTATCGAAATGTATAACACGATATCTTCGTTCCGATCGCAACAATTTTGTCATCGTCGATTAATTCATTTTCAGCAATGGAGAACCACAGTCTTGGGCAAACTGAACTCCCAGGTGATGGATTTTCTAAACAAAGCGGAAGCCGTCGTTCTGAATAAGTCAACGAACGGCTGGCTACCGGCAGACTCGATAGCCGCGGCAGTAGCGATCTGGCCGGAAGTTGCCACCTCGCGCCTAGAGGTGCACGTGTCTGTGGTCATTTGCAACGATACTTACGGGGGCACTGTAATCGTCGATCCGAATGGCGGATCGGTTAACGCTGAAATCGTCAGGGATTTCGATGTCGGTGCCTTTCAGGACAAATTGTTGCGCTACCTGGCGTGAACGAAATTATATTTTATTACCTACATCATTGTACAGTGTTTTGGGGGTTCAGTATACTTGTTTTTTTTTTTACAAAAAAAAGAAAAAAAAAAAAAAAAAAAAAACCTGTTGGTTACTCCTAAGCACGCAATATATACTTAATACACTTGAAGTAAAGCGACACAGGTACATTATTTTTGTACTGTTAAAAGAATATATGATTAAAATGGATTTTTTTCTGATTCCACATGAATATACACATTAGTATATAAAATGCATCTCTTCTACGTCTTCTCGGATTTGTATGAGCTGATAACGATTTGCTGGAAGGTGGATATTGATGTCGAACAACGGAGTCGCCGCATGTTGTTTTATCGTTGCAAAAATACACCGCTCAAAACGTACATACGTGCCGCAAACTCCTACGCAACGCAAGGGGGAATAAATAAAATTCAGAGAAGCAGAGCCGACGAGAGAGCTTTAAGTATGCGTATACAAATGATGTGCATTGCGGTGTGTGTATTTTGTCGTCACGACACTCGCGACTCGCGCGTCTGCCTTCGTCTCTCTCTCTCTCTCTGCGAAAATTCTGAATTTTCCTGCAAAATAATAAATAAAAGTATATAAATAGATGCAACAGATGTATGCGATCTGCATAAGAAAACGTATTCTTCAATGATGCAATATTATGCTCTGGCACCAGACACCATCACCCTGAACTCTGATCTTCACCCTATAAGCTCAAAGACAAGAGAACAGAGGAGGAGCTTCGGGAGAGAGTTGCAAAGGGAAGAAAGAGAATATAATAATAAACACGTACACATATCCTCCCGAGGATATTTGATCGGCTTCGCTTCGCTGCTGCGCGCCGCGCTCACGAGAGAGGAAGTCGAGACGAAACCTCCTCCTCTCGCGCACACATCAAATACAGGGATCTAGCTCCCCTTTTCCTTCCTTCTTTCGCCCTCGTCTTCGTCGTCCCGCTTTGCTCTTTATTCTCTTTCTCGTTACTCTCTGCTCTCATCTCTTATTTCTCCCTTTTTTTTTTTTTTTTTTTTTTTTTTTTTACGTTCGGCGACGAGCCGTAAGTACGCCGTTGTATTTAATATTTGTACTCTTATCATATAGATATATACTTATACCTGTATGTACACACGAGTGACACGAGTAATGTACCTACTTTACCGTGATAAAGTAAATGTGGTACCAGTACCACACCAGTGTCACACCACCGTATGACCGTACCAATGCAAAAGTGTAATCGTGTAATGTGTACCTAATATATAGGTATATACCTACTAATATTATCTTTCTACTGTAGTAGGTACTGTGGCCTATGCGAAAGAAAAGAGAGGAGAGGAGAGAAGAAGAGACGAGAGTTGTGTGCGCGGCGCAGAGTTTTGTTTGGCGTCCCCGCTGTCCCGTGTCTTCCCACGTCCAGCAGACCAGGAAAAGGAAGAGAGAGAAACTGCGAAGCACTGTGAGAGTAGTGCATGAAACAATTAGGTACTTGTACTTACTAGCGAATGGTGAACAGTTGGTGAATAAAGAGTGAGGTAAACATAGAGAGGACAAGCGGCTGTTGTTATCAGGGAACTTTTATCACGAAGAGGTTGTACTTAGGTGTCTATACTTATGTTACCGGAAAGAATAATAGTCGGTCAGTTTGTGCGCGCATATGTATGTGAGAAGCTGGACTGGTAATTACACCATCAAGAGTTTTCCTCTCTATCCTTAGCTTTTATGGTAAACCTGAAGGACGACAATTAACAAGAACGGAGTTTACCCTCTACATATATTATATACTGTTGTTATTGCTCTCGGTGTAGGTGTAGGTGTACATACCACTGCTTCTGCTGGGAATAATATACATCATTTTCTAATATCGGGTATATATGTGTGTGGGCGATAATCGGGGAAGTGCGTCGACGCGGTGTGGAGGTTATGTCAACTGGAGAAAAGAGAGCGACCGGATGGGTACTCTTCTGGGTGATTAGTACCTGATTGAGTACATAAAATATAGTACGTGCATCCAGGATTAAAGGATCGCCGCCGCCGACAGCTGTCTACCGCTACATCACTTTTTGCTGGCTAGCTGGGTTTGGGACTTCGGGGATCAGACACTTTTACTTATGAGTGTATGGTAACATTGTATATATATACACACATACACAAAGAGTGCTCGTGCGGCGAATGCATAAGTGTGTGCGGCTGCACTTTTGGAACAGACGCGGCCCACATCGGCCCCATCGTGTCTTATTAAATATTTTTATTTTCGTGTTTTGACAATCAATTTTACGTATAGCATTGGAGAAACTGCAGTGCGTTCGAGGTGTACGAATTTTCCATGAGACGGAATGCAGCGGATGAAGGGGCAGTCCAACAGTCAAGGTGAGTCATCCCTGAGGTGTTTTTTAACAAATAATTTAAAGTAATGCCACAAGGTACATACTTAAACATAATTCGTCTTTGTCTCGAACTCATAGTACATTTTTATAAGGAAACAACAGATAACTTAATCGTCTTGGTTCCAAAGCTCAAAGATCTATTGTTACAAGAGAATTTTTAACTTGACAGGTTTCCTTTTGTACTTTTTTCATCAAGCCATCTAAAGTACTGAAAGACTAAATACTCAGTGTTACATGACAATTATCTTTAATTTAATCAAACCAAATTATTGAGTTTCTTTCCAAATTGTTGTATCATAGTGTTTTGATGTAAGTGTACAATCTTCAATAGTATATTATTTTATTGTTATTTAAAAGTTATAACTTATGCATTAAAATAAATAATGATTTTAATACAGGACTTTATCTATATATTCATTTATTATTCACTACATAATCATGAGCTTGGTATATCACCTTTGACCTTTGTTTTTTTTATAAAATGAGTATTAAATTATTATAACACTTGTTGATACAACCAGTATATCTGAGGTGTCTGAGAGTTGGGCATCTAATAAATACTTGACTAGACAGTAAAAAGAAAAAAAATTTGACTTCTCTAATGTACCATTTTTAAACTCATGCAGTGAGCAATGGCCCAAAGGATCATCAACAACCTGGAGACCATTCCACTGGAGAGGACATTGGCTTTGAGTCCTGGAGGGGCAACAGTAATCAGCATCACTCCAACTATCCAATAAACAGCGGTGGCAATGATCACTTCAGTCCCTATTATGCAAACACATCTTTTCAGTATCAAACCTTTGGCGCGGGAGATGGTACTTGGTCTAATGGCACAGATCCTGTGACTTTCTTGCCTGGATACAGTGGACAAATGAGCCACGATGCTTACGGCATGGAAGGTGTTTTTTCCAATACTGGAGGAGGCTTTGGTAACTTTGGTCAGCCTTATCACAACTACTTTCATGGTAATGGAGACTTTAGTGCCTGGGGCACGCCAAGAAAAGCCCGCTACGAGGACTACTACCAGCACCGTAGCGGGGACAATTATGGTTCTAGTATTGGTGACAATAAAGTGATAGAACAGGGAGTTCAAGGGTTGTCGATTAGTAATAAGGTAAATTTTTTTTATAAAGTACTGCAAAACGTATAAAAATTTATTGATGACAAAACATAAATAACCGCATACGGTAAAATATTGTGTAACTCCACAACTATGTAGGTGCAGAGACAGGATCAGCCTCAGCCCACTTCATCGCAACAACAACCCGCTTCCGTCTCGGCACCTCTGCCGAAAATCGAGCCTAAAGAACCCCGCAAGATAACATGGGCTAGCGTAGCCAGCCAGCCAGCGAAGCCGGCACAACCTGTGTCCTTGAGTCAAGGCCCTAAAAAGAAAACTGGTATAGCTCCACCACCGATGATACCTGGCAAGCATAACATGGACATTGGTACTTGGGGTGAGGGTAAATCCTCCATGCCACCGCCAAAGGCTCCACCACCACCCTCACCACCTACGCTACAACCGGCTATGCCCTCACCCCAACCAACCGCTTCCACTGCTGTACAGAGACAACTGCCTCAGAGAGGACCAGCGCCTGGCCCACCATCAGGACCTGCACCTGTAGCCTCTTGCTGGAATAGACAACCTCAAGGCCCACCTTCACCGTCTACTCAGTTACAAATGCATCATCAACAGTTCCCGCCCCCACAGCAACAGCATAATCAGAATGTAAAGTTGTTTTATAAAAATTAAATGTTTTTTAGTAACATTACACGGTTTTTAAATTTTCAAATTTATTCTACACAGCACCATCATCCAATGCAGAATCAACAGCAACATCATTCTCAGCATCAACATCCTCCTCAGTCTCATCAGCAACATCATCCACACCAGCAACAACAACAACAACAACAACAACAACAACAACAACAACAACAACAACAACAACAACAACAACAACAGCAGCAGCAGCAACAGCAACAGATGTCGACGGCAGTCTTGTCGCATCCAGTGTTGGACGAGCTAAAAGTCAAAAATGACTACAACCCAATTGACTTTGATCAAACGGCTCCGGGTGCCCGATTTTTTGTGATCAAGTCGTATTCGGAGGACGACATTCACAGGTCGATCAAGTACGAGATCTGGTGTAGCACAGAGCACGGTAACAAGCGGCTGGACCAAGCTTTCCGTGAAGCGAATCGCGAATCGGCGCCTCTCTATCTTTTCTTCTCTGTTAACGGTTCGGGACACTTTTGTGGCATGGCCCAAATGGTTTCGTCAGTCGACTACAAGAGCAACAGCTCTGTTTGGTCGCAGGATAAGTGGAAGGGACAATTCCGGGTACGCTGGATTTATGTTAAAGACGTGCCGAACGTACAGCTACGCCATATTAAGCTCGAGAACAACGAAAATAAGCCGGTTACAAATTCAAGGGATGCTCAGGAAGTGCCCCATGCCAAAGGTGTGCAGGTGTTACGAATTTTGCATAATTATCGGCACACGACCAGCATCTTTGACGACTTTGGCCACTATGAGAGACGCCAGGCTGAGGAGGACCAGCGCAAGGTACCGCCCAATGCAATGCAGCACCATCCACCGTCAAATCATAGAGGCAGCGCTGGTGGTGGTGGTAGTGGTGGTGGTAGTGCTGGTGGTGGTGGTAGTGGCGGAGGAGGTGCCAGGGGATCCCACTCGAATGATTCTCACTCCAGGGACCATCATGGACCACCACACCATCATGCACATCATCGCAGGGTAAGTGTTTACTTTTGTAATTTGATTGTATTATATACACAATTAAAATGAAATTTTGATATTATTTGCCACAAAAACAGATTAAAACAAACAAATATTATAGAATTAATTCACTACACATCATTTTGCAGGATCGCGATAATCGCGGTAGAGGCAGAGGCGGCTCACGTCAGTAGCAGCAACTACTCGTGAGTCTCACCACTTACGCCGATAATAAACTGAAGAAAATGAATTATACTCTACCTTCGCTTTTACCAAGTAATGTACTACTTCAACTTGCCAGAACGATCAGAGAAACGTTGGTCCCGACATTTGCCGCGACATTGATAATGATAATAATTAGCGTCGTGCACAGCCTCGCAAGCAAACCTGTATTTCATTTAAATGTAATCGCTAGACGGACCAGTAATCAGCAGCAGCTGGAGAGTATCATTGAAAAACAAAGCAAAAATGAATTTGACAGTGCAGTGGTGTCGTCCTCGTCGTTATGTGCTTTGACTCTTATTGTTACATGGTGTTTATTGAAATAAGAAAAAAAAAATCATCCAAAACGATTTGAACTTCATTAAACAATAATTAAAACAAAAATCATATATAATACATCAAGAAAAAAAATGTATATGAATGCGTCAACAATGTAAATGGTATGTAAACAAAAGAGACACAGGACACCGATTGGTTCATCGCTCGCCGCGTACATCTGAGAAATAAAAAAAATAAGTAAGAAGGAAAATAACTGTATTTACGACACAATGTGGACACTATTTCTTGTATAATGCTTGATGAATGTACTTTTGTTGAAAATGTTTAAAGAAATTCTATATACAAGCGCAGCGAGTAAAGTATACTTATTAAGCAAAAAAGTGTTGTTTGGTTTGAAAGAATGAACAAAAGAAGAAGAAAAAGGAATATCCATGTACTTTGAATTTTTATGGACACAAGATGACGTGAGTATTTGAATGAATATAAAACTTATTAAATAAAAAAATGTACACACATTAAACACATGTAATGGTGCCGGAAAATTCTTAAAATACAAGTGTGTATATATATATATACACATATACATATATATCTAGTAAGCTCAACAATTATGTTAAAAACTTATCATTGTCTGCAATCTATGCAAAAAAAAACAAAGCAGAAAATATTGTTCATTTGACAAAAAAAAAGAAGAAAGAAAGAAACGAATGATAAAGTGCTGCACAGATACGAAAGTTACAGGAATTTTCGAATCACTGTGACGCAATTGACGATAATAACAATGATGGTGTATTAAACTGTAGCTATTGTAATTTTTGTGGAAACTTTCACGAGACACGATTCTTGATTGTTAAATAATAACTGTTATTATTTATCTCTTGAACAATGTAGAAAGACCCTGGAATGAAATTAATTGTGACTCATTAAGCAAGTTTACTTTTACAACAAAAAATTAAGATGATAAATAGCATGAAAGGAAGTTTTCCAGCCACGAATGATATCTTTTTATACAAAAACTTGTAGGTCTCTGCCTCTCTATCTCTTTCTTGGTGCTTCGAATTTTTGCTCGGAGCTGACTTTCACGAATTTTGATAATAATTTTAAGATTTATTTTGTTCCGTGTCTGAACGATTAAACAAAAGAGTATATTTTACCGTAATCTAACAAACCAATGATAAAGGAATAAATAATTAGTCTGATGAAAAATGTTGATTATATTGTTCCTAGAAGACTATCATCGACTTTCGTAGTTTAAAATATAATTATAAACACGAGTGGTACGCTAGATGCTATTGTTTGAGAAAAGAAATCACACACTATTATTTCTAAGGAAAGGCAAAGGTTTCATCCCTTGCCTTTGTTTAACAATGTTTAGTCTAGATGAAGAAACATTGAGTATATAAAAACAAGAGCTAAGTGTTATAATTTTACTTGACTACCTGTAGTAATTTTTCGGGATATGCAACAGATCGATTGTTGATTGTAAAAAAAAAAAAAAAAAAGAAAAAAAAAGAAAAAGTGACAAAATTTTTGAAAAGAGAGGAGAGACTATTTAACTTTGAAGGCCGAACGTTGGTGTAACATCACGTTCACCGAAATCTCTGAGTTGCGTGAAAAATAAAAGGAAAATTCTTACTTTGTTGGCTTTTTGTCTTATCATCACTACTTACTCGATTTATTTGTATATTTCTTTACACAACTCTCTCCCTCTCTCTCTTTTTTTTGTTTTGTTTGTTTTTTCTTAATCGTTTAACTCGTTTGAATTTTGAGCTTTAATTGACCAGAAAAGCCTACACTATAGGTTCTAATTTTCTTGTCTTTTTTATAATCATGTGTTTAATTGTATCTATATAATTTTACGTTAAAAATGTCATACACACACACACACACATTATGTATTAGTCTGTACTATTATTTTATCCTTATTAGAATTTTAATTTATACTACTGAAAAATGACGTATACGTCACGACAGCCCAATCAATAAAGTTTTATAAAAATGAATTCGAAATTACTGATGGTGGTTAATTAAAATATCAGCATTTTTTTTTTTTTTTTTTTTCAAAGAAAAGAAAAAACAACTCATTTTCTTTAAAATACCAAAGATTTGAGAACGAGAGAAATTTCGCGCGTTCGCATTGAAACGCCGACGCAAGTGTAAGCGCAAACTCTCCACATCACTCCCCATCCTCGCTGCAATTGCACTCCCCATCCTCGCTGCAATTGCACTTCCCATCCTCGCTGCAATTGAACTCCCCATCCTCGCTGCAATTGCACTCCACGTTCCCCTCCTCGCAAGGAGCCTCCTCACGCGGCGAGCACTCCAGCCCCAGCAAGCCCTTGGTCCTCAAGTATCCCTCGACGTTCCGCCTGAGCTCGTCACCGAACTTCCCAGGATTGGCCCTCATGTACTCGTAAACAAAGGGCTCGGTCCCGGTGACGACGAACCAATGGCCAAACACGTTCAACCTCGCCCCAATCGCAAAGTCCTCGGGCGTGTAGTACCTGTCATCCCCGGGTTTCGGCACCCGAATCGCCCCCAAAAAGCACCCGGCCATCCTCCCCGAGTTCCGGCGCGCCACCTCGTTTATCCGCACCGTGCCGTCGCTCAAGCTGTACTCGAGCACGAACTCCCGGCCCTCGTCCTCCGGCCTCACCGCCTCCATCTCCAGGCTGTAGCGCAACTTTTTCGGGAAATTGAAGAGCCGGCGCAACTCGTCCCTCGGCTCCCCGGCCAGGCGCTTCGCCGGGCCTCCGCTGTTAGCTCCCTCCTCGGGCTGCTGGGGCACGGGGATACCGTCGGGCTGGCAGATCCTCAGCACGTCCGCGTAGTACTTGCGGGTGAACCGGTCGCAGTCGAGGAGCAGGAACCGCCGGCCGAACACAAAGGCCGTCCCGCCCACCTGTATATATTCATTCGTTTTTCCATCGTGGTCATTACATGTATTATATGTATACCTTGAGATCTATCGGGGCGTAGTACTCGCGCACGTCCTCGTCCGTTCTCTCCAGGTAGGCGGCCGGGTAGGTAGAGGGAAGGTCCTTCCAGTTCTTCGGTACTTTGGTCCTCTTGAGCAGCAGGCCGCCCCGGACCTTGACGCCCGGCGTCTTGGTCTCGCTCACGGAGATGGTGTTGTCGTCGAGGAAGTACCGCAGCTTGTACAGCTGGTCGTTCCACGAGGCGTCGAAGCTCAACGCCAGGCCGTTGTACTCGAGAAAGAGGAAGCGCTTGTCGTTGGCCAGGGACCTGCTGTTTTTGCTTTGTCCGGTTGACTGCTGTTGGCTTTTGAGGTGGCGCTCGCGGAGGTAGGGGTCGTCCGGCATCTCCTCGGGATCGTTGACGTCGATGCCCTGGCTTTTTAGAAACTCGCGCGTGTAGCCGTCGCAGCTCACCGCTCGGTACACCACGCCGTAGATCTCTGCAACGCCGGCGTACGCCACGTGTGGGGTGGGAGGAATATATCGGAGAAAGATCGGTAAAGAAAAAAAGGAAAAATCGGTATGCCTTACCGATGTCGATCGCGACGTTGAGGTCCTTCCAGTGGTAAAACTCCCCGGGCCTGTCGGGCCTTGGTATCCTCGACCTCTTGACGAGCTTTCCTTGACTGAAGCCGGCGTTGTCGACCGATTTCTCCACCACCGCCATCGTGTCGTCCTCGAGATAGTACATTATGCGAACCTGCCGAACGCGGCAGTGCTCGTCGGCCGAGCCGAATATGCCCTGCTTGAAGTACGCGTTCAGGCGAAGGCTTTTGCGATCGAAGAGCACGTAGTGCGGCAAAAAGCGCTTTATCTCGTGGTCACCGTCGCGGGGACGGCCGTACGTCAGCGTTGGATCATTGTAGCTTCAATTGGATCATGACCGGGGGGGGGGGGGTTTGTTATTTGGTAATTCGAGGAAAAAAGGGAACGAGTATAGAAGAACAAAGATTTTGGAAATTAACTACAGTTATGACTTAAGAATATAAAAGGTATGTATTTATATTAATAAGTTGTGAATTTAAAAGGAAAAAAATATTAGTCATTCCTGGAAATATTCCCCATTTTGGGTTATTACAATAAAGAGAGAAGCTCTATGACACTTTAAAATTTAAAACTTTAACAAAAATTAAATGGAGATTATTGTGTAATAAAGAACGTAACCTGTGAATTTTTTTCGAAAACTTTGAAATTGGCACGATTTTATTAAACCTCTTATCGTTACAAAAATTATGCGATGCAGTGTTTCTT
>NW_019379466.1:213546-253019 GCF_000648655.2 Copidosoma floridanum | reverse complement strand
AAAAAAAAAAAAAAAAAAAAAAAAAAAAAAAGAAAAAAAAGAAAAAAGAAAAGTCATGCCAAAGCAAAGAGCCGAAAGTCGCGCGTTCACGTGTGCTCGTTTATACTCCGAGAATAATAAATCCTCCACTCGAGCGTACAGAGGGACTTGATGGGCTCTTGTTATGCATGGAACGAAAAAAAAAGTGCAAATAATTTTCTCGCAGCATCAGCCGATCGATGATTGCTCCGCGAGTGCACGTTAGAAATCTCCCACCCGGAAATCTCTCGCACCCGCGTGCCTCAAATCGATAAGCCTACATATATGTACGTACACTGCATGGCCGTATCCTCCCCTCTGACTGACCCTGACGGTATATTATATGTGTATGTATATATAGTATGTATACTCAGATCACAGATGTACAGCGAAAAACTACGAGAACTTTCTCTGGAGAGAGTTTCGGGTGATCAGTAATACTTTTTTTTTTTTTTTTTTTTTTCGTAGAAAAAACCAAATCAAATTAATTGCGTAGGTACTGCTTTGAGAACAGGACGAACAATTCCATCTTGGGTAAAATTTACCGCAACGGCAAGGCTTGAACATTTAAGAGTAAGGCGTGATCCGCGTGTAAATTATACGATATAAAAGTCATCTTATCTCTCACACTCTTTAAGCTCAATATCCCGCTTGTAGGTACCATATTATTATGCAGTAGCGCGAATAGATGTAGAGAAATAGAAAGAGGGGGGGGGGGGTGAGAAAATCGACACCACAGCCCGGCTGTTGTACGCAGAGGATCTTACGATGGATACATGGCTGATGTATATATACTTACAATATATTAAGATATTCGTGTGGCTTACCCCTACAAGAGCCTTTTCTCGATGACGACCCCATTAATTTCTATATACTCTTGTTGCACTCATCTCATGTGAGTACATGTACTTTTGATAAACAATGTGCGCGTACACACACATAGGTATACGAAAAAACATGAAGAAACAATGTCGACGAAGGTATAAAATCCGAAGTGTGAAAAAAAAAAAAAAAAAAGGTATTCCACACCGAGCCCGGACCGAGCACGTGAACAACACGCCAACAAGTAGGTATATGGCGGTATCTCATATACACTTGTACGCACAAAAGTAGAAACGCAAGCGCGCAACCCATGCGTGCTCATGCAGGGTGCACATGTATAGGGGATATACTAGGGCTTGCACGGGAATCCGCGAAAGGGGGTTGCGATGATAAGGATACACACGGACCCAAATCTTGATGTATATCGTGCGTATAAATGACTTGCAACCCTCGAGTGTGGGTGTGTATATATTATACATTATGTGAACGGATGAAAATCCGATGGTCCCCCGCGGAGAGAGAGACGCCTTGCGAACGCACACCCCAACGGGAATTCCTTCGACTTTGGCGTCCGCACGCGCGCGCAAGGATATCCTTCTCTCTCTCTCTCTCTCTCGCCCCTCTCCCTGATGTATGTGGGTGTGTGTGGTGGTCTCTCTGGTGCTTCCTTTTTACACAAGTATTGAATTTGCTACGAAATGCCGGCTCAGCCACCCCCGCCCCCTCCTCTGCTGCTGTGCCCACATGGACCGGCCGACCGTGTGCTCTTGAGGGAGAGAAAAAAAAGAAGTTTTCTCCTAAAGCTGTTCTCTTTTTTCTTTCTTTCTTTTTTTATACACATGCAACTCATGAGAGCGCTTTTTCTTTTTTGCTTCCTTGCGAAAATCGTCAAGATGGATTTGAGACTTTTTGATTGGGTTTTCTACGAAAAAAAAAAAAAATAAATAAATAAATAAAGTACGGCTTACAATGTCGATTTGTTGGGGCAATGACAAATGTGGTTTCGATGTGTAAATGTCAGCTTCCCCTTTCGCATCTAAAAAGGGGAAAAATTCGTATTTCCCGAAAGCCGAGTTTTGCGACTAATCAAATCGTCCCCAATTTATTATTTCCACCTTACTGCGCTACACTGGCGTTATTTACCATTTTTGTCCTGGAAAGTTTTCGCGGGGCGTTGAATATTTCACCTACAAGATATATCCATGTGTTGAAAAAAAAAAAAAAAAAAAAACCTCTTACGAGGCAAATCGATGTCACATGTATATGTACAATTTTACGAGTGCGGCTCCGTAAATTTTTCAATTGGTGAGAGTATATAAGTATACATGCAAAAGCTGTTTTATTCGTTCGATTTGAGAGTTAAAACGAACACCTCCAAGTGGATGAATCATCTGATTGAAACTTAATTATCGGTTATGTATACGTGAATACACTCGAAAGGGGATTCCGATCGAATCGTTGCTTGCATACAAGTATCGCTTGGCAAACAATGCATCCAAAGGCTTTTCTCCAAGTTGACGATTTTGATGTTTCGTCACGACTTAACCGAAGGAGTGTATATTCGCGCCAAATATGTACTCGAGAGGCAAACAGTTGACTTGGTTTTTTTTTTGTTTTTTTTTTTTTTTTCATATTGGCTTTAATTGTTTCGCACACCAGATTAGCGATGACCATTGTAGATAGGTGCAGGTCGAAAAAAAGAAAACTGGGAGTTTGTAATTGAATTTTTTTTTTTAACGTGACCTTCATACGCATCATAAATGGAAAGATCGAAGAAAATCAAAACTTGTACCGATTGCAAAGTGTTGCAATAAGGAGGGCCTTAAAAATTACAGCTTGAAGTCAATGCACACGTATCTTACTCACTATATTTTTCAGCTTTTCTCGAGAATTGTAATTAATTACACGCTATTGTTCTCTGAAAGCTCCGAGGAAGAAAGAGCGTAATTTAAACGTCCAATAAGAGGCATTGAAAAAATTTAGTACCCACACGATTTGGGCCAACTGACGCAATAAGCGTCCATGTTAATAAGTGTATACTGCACGAGGAACATCACACGTTGGAGCGACTTTTTTTTTTTTTTTTTTTTTTATTCGTGCGTCATTAAACATCTTTAATCACACGATACAAAGTAAAGATCAATGAGTGTCAAAGCTCATGTTCGCACATGCATAAGTATACAATATACAAGAGGAGAAAGTCAGCACGCAAACTCTCGCGTCTTTTGCACGCTTCGATTGAATTTTGACAATTCCCCGACGAGCTTTACTTATTCGGCTCGCGTATATACAGCGTCAGGAAACACATACGTGGGTGTATACATGTATGTACATCTAGTGCAGGGCGGCAAAACAGAATTGCGTAACCCGTAATGTCTTTCTTCATTTTAGCCGTATCGATCTCTCTATGCTCGTTCTCCTTGTCACCGTGTGTTATTGCTTGTTTGATAAATGAAAGAAAGAAAAAAAAAAAAAAAAAACAAGATAAAAATTCGCGATTAATATATAGTTATGTATATGTGGAGGTTCGCGTGATTTCGCCGAGTTACCTTGTACTCGATTTTTTGGAACGTGAAGAACAAACACTCTTGGGTGCTGTCTAAAGTTAGTTTACCCTTTGCGCCCAAGTACATATATAAATCATTCATAATTTTATTTCATCGTAATAATACCATGCGTAGGAACGTCGCTATACCTGTAAAATTGTACATTGAATAAATGTACAATTGCGCCAGTATGCCTCATTATTTATCGACGAGTTGAAAAGGCATTTATTTTTTAAGCGCCTCTTGTTTCTGCATCAATTTGCATGCGATTAGGATTACTGCCTGCAACAGAGCCCCCCCCTCCCCCCCAAAGCTCGTCAAAGAAAAAATCGAAAGGAATTATAGTCACGAACAATAATCATCGTCGTCGACTCTCCTTTCTTCTCGTTAATCCGCTCGCAACGGACCAACGAGCGAACCAAAACTTATCTAACGAACTTAAAAAGTCACCATCGAGGATAAGAAGGAACACGCGCAAACCATTGCATACACGTATGCGTATATAGTCTTCCCTCCCACCTTGCGATGTGTGTTAAAATGACGAAAGTTACGAGGCCACGTACCTACATACGTAAAATAAAAATGCGCGAATTTTCAATGAAACGAATCAACGTGACCGCGTATTATAACTACAGAAAGTTTGTCGTGTATTATACTCACCACTCGTATCGTCATCTCGTCGTAATATCTGATGACAGGCAATTGCACCCCTTTGCGATGATATTGTTCTTGTAATCTAGTGCACACTACTGTACTACAGAATGTTAGACTGTCCTCTTTCTCAAGTTGCAATTAGTATGAGATCTCGTGGTGAAAGAGAAGGCAGAGGTGGCCACGAGCCCGGTTCGGAGCCGCTACTAAAAGTCGACTGTCTGATACTTGTACACCTACCCTCCAGTCGACGCGTCGCCGACCTCACTTCTTCCACGGATTTATTGATCGCCGATGCGCGCGTTTATTTGTCCGTTTTACTGCCCTCTCGGCGACTCTACTCGCACGTATGGCATTGATATAATTATGCGAATGCCGCTACTTGCGTTGCGGCTGTTGATGCGGTATTGCAAATTTTCGATTCTTTGTAGATTTCAATGGGGTTGAAATTTAAGTTTTTTTTGTTTTTTTGTTTTTTGGGACAAACATTCGGGTAGGCTTGGATGATCAACGATTCCTTTTGAAGAGGATTTTTTTTTTGTATTTTGAAAGTAATGACATAATTAACTGGAAATATGTCTACAAATCACATATCTCAAATTGAAATGAAGACTTGAATATCACCCCATGAGTTTGGAAAAAAAAAAAAAAATTATGAAATTCAAGCTGTACTTGAGAAATTAAAAATTAAAAATTAGAAAAAACAGACCTTTGTTGACAAATGCATTGCTTTTAGTTTGAAACTTTATTCATTCACTTCAACTGCTCTATAATATATAATTTTATGTACAAGAATCGCCCTGAAAACAAGAAATAATCGCGATATTTTTGATAAATATATTGAAGAAATGTGTTATAAATCTTAGCTATATGTTGCTCTCATTGAATGTGATGTACTAGGGCTGATTATTAATCACTTGCTTCCCACCGTTTTTTCTCTGCAATTTCGGCTTCAACTTCATCAATGTACGGCTGAAGGTATTTAACATCCTACAAAAATAAATTGCACTTGGTAAACATGGCAGACACAACAGGCAGTGATTTTGATCTCAAAGGTTAAAAAATCCGCTACACTGAATAACTTTCTTAACAAGTTAATATTTGTATGTAAATTAATAATACATGAATATCAAACTTGCCTCCTCTAGTTTGGTCCACTGTTCTTTGGGCAGGATGTCATTTCTCAGGCTCAAATAACCAGCGCGAACAATTCGAAATACACGTTCATCCTGGAGGTGCTGGGGCAATCTTCGCAGAGCTTCCTTCACGACTTCAGTCTCATGAATACAATCATCACGCATAAGACCTACACAAATTCCAAATTTTACACAATAATCGACGTCAAGGTTAAGTTTCCTACAAGTTGTCAACAAAGCAATGCCCATCCCTTTGACAATAATCAAGAATACGTAGACTTACCATACTGATTGAATCCAGATTTGTTGTAGAACCATTGCTGAAAGTTAGGGCCTGCAAAGAGTAACAAAAACAATTTTAATTAAATACACTGATCATGCAAGTAGGTATCAAAGTCACAACGTTATGTAAGGCAAAGTCTGAAGTTGGAGAGCAGACGTTTTTCTAGTTGTAAATAAAGGTGCAAGCTCATCATGGGCATCTTAGTGGTTGTAAAGAAAAAACTCACCGATTAGTTTGTTCGGCGGCTGATCGATGATGTTTGGCCTCTCGCTGAATTGTCGCGCGACCTGCATGAACGCCCTACGCATCATCTTTAGTCCTTTTGAAGGATCAAAGTGACGACGACGATGCTCTTTTTCACCTTCTCTTCGGGATCCTAAATAATATGTCTATATTGCGTCTCGTTGTGTGGGTGAGTTTTTGCGCCGTGTTGTCTGCTCGTCTGCTCCTGCTGTGCTTGTGCGCTGCCAAGTTAGTATTCTACCCTTATCTTCTTCGTCGGTCAAACAGAAACCTTTTTTAGCACGTACCTTATCATCGGTTGGTGTTTTTTAGTTGTTTATTTGCGTTTGTTATAATTTTTTTTACATCAAAAACTGTACTTATTATCTTTAAACAAAATGGACAATGCTCTACAAATTGTGTTTGTTGTGCTCTCTGGGTCTCTGGGTGCAAAAAAATATAGAAAAATTGCGAACAGAAAATGACCACAGTGCGCATGCGTTTTGGAATATTTGAACTTAACTTCCGTTGGCTACGAAAACTGCACATCGGAAAATATATATTTCTTAATAAATAGTAATCATTATTCCTGGAAAATAAAATAAAAAACGAGTGTTGAACAAAAAAATATACCGTTTTATGAGCTGAGGGTGCGATAATGCAATCAAAATCATGTAAAAACTGCTAACATACGGCGAGTATTTCGCGAGAGGGAAAGTATAGTCTAGTAGTCAGCGAAGACGATTGTGGCGCGCGATAGTTAACACACTCTCACAAGAGTCGCCGTGGTGGGAGAGCCGAGGTTATAAAAGGCTTCGCTCCGACTCCACTTCCTTCAGAGTAGAGTTGCCTCCAGTGAGGTTGTGTCCCCTTTTTAATAAAAAAATAGGTCACACAACCCACCGCTATAACCGTGAATTAACTCTCCGTGTAAATATAAAAAAAAAATAAAAAAAAATTTAAAAAAATTACAAAAAATCAACCAAAAAAATCGTAAAACGTGACTAAGAAAATCAGTGGAAAGTGTGAGAAGAGCAAGCATCGTCAATAAGATCTAAAGCGAATAGAGGAAGATTGGATTGAAAAGACACAGCTTGGAGAAAAAAAAGTAACGCAGTCGGAAACGTTTAATATTCCCTAAAACGTATCCTCGAGTAGGTAAACCATATGCTATTCGTTTTTTTTACCTACGTGTAATTCGTCCCCTCCCCCGTCTCTTCATACATCCAACTATCTTTCCAGCTTGCATTTCTCAACAAATGTCGAACGCCAGCGCGCATCGACATGTCTCTCTCTTTAGGCCACATACTCTCTCTGGTGGTGGATACACTTTCATAACCTCACCTTTTCATTTGTCTTTGCAAAATTTGAAAAAACAAAAGAGAGAAAAAGAAAGGGGGACTTGATAAACAACGAAATATCTACTTTATCATTTTTTTTCTAGATATTATCAAGAAATAACAGAAAACAAACAACGTAAAAAAAAAAACAGAAAAACAATCGAAACAAGTTAAACTCCTCCCCCCAAAAAAAAGGAAAAATCAACATAAGATTACCAATTAAGGTAAACTAAAAAAGAGAAAAAAGAGAAAACAAGAAAAAGAAATCAAGATGAATCCTGGAGCGCCAAATTACCCGATGGCCTCGCTCTACGTGGGCGACCTTCACTCCGACATCACCGAGGCTATGCTGTTTGAAAAGTTTTCGTCGGCTGGACCTGTACTTTCCATCCGCGTGTGTCGTGACGCCGTCACCAGACGTTCCCTCGGATACGCCTACGTCAACTTCCAGCAGCCCGCTGATGGTGAGTTTTTAATTTTATCGTTATTTTCATTTTTATTCATCAAGTAACGATCATGTACGTTATCTCTGATTCAGAGGTATATCAGAACAGCATAAAAATTCTGTGTAATTCCAATGATTCATCGAATTCTCAGAGATCAGTTACAAGATGTTACACTTTAAATTTCTCTTAAAACTAGACAATACCACGTGCTCACATATCCAAGAAACGTCAAGCTTTAGTCCTCGGCAGTCTGTGTAGTGCCTGTAGTAATTTCTTCGGAAAAAAAAAAATTACATAAATAAAGTAAATTTTTGTTTCCTGGATACAGCCCAAAGCCACTTACATTTTTCACACAGGGATATTCGACACGTGCTCATACATGCCCGCCATCTTGAAAATTCTTCCTTTTGCACGATGCGCATGCATGTGCGCTCTCTTTCGCTGCTCTTGTATCTTTTGCCCCCTCTCACTTGCTCCAACGATGCTTATCGAATTTATTATATACGCGTTTCTGTTTTGATATGGGTCCTTATGAAATGACATTGAAATCCTGAAAATTTGCACCTAAATGTTTTGTACATGTTCTAAGCGACCATGTAAACAAAGATAGTTTGAGTTTAAATAGTAAAGTTCTATATAACATTTGATCTAACTTCTATTTGTGTTTGTTAACGTATTTTTAAATTCCGTGAACTCTTCAAATTCTGTGGAATTTATATTTCGCCAACGTTAGTGCGAAACAATTACTTTGCAATTTTTCCTTGTGTCGTTGGCTTATCTTGTTATTACAACTTAAGAGATTATAATTTTTCCTTTAGAAATAAAATTAAACGTTCATGGCCATTCTATAACTTCTTTTAGATCAACTTAATTGTAAATTTTATACTTTCAATGCTAATCGATTAATGGAAAAAAAAATTCAGTTTCGATAATGCGCCATATGGCTTAGCTTAACTTCGTATAATTGTGACTTTAATAATCGAATATGTCATTAATGAAAGTAATGTCATAAAAATATATGTCTTGCATTCATGTTAAAAATATTTTTAATACAGCTAATAAAATTTGATGCAACCATCGAAAAATGGTACATTTTATACTTTCTAAATCTTTTTCATGCCCTTAAAATTAATTCGGTCTATCAAAAAATTGTAGAAACGTTGTATTTGCGAGCTTATTCACAAAGCGTTGTAGCTAAGTCGGAGATAACACGCTCGCGCTACTACTCGCCTTTCTCAAACGGGCGTCTTACGTACCTGTTTACAGTCCATATGGCTCTGGCAACTTTGGCGCAGCTGGCTTTTTCCGTCAGTCAATGCCGAACGTCGAGTGCTTAACTCTTTCCTTTCACTTGTGCCTCATGAGTCACACGCACACACTTGTATAAAGAGGTGCTGACTAGATAATTTTTGTTGACAAATACCTGATCGTTTTCAACCTCTTTTATATGATTTTTCAGAGTTTGGAGATAAGTCGTTCAATGATACATTTGTTTTGTTACACATTTAGCTTGTCTACGAAATTTAAGATCTTTCAAAATTGCCGAACATATTGCAGCTTTGTACTATGAAAATTATTTATTTAATAACATCCCACATGTAAACAAAAGTGTAAACGCTCTTTGTTAATTCGAATGATTCGTAACTTGCCAGAATTGGTATGTTATTATGAATTATATTTCTTTGTTTGTCTGCTCAATTGAGTATGCAAATCTTTCATGAGTTTGTAATTTATGAAAAGATATTCATCTTAAAAGCCTGATGCCACATAAAATCATTTTAATTTTAAAGATTGATACTATTCAAGAGGTTGTTTGTCAGTTTATAAAAATAATTCATAGAACCTCTATTTTGTTTTTTCAGCGGAAAGGGCTCTTGATACCATGAATTTTGACATGATCAAAGGACGGCCGATCCGTATAATGTGGTCGCAACGTGATCCATCGCTCAGGCGATCTGGCGTTGGAAACGTATTCATTAAAAACTTGGATAAAAATATTGACAATAAAGCCATGTACGATACATTCTCGGCTTTTGGCAATATTTTGAGCTGTAAGGTCGCCCAAGACGAGACAGGTGCGTCCAAGGGCTATGGCTTTGTGCATTTTGAAACCGAAGAGGCTGCCAACAAATCAATTGACAAGGTCAACGGAATGTTACTGAATGGTAAAAAGGTATGCTTTTAAGAAATACACTATATTAATATTAAATTGCTCCAAAGAACTACAGTTTTAACATGATTGCTAACGTCAACTGTCATTGTGCAGGTTTATGTTGGCAAATTCGTTTCCCGCAAGGAACGTGAAAAGGAACTTGGCGAAAAGGCCAAGCTTTTCACAAACGTTTATGTGAAGAACTTTGGCGAAGATATGACGGATGAAAAGCTCAAGGAAATCTTCGAGAAGTATGGTACCATCACGAGCCATAAGGTGATGAGCAAAGACGACGGAAAATCACGGGGTTTCGGCTTCGTTGCTTTTGAAGACCCGGTCGCTGCTGACCACGCTGTAGCCGAGCTTAACGGCAAGGATCTTGGGGATGGCAAAATTCTCTTTGTCGGTCGAGCACAGAAGAAGGCTGAACGCCAGCAGGAGCTGAAGCGCAAATTCGAGCAGCTTAAGATAGAAAGGCTAAGTAGGTACCAGGGAGTCAACCTCTACGTCAAAAATCTTGACGACACGATCGATGATGAACGTCTGCGAAAGGAGTTTGCTCCATTCGGAACAATTACATCGGTCAAAGTTATGATGGAGGATGGACGCAGCAAAGGCTTTGGTTTCGTTTGCTTCTCGCTACCCGAGGAGGCGACCAAGGCCGTGACCGAGATGAACGGCCGAATCGTTGGCTCAAAGCCACTCTACGTGGCACTGGCTCAGCGTAAAGAGGATCGTAAGGCCCACCTTGCCTCTCAATACCTGCAACGCGTCGCCAACCTCCGCATGCAACACATGGGCCAGGTCTTCCAGACCGGTGGTGCCAGCACTGGCTACTTTGTGCCCACCCTACCTCAGCCCCAGCGATTCTATGGACCGGCTCAGATGGCTCAGATTAGAACCACTCCGCGCTGGCCTGCCCAGCCCGTGCGACCCAACGCTCAAGCAGGCAACACCGGCTTCACCACCATGCAGACCCAGTTCCGTACTGCCCCGCGCGCTCCATCTGCCCAAGCCAATGCCATGCGCAATCCCATCTCCGCCAGACCCATCACAGGTAGTTATTTAGTTGAAAAAATTATTTCGATTAAATTACTTGCAAAGTTTATTTTTAGAGAGAAAGGAAAAATGTTATACTTTTGTGGAAGGGTGACTAACGTATTGTGTTCCTTCGTTTTAGGTCAACAAACTGTGCCAGGAGCAACTAACATGCAAAATCGCTCAATGGCAGGTCCAGCTGTCGGCGTCAATCCCCAAGGTCGACCATCAAATTACAAGTACACACCTAACATGCGCAATCCACCTCCGGTGATGGCCATGACTCCTGTCCAGGCTCCAACACAGCAAGCCGTGCACATCCAAGGCCAGGAGCCACTGACCGCATCCATGTTAGCCGCCGCTCAGCCCCAAGAACAGAAGCAGATGCTGGGTGAACGTCTCTTCCCGCTTATCCAGTGCATGTATCCCAATCTCACTGGAAAGATCACCGGTATGTTGCTGGAGATCGACAACAGCGAGCTTCTGCACATGTTGGAGCACGGGGAGAGTCTGAAGGCCAAAGTTGAGGAGGCCGTGGCTGTGCTCCAGGCCCATCAGGCCAAACAGGCTGTTGCCAGCAAGAAGGAGTAAATTACTCTCCTTGTTGATTATTACGATCGTCTTTCTTTCTTTTGTTACATTCGACTTTGTCCTTTTTTTTCAATTATGACGTTCGCGGTAATTTCCGTGTTTTATTTTTCTTTTTACAAGCTAATTTGAGTATGTTTAAATCAGTGTACTATCGTTGAGTTGACTTTATATGGAAACTATCGCTCAATCATCTCTTTTCTTATTTGTTAAAATCACTTAGATCAGCAACTTGAAAAATGCAACCGAAAAAATATTAAATGCACGGCGTTATCCTCAGTTATCAAAAACAAAGATTTAACAAATAAGTGAAAGACAAACTGCGAGTGATGTAATTTTCCTTTCATGATTCTTTGATTCGAATTTACTCGACTTTGCTTGTAAAAACAAAAGAAAGATGGAAATAACCATCCAAGATAATCATCGTTCGGTGTTACTTTTAATCAATTTTTTTTTCATTTTCCTTTGAAATTTATCTTTTATGAATCAAGAAGAATCTATATTTGTGAAAACTTCGAAAAGTATATTTGTTCAATAAGTTACAATAAAAAACAGTAAACAATAACTTGATGCGTATTTAATTTTTTTATCTACCTCAATCATAGTTGTTGAACAATTATTAACGATATTATATAATGTATACCTCATGGATTAAGATGTATAACATTAACCCAGTACGAATTAGCTTCAACTTATATGTACAGTACATATAAGTTGAAGTTGAAGTACATAATGTACTTATATAATTACCATTTGACGAGATGACGAGTTCAAAAATTCGCTCACTCTTTTGGTCGTGTACATGTACATACTTACATGACATGTGCAATTGTGTATGGGATGGGGTTTCGGGGGGGTCGTCTACTGGTTACATTATTTGCAAATCGTTTAATTAAAAAATTCATTACGCGGAGTTGTTATAAGTAAAAAATGTTATGTTGGTTCAGTGATTTATAAACAATTAAAGTTCTTTACAAAAATTGTTATAAAAAGCTGTTAAGGTATTGGCATTTTTGTGTAGAATTCTCTTGCTCATTTGAATTTTAATTACATAGGTTCAACAATTTATGTTTCAGGATTTTTTTGGTTTTAAATAATGACGTTATCATTTGCAAAAACCACATTCTCATTACACAAAAGATTGAGCGATATTATTGTTTATTCTAACCTGTACCTTTACAACAGCTAACTGAAAATTTTAGAGTAAGTTTTTTGGTTAATTTTTTTTCTATTAAACTATGAAAATGGCCAAAAAAATGGAAGTCCGAAAAACATCGTCGTTGTTAAACACTGCAATAGACGCGTTATTGCAAATTTTGGCACATACCTGTGGAATATCATTATCATTTGTACCTCTATTGTTTACATATTTAAACATAACTCAAAAAGATTATTTCATTGATGAAAAGTTTCATGTTCCACAAACCATTCAGTATTGCAATGGAAATTTTTTTGAATGGGACCAGAAAATAACAACTTTACCAGGGCTGTATCTTTTTGCAGCTGCAATACTTGGGCCTTTCAAATTTTGCACAATCACCCATTTGAGACTTCTTAATGTATTTTTCACATATATAAACGTGTGGCTAGCTTATCTCATTTTAAATAAGCAGAGGAGAGAGAAAGTGACCAAGCAAGAAGAAAACTTAAGGGTTTACTCATTATTTTTAAGAGCCTGGAACATTGCTTTCTTTCCTCCACTGTTTTTCTGGTTTTTCTTGTACTATACTGACGTTTTTTCAGTCACTTTGATCCTGCTGATGTTCCTCTGTTATATTAGCAGAAAAGACAAGTCAGCAGCTTTTGTTGGTTTACTAACAATCTGTGTTAGACAGACCAATGTTATTTGGGTTGCCTACATAGGCATTGAACGAGGATTTGATGCAATAGATCAGCTTACAAAAAAGCCACAGTATACCAACACCCTTAATCTCTTTCCTTGCATTAAGACCTTATTTGGAATTTTTCGAGCAAAAGCTAGACATGGAACTGTAAAATTTCTGCAGTTTACTAAATCATTTTGTATGCCATTTATACATTATCTTTTAGTTTTGATAGCTTTTGCAGTTTTTGTTACATACAACAATGGAATAGTTGTAGGAGACAGGAGTGCTCACAAACCTACGATTCATGCTGTACAAATTTTTTACTTTTCTATGTTTGTAATAGCTTTTGCATGGCCATATCTGTTGCCATATATCTCGAAACCGTTAGAATTACTATCAGATCACATAGTTGCATCAACTTGCATAATTGGAGTGATTGTTCATCATAATACTCTAGTTCATCCATATATATTGGCAGACAATAGACATTACTCATTTTACGTGTGGAAAAATTTAATGAATCGCTATCACTTATTCAAATATTTACTGGTTCCTATGTATGCATTTGCTCTTCATGCTATTTTAAAATCTATTAGTCACATGAGAAAATTATCTATTTTATCATTAGCATTTTGTACATGTGCAGTACTTGTACCTCAATTGTTACTTGAACCAAGATACTTCATTATTCCTTATATTTTATACAGACTTCAATTAAAGGAACCCAAGCACTGGCAACTAGTAGCTGAAACTGTTACGATTATTCTTGTCAATATTTTTCAGTTTTACTTGTTTACAAGTAAATCATTTAGTTGGGCAGATGAGAAACATCCCCAAAGAATTGCATGGTAAATTATTTTTGAATGCAATAAACAATGTTTGAAAAACGTATGTGTGTATTGATTAAAAATAAAATTTTTATATTATAGCTGCAGGAAACTTGTTATTTGTGATAATACCAAAATATGGAATTTTGCAAATCAAGTTAGTACATATAAGTTCATTTCATTAGTATGAATTCCTTGTTTTTGATTTTTGTAATCTATGTGTACCTTGATTTTATAAACAACAAAATAAATTTTTTGGAAAACATGAAAAAAGTATAAATTTTATTTATCGTACGTAGTCCTTAATCATAATATGGTAATGATACTTTTACAGAACTAAAAACTTCATTTATTAAAATAAAAAGTAAATGTTATAAAAACTAGAGATGAGTACATTTGGTTAACATACAAATTTTCTAGGCATGAGCTTAGAAAAATACATGATAGAAAAAATGCATTTATTCTTGTAGATCAAAAAATAAGTTTCACTTATAAATCTATATTATACAGTACACTTTAGTACTAGCAGGAAGCTTTCTCCGCCAATTCGGCAGCCTTGGTCAGTACGATCTGAATATCCATGGATGGAAAGTTCTGTAGTAGCTTCACGTTGGCCGCAAAATCTCCATTGAGTATCTGGTTTTTGCAGAGCAAAATCATGGCGCAGCATATGTGTATTAAAAAATCAAATCTGTTGTCATCCGAAAACAAAGAGTCCCATATTCTCATGACATCTGGCAAGGGGAATTCTTGTGACAACAAGAGGGTCAGCCACCTAAAGCTATAGTACTGAGGACAGAGCTCTTGCTGGTGCAAGCGCAGCCATATGTCATAACAATTGGATTTGACTTCACTTATTAATTTGTCCATCATGGCGTTAATGCCAAACTCAGCTTCATCCAGCGATTTGATGAAAAAGTCTCGGATCTCGGCCATGAGATTCGTAAAGCAAAAGAAAGTATCTGCCTCAGCGTGCTCTCTCCATTTTTGATCTGGATCACAGGCAAATGCATAGTAAATTGGCCCAACAATCTCATTCATACCCTGTACATATCCCTGGCCAGGATTCAACTTAGCGTATAGGAACAAAATCCGCTCCAGGACCTCCCAGTGTGCCTCTCCACCTTCCAAAGGGGCATAATCTTCGATGGCTTTTCTAGCAGACACAGCAATTTTAGTCACTCCAAGGCCCTTTCTCTCAACACTTGCACTCTTCAGTACGGTGTGATGGACCCTCTGGTGCAGTCTCTTTTGCCCATTGCTGTGGACAATAGCTTCGCAGGGATACTCTGTGCCTTGCTGAAAGAACGATATGTCAGGACAGAGTCTCCTGACATCCTTGTCAATTTGGAGAAGCACCTCGTTGTCCTTGAAGTAGGCCTGCCACTTGCTGTCTGGATCAAGATTCAGGGGATGATCGTCGCTGGTGACGTCGATCCTGCCATCGGTATCCGAATTCGATTCACCGGGTATGACAATAAGATCGTCGATGAAGGACTTGTAGAGCTCACGCTTACGCGCCAGAGTCTCGTCCCACTTGTCACTCGAGCTGGGAATGTAGTTGAGCAGCAGCTTCCAGCAGAGGGGCCTCAGACTACCCTCGTCCGGAATACCGTTAAAACAGAGCCGGCGCAGCTGCCACTCTTCGATCTCTTTTGCGCCGAGCACCTCCTCGAACTCCTGGATCCTGCGCTTTAATATACTCATCCTTCATTACTGTTGTGTACATTAATCCTCGTTTATTGTTGCATCTGATAGTAAAAAAAAAAAAAAAAAAAAAAAAAAAAAAAAAAAAAATTAATAATAATAGTACATGCTTTTGGATTTCCACTTGTTTTTTGTTTTATTTTTTTTCTCTCATATCTTCATCACTGAACTAACTCTTTCGGAGTAACAATAAACATCTGCTGTATAGGTTGTAGCGATTATTTTTTTATGCATATGCGAGACCGCTCCGATTTCACGTTCTTTTTATCAGCAGCGACAGCTGTGCTTTATTCGCGATTTGTAAACGTACTTACTTACTTATTTACGCAAAACAAATTCGACACAAGTAAGTACTGCAGTCTTGGAGAGAGCAAAACAAAACTGATTTTCCGTCAGCTGATGTGAATAAAATTATGGTAAGTATGTGATTTGGCGTAACTTACGTGTCAATTACACGTATACGCTCCATGGCTTGGTGACGTCATTAAGCGAATTGAAAGATAATTTGAAAGTTTTGCACCTCTTTTTTTTTTTACATTTTGGTAAGTACAATAAGGTCACATGTAATCTTTTCTTTTTTGGACGATATGAAATGAGAGAATTATTTATAAGTCTATATGTCTTTGATTCATTAAATGGATTTTGACTTCGTCTAATGATAAATATACATTGTACCGCCCCAAATGGAAGGAAAAACCTTGATTTAATTAATCAACAAAAACCATTAAAAACTTCGTAATTCGGTCGTAAATTAAATGAAATTTGCCAATACCGCCCTATACGACCCCGTAGCTTTGAAAGAGTTTTCTGGCAATTCCATTTAAAAAACGCATGGGAAGGTGGGACAATAGCTTTATTAATAAAAAAAAACGCAGTTTTACTTTGAAAAAGATTTTTTTCTTTTTTATTCTTGACCACTCATCGTAGCTTTTTTTTTATTTGACGTCGAGCTTTTTTTTTTTTTTTTTTTTATTACGTTTCTTTTTCTTGCGTTCTTTGCGTTTCATCGGCATTTCTGCAAAAATATAAACATGAAAATCAAACAATTTATAAACGTATACACATACGCTCGAGTACGCATCAATCGCACTGTAACACGTATCGTCGTACTTTATACATACCTATATACACATACAACCGCTATCGCCGTATCGTGTCAAACGAATCGAATAGATAATACGCGTATAGTGAACACACTTTTTACTTGTTATAAGTACATTTCTTTCGCTGAATGTTACTTATTTAACGAAAATACGCGGTTGCTTACATATATAGTAACGATGTGCTTATGCACACAAATGTATATACAAGTCCAGGAACAAGTTTATAATAATAACGATGATCCTGCGAGTAAAATTCGAGCGCGAGTTTCGATCGTACTATCTATTCGTTTCGTTCATTTAAAAAACGTATATCTTAACTTTGACTATTTACATACTGTACATACTGATTTGTATTTATATTTTTTTCTTTTTTTTTTAACGTACGTACATCATGTACATTTTTTACCATTATATATACAATAGACGACCTTTGATCAGCTTTCATTTTGATTATTTATTAATTTACAATATAGTGTTCAATCGATGAATCGTACGATGTCGTGGTTTAATGTTTACACACGTGTGAGTGGGTCGGAGAGAGGATAGTTTTTTTAACTAGAAAATAAATTTATTGTGCCAAAATACTTGTAAAAATGAAGTTTCGACTTCACATTGGTTAAAATAGAGTTGAACGAAAACGTCTCATAAGCAAAATATATCAGAACTAAAGGAAAATTGTGATTATGAAATTTTTAGATCTTACGTGGTTAGATATATTATGCACTTTACGAATAAATAAAGATTGAAATGCGATAATTTTAAAAATCATAAAAAAAATTATTTTAAAAAATTGTGTAATTGAAAACAATGCTCTTTTCGAATTTTCCATGGTTTTCTTATACCTTTTTTCTATTCACAAATTTTTTGCCAAATTATTAAAAAAAAATTGATTTTATGTATATTATTCAATGACTTTTAAATATATTCTCGTCTATACATTGTAACTTACATTTTTGAATTTCTAGACAATTTTTTATTTTTGACTAGTTCATTATAAATTTTACACACATAAATTATACATGCATGACTAAATTTTCCCTTAGGAAAATTTTTTTTCTACTACATAAATTTGTATAGAAATTCTATGATAGTCTCGTGCAATGTTCTCTTCGCTATATTATTTATTTTTCAATTTTCTTTTTAATAAAATATTGTAATCTTATTTGGGTTAAAAAATTTCATGCCAATTTTTCCTCTTTTGGATTTTCGAATATTTTTTCAGTTACAATACATTAAAATAAAAAATTATCTGATTTTTTGGCAACAGTCAAAAATAACAATTATTAATGATAACGAATTCCAAATTTATTTAATTGTTAACTTAGTATTGAAAAAATCATTCATTAGCTAAAATATGTCACAAATTTATTTTAAAACTAATTGTAAATTAGAAGTACTAAATTTTATTAAAAGTTTAAACATTAAAATTGAATAAAATTAGGTAAAAAAATGAGCAAACTAGTTCATTAAATTTGAAGAAATTTTTTTTCGTATTTTGTGAGTAGAAAATGATTCATTTTAATACGAAAAATAGTAAAAAAATAAAGTTAAAGAAAAAAAAACAAACCTGAAACTTAAGTATTACATCAAGACGTTTATTTACAGTTTTTTTAAATAACTACATTCTTCAATTTCATTTTTACAAATATTTACAATATGTAATAGTTCAATATTTAAATTTCCCTTGGATACTTGCACAAATTTAACATTATACTGTTGTCAATTGTACAACTTATTTTTTTTCATGACGATGAAAATATTTGCGTGGCTGTTGTTGTCACATGACAAATTACGAATTTTTTCTCTTTTACTATTTAAATATAATCATGTAATTAAAAAAAAAAAAAAAATACATAAAAAACCAATGATAACAAAGATAATAATAATAGTGCTGTATGTGTGTGTCGTATTATAACACTTACTTCTTGTCTAAGTACGACTCATCGATTGCGCGAAAAAAACGCTTTGCCTTACGATTTTTTTCTTTTGTTTTATTACCTTTAAACCCTTACTTTCGACACTTCAATTAAATTACGAAATCGCACTTAGTGTTAAAAAAGGTGTTCGGCTAAAGATACATAGCCTATAAGCGTATTTAGTTTTTCAGTATTTGCGCGTGGGTTACTCTTGTTTTAGTATAGTTATGATTCCTAAAAACCCCGCGTTTTTTTTTTACTGTATACGCGTAAAATACTTTACTATCTTACGGTTAAACTAATTTTTGTTTTTTCGCGATTTGTGTATGCTTTTTCGTACTACAGAGCCATGTTTTTACCATTAAGTTGGTAAATAATTCATTGAAATGAAATAATGTGCTCTATAATCTGTATGAGCGACTTTAATTTTTGTTACATTCAAATACTCCATGTATGTGGAAGGATTTTAATTAAAGAAAATCCAGTAGACAATTAAATTAATTTTATACATTTAAATAAACAAATTTAATTTATCAAGTATCTTTTGTAAATTAAAAAAAAAATTTGTATACACATATTTTTCATTTTATTTTATTTTCACGCATTTTATTATAAAAAACAATACATACTGATTTTAAATTATATCATGAGACGATTTTAAATTATTTCATAATGTTTGTTCAACAACGTAAATTTTTAATGTAAAATTAATAACGAATGAACCAAATTCAGAATGAGAAGTCATGGGTACAATGAAAAATGCATGCTTAAATTGAAACATCATGGTGAGCGAGTGAAAAAATTTACGTCACGTACGCAATGCTTTTTGTTTAAAACGATAATTTTTCTATTTACATCATATTTCACGTGACTTCGAAACAACTTTCGTAAAAATTCTTTGAAAGTTACACATAAAACTTGAATAAATTCAGTTACGTAAATAGTATAAAATCAATAGTTAAACGTCAAGATGTTAGAAATGTTTATGCACGCATACATAATTACGAACATATTTTTACTTTTATCTTTAACAAGTCTTTGCATTAACAATGAGTGCATTTTCAAGTAAAAAAATTATGAGGTTGGGATAACATGGGAAAAAGTTTATACTCAAACAAATCATCTCAAACTCAGCAAAATCTTTGAATTTCATTATTTATGGCCGTTATGGAACACTTTAAGGTTTGTAACGTTAGT
This sequence comes from Copidosoma floridanum, assembly GCF_000648655.2. The sequence goes on along the minus strand of NW_019379466.1, from coordinate 233,201 downwards.
TTTAACAGATCAGAAATGGATAAAATAAAAAAAAAACCTTTTTCTTTCAATAGAGGAATTAATGTATCATTGAATCAAGTAGTGATTTATGTACATATAGAAAAAGAATGTTAACAAAAGTTTGATTAAATTTGGGCTACCACATGTCGCTTCCAGCACACAACGATAATCTAACGGTGAAATATCTAGATAGTAGGTACCGAATGATTAAAATAAAAAAGTGATGTTTGACGATAAAATTTTTTATTAAAATAAAAATTTAATAATGTTTTCTATTGACATTGTTAATTTTTTTTTTTCTCAACTCTACTACGTATGGATAAAAAATCGTGTTGGTATTAAAATACAAAAGCACAATGCAAAGATTTAAAAAAATTATCTAGAAAAAACTACGCTTTCACCGTCCGACATCATTGTAAATGCCCTTGTTATTCTCGATTATAGAAAACACATCAGGCACTGCAGTAAAAACTTTGGTAAGGGATCCTACACTTGTTTTTCATGTCTTTATATTTCGTGTGCTACGTATATACAAATTTCAAGAGTGGAAGTTATCGTTTATTTTTTACAACGAGAACTTTCGTTTGAAAAAGAAGAATCAAAATAGGCAACGATTCGTTATAATTTTTTTCAAATACTTTAATTTAGTAAAATACATTGTAAAATACGCAATAATCTTTGCTATTAGGTTCATTTACAGTTGCACGGATCTTCTGCTTGGCTATGGTTTTTTTTTTGTTTATTTATGAACTTATGTCATTATTTATACAAATTTCAGACACGTAGTTATTATCTACGTTTATATTACTATGATTAAAAAAAAAAAAAAAATAAAATAAAATAAACGTGTATAATTCCGCCCCGATTGATTAAAAACAAGTAATGACTCAAGAATTCTCAACCAAGTCAACTTGTAATCGCTTATTACTCAACCTTTACCATATCAACAAATATAATATATGTATATAGGCTTAACAAAATGTACAGATGTTAACGATCCGTCGGTTACAACAACTATCGTTGCCGCGGATTATAATATAATTTAATGATAATTACACCGACGAAATTTTTTTCCGTCTTTCGATTTGTATTACAAAATTGTCAAGAGTCTTATATCAACACACTAAGGGAGGAAACTTATACAAATCCATTCAATTCATTGCTACTTCCTTTGATGACCAATGGAAGACAAAAAATAGAAGAAATGTTTTTCGTTCGTCAATACGCGCGATATTCATTTCTTCACTACTTAAGACGATCAAATTTCTATGATGATAAAAAGAAAAGGAAAAGAATAGATGACAACAAGGTAATCACTTGGGTACGATAAGACCAAGAGCTCATCTCTCGTGGTCCGAAGGGAAACGTGTACAAGAGACAGCCTCTTATCCTCAGAGGGATAATCTGCAGCATCAAATAAACTCAGCATCATCATAAGCTCTTCTTATTTTTAAATATCGCCCGTGTATACGTGCGGTGTTTCATCCGTTTCACCCCTGTTTTTGTACATCACTATTAATAGGAAAAAAAAAAAAAAAATTTAACGAAAAAAGAAGGTACCACAGGAGGCTACCCCAAAGGGGCTATCATAATGTAATAATCAATTTGGCTGTGTAAAACAGAGTCGACTTCGGCATTAACAAAGTGACCCATCGTAGACATGTCTAAGTGATCCTAGCGCCGCCGTTCGCGAGGGTCTTGCTGGGCCCGAGTACAATGCCTTTGCCCTCTTCTTGGAGTTTCTTCAGGTAATCCTCGACCATGTCGGCTAATAAGCGCCGTTTAAAACGCATCGCTACATGTACTATGTCACGCACGAAGGCCAATCTGGTGTCCAGGCTGCCTTGGATCATTTGCAGATGAGAGAACAACGACGAGAAATCTGCAAGTAAAGAGTGAAAGGTTGCTCTGTGTTATGTTTTCACGAGGACACATATTTATACATTCTGATGTGCGTTAGTTTGAGTGTGTGTATGCGTAAGTGCTATTACTATATTATGTTTGTGCTCTTTTTTTTTTTACATAATTGATAAATCATGTGTGTGATATATATTTTTGATAAGACATACAAATGTTGATCGATACTTTCTTTTTTCGTTAATGAGTCACAGAAATTTTTTTTTCTGTATCGTAAATCGATAATTTTGTTTGTTTCTCGTGGGTCAAACAAAGTATTTTAAATAGTCGTTGAACTGTTGAAAGTTATATGATAAAATTGTTTCTTCAAACGGCACAAAAAAATTTGGTAAACAATTTTTTGTCCAGAGTGGACTGCTAAAAAAAAAAAAGAAACCTAGGCATTTTGATTTTTTATGCCCAGAAAATAGTATAAGCCTGACTTGTCAACTTTATAGGTAAAATCAATACTTTATCATTGGAAATAACTTGAATTAACGAACATGTTACTCCAGTTACTTCAAAAATATATGAAGTAAAAAAAAATGGTTAGCTCAAGGTCAGGGAAGAAGGCACAATGATCACAAATAAAATGAACCGTACTGAGACTCACGTGCGGCTCTGTTGGCTGATGTTTGTTCAAACGAACAAAATAATTGCTTTGGGTACACGCAACGCAGAGCAGCGTGGTAAGTTTTGTGTTTAAAAACTATTGCTTGTAAAGTATCACATTTCCGCTTACCTAACTTATAGGTACAGCGCGAAACTGAGTATAACATCCAAATCAGCTTTACTTTTTTGTGCAGAAGAAATGCGAAATAATCTTTCCGCACACATAATTATAATGTTTGCATATTTTGCCAATCGTATCGCATATATGTATAAGTACCTATTTGTATATTGTGTCTTAAATGGAGACAGGCATTTAGCACAATAGCGTGGCTCTCGGCGGTGGCGACGAGTTAATCGCACATTGCCTGTCATTTTAATGCTTCATTGAAATTGTAGAGACGAGTATATTTATATAGGGTATACGTGATGAGTCCAAAGTTTTTTTTATGCACATAAAATAAATACAACAAAGGGTTTCAAAAATTTTCATCATACGCGGCATTGTCTTAGTTTAAGAATTTTTCTTTTTTTCGTCGCGAAATCTCATTGCTGCTAATAATTATCTGTTATATCGTTGCATTTGTAATTTTTATAAATATTGAGATTTTATATTTACGCCATTGGTATTCTACATACAAACTGTAAAACAAATCGATTTAAATATGATAATCCAAGGAAAAAGTCATTTGAATATTAAAAAGGGATGGTTTTTCTGTGACTCACTAATAACTATATAATTGTACAAAAAATACTTACTGTTGCCTTTTCTCCTAATAAGTTTGTAAATCTCAGTTCTGATATTCACATTGTGCTTCCTAATATCCTCGAGCTCCTTACTTGTCAACTGTCTCTCAACTTTAACCTCAGATTTAATAGTCCGCTCGTCCACGTGATTCGTAAGCAGCTGCGACGACGACACACTAGCACTACAACTACCTGCACCACTAGCACTTGTTGTCGCCGCACTGCTACTACTACTATTACTACTGTAACTTGTACTACCCGCAGCATCTAGCTCGGCACATTTGAACTTGCCCACAGAACTACTGTTGTTCTCCAGCTGTTGTCCATCAACATTCATTGACGACAACCTTAGCTCGTTTTTAATAGCCTGCAATTCAGTCTTGCAGACACTGTTAGCTAAACTAACACCACTAGAAATACTCTTAACGATTCCGTCCAAGTTGTTCGTCAAAGCTGTAACTTCGGCACTGTTACTACTGTGATTCGCGTATGCGGCACTAAACGCACCATCGGCACTGGCACTACTATTAACCACCAACTCGTCCGTATTACTGCTGGGCTCGAACGCACCCAGCGACGCGGCATACGACAAATCACCGTTCACAAGTTTCTGTTCCGTGATCATCGCGCCGTTGCTACTCTTATTCGGCATCATCAAACTCATAATAGCACTACTACTGTTGGAGTACGTTGGGTTAATCGCGTTAGCGGTACCGAGCAACGTCACCGCAGACACACTCGAGTCATTGTTGTTACTGTTGCTGTTGAGGTTCCTGACGACTGCACCTGTTGGAACGATCGTGGTCGGGGTCGTCAGGGATGTTGGAGGTGGTGTTGTCGGTGGTGACGCGGGGTATTTGAAGTCCGAGTACGACCAGGGCACGGGCGAGTGTGGTGGCGTGTAGACCGGCGAGGTCGTTGAATACGTGGGTGTGGTGGGCCGGCGCACGACCACGTCTTTTGGAATAGGTCCGGGTTTCCGTTTGTTTGGCATTCGTAAGTTATTACCTGAACCAAGGCTACTGGACTCCATAGTGATGGAACGTTTGCTGCCCTTGGTCGACGAGGCAGAGCCAATGTCGATATCCGCCTCGTCTACCATGTATCGCTTGTCTATCTTAAATGGATTACCTATGATATACAAATAAACAATTAGTTTGATGAAGATTTTGATAGAAATGAAGAGTAACTGTTTATAAATAATTACCAAACATGTGTTGCCTGACCGGCGTGCTTTCAATTTCTCGAAGCGCTGGTGGCGCCCGTTTAAGGTACTCTTGGTAGTTACCCATTTGCGATACGGGCAAAGAATGCATACAGTCATCGTCGACGAGTTTTGTGTACAACAGTCCTGGCTGCAAAAAGTTAGCCCGCATTCGGACTACTTGATCAAGCAGCGATTTCCGCGGTATGTCAAAAGCGTTACGGTAACTTTGAGCTCCCCGTTGCTGTTGTTGGTTCTTCACCAAACCTACCACGAAATTGCTAAACTTATTGAGATCCTCCCTTATGTCCGTATGAGAGTTGGCCAACTGTGCAGAACAAGAAACATGTTTAATTTGATTGCGCATGAAGATATACTACATGCTTAATCAATATGAAAATTTATTTACCGAGTCCTTTTTGAGTGGACCACGGGGTGTAACGCGCAGACCTTCGACCACTGTATTGGCGCTATTGTTAATGAGACTCTTATTTGCCACTTGCCTCGATATAACCTCATTACATATCCTATCGTATTCCGATTTGGCTATGTTTTTCACTCGCTTCAGATAGTTCATTACACTATAAGACACCGCGCTGTCCATGTTATCTGGGATCAAAGTCTGTGCCAAAGCAGCAGGTGCTCCCATTCTCGTTAAAGCTCTTCTTAACGACTGTAAATAAAAATTTTCTTTTTTTTTATGTTCATACAGAATTTTTATGTAATGGAAAATTATAAATACTCACAGCTGCATAGTATGCAGGCATGGTCCTCATATAGTTCTGAAATTGCGTCCTCCACTCATTGCTAGGCTTTAACCTGTGCACTTTGAACAAATCGTCTAGTAACGGTAGCAAGACCGGATAATTGTACGGCATGACAAAAAGATTAACACACGTCAGATTCGTACTGGCTTTGAGGTAGCCAAACGGATGGGCAACCTCGCTGCTCTTGTACGAGTTGGCAATGAAAACCTGCCAGCATATCGTTGGCTGCTTCCTTGCCAGAATATACTGAGTTAACGGGCTAGGTTCGAGTTCGTATTTGTCAAAAGGTAGATTCTCGATGACCAAAGGTTCTTGGCTTGTGCACGTAAATTTTACGTTAGGATGCGCTGTGCGCGCTGGTAACGAGCTTGCTGAGACATCAGGCCAAAAGTTTTCGGGTATCGGCCAGAATCCCACGGCAAAGCCTTTTTGAGCCGAACGAGGCACATAAATTAGTCGCCGACACGCATGCCACGCCGTGTTATTATTATTCAAGTTATTAAGTATCACTGGAGTTATTCCTGGTGTCGAGACTCGACTCTGTAAACAAAAATTATTAGTACGCATGCACATCAAATTATCAACCAATGTTCAAATAAATCATTCAACGCACCGGTCCATTAGAGTTCTGACCGTTCATCTCGTCGTCGTGATCTTCATCGATATCGGTATATGATTTCGCGTTAGCTTCACCCGTCAGCGGTGAAGGATCAGGCCCAATCTTTTCGAAATTAATAACAACGCCGGACTGCACTTTGGCGACAAGAGAATCAATGCACTGCTGCATTATTCGATGCGTGGTAACGCAGTAGGATCGTCCTCCCGTAACTTCGCACATCGCGTCGATGGGCGAGGAATCACTGGCTACTAGTCCTATATCACGTTCGGGTGTTGGTGTGCCAGCCATTCGCAGCACGAGAGAAAACAGACGCTGGTCCCAGCGGAATGGTTCCTTTGTTAGCTCGGAGCCCGGAATTGGCGCGTGCATAGGAAGCGTAAACTAAAAATTGTATTTAATAAAATTAGATTCGTTTTTTGAAATAATTAAGCAACAAATGTCAATGTCAAAGATAATGATACTAACATCTTGATGAACACCACTACTCGTGGTGTACTTTCCACCGTCAGTAATGACTACGATGACCGAGGGCTCGAGATAGAAAGGACACCTGCCCATACCGTACGTGTCGATACCTGTTTGCATACGATTGATGTTTAAAATATCGAAGGCGTTCTTTAGCGCGCCACCGAGTGTCGTTAGGCCCACGCATTGTAAGTTTTTGAGTTCGTTCATAAACGTTGCTAGATTTTCTTTCCAGCCAGCCTGCAAAAAATTGAGTTTGTATCTATTAGGTTTCTCGAATATTACTAATTTTTTAATGCTCCAGCAATCAAATTAACAAGGATTATTAATGCATTGAAATAATCATCTTTCTTTCTCAATTTAATGTGTTCTAAACTAATGTGAAAAAAGTATACACAGTAAAACACTGCACCTTGATATTGTTTGGTGACTCTTCAAAAGTCAACAGCATGTATCTGTCTCCTCGACTTTCTGGTGACCTTTGTCGTACCTAAAACAACATTATAACGTGTCAAGTAAACGATTTGAGAATTTTAAAATAAATTTTCCCAAGCACTAACTAATCTTGTTTTATACTTGTATAACATTCACGTCATTTTTGTCTCAATATTTTGAAATATACTTGCTTTAAAGTACAAGTATAAGAGTGAAAAAAAAAGTAGTATATAATCAAGGCTAGACTTCTAATGTTTAAAGTTCAATGAGTAAACCATCAATGTTTTTGCAAAAAACAATTAGAATCCTTGAACTCTGCTACAAACTGTCAGAATCTTGACAGTATTTTGTGCAGGGTTTTATTTGTATGAAAACCGGTTCTATTTTATAAATTCCAAAATGCTGTAATTTGTACAATGCAGGTTTGTTTTAAACGATTTGCATAACTATAAAACCAACGTTTTTTTTAAAGGCTTTACAGTCTATGCATCAAACAAGATTAAAACATCGAGAATAAGAACGACATTGTTATTATTATTTTTTTTTTTTACAAATTACTGTATCTCTTATGAAATATTTTCAATAACATCAATGATTGACACATTGAAATGTTAGGTTTCCCAAATCCAAAGATAAACACGCAAATACATTGCAAGTATTTGTTGTAATCGTGGTGGAAAACTTTTTGTAGTATGAAAGGAAGATCCTTCAAAAATTCTCTAATGACAAATAAATCAAGTGCAGACAAAGCAGCTGCCTGTATGGTTAGCTATGCATCCATCCACCCACTAGTCTCCTACCTTGACAAAGTATTCAACAGCACTCTTGGCCACATCGAGGAGAGTGGGTCTACCACCCATGTAGACCCTCTGGTTCATCGAGGCTGATGTATCAATGAGAAAGACTATAATGGTCATGTTGGTTTAGGCTTCTCTTTCAAGAACCAAATTCTCTGTTCTCCTCCTCCTCCTCCTGTAGCTCTGGCTCCAGAACTCAGAGTCAGACTTCCTAGCTGCTCCAGGAAGGAACAACGACACAGCAAGCGGCTACCTGCCGTTGCTGGACATCATCGTTCTCATCATCATTGTGATCATCGTCCCCTGTGCTGTTGGCCTCGCGCCGGCGTGGCGCACACTCGCTGCTACCGACTCCTTGCCCATCCGACGACGTTCTCTCTTGCTCTGTCTTATCTATCTATGAAACCCTCCTCCACCTCCTCTTCTTCCTCCCGCCCACCCCCTCCTTCTCCTCCTCCTCCTCCCACGGATTCACACAGATACGAAACAACAGAGAAGACGTAACAGTGCGAGCAGTGGTAGAGGTACTGATGATAACAGTGGCAGTCGTCCTCCAGGACGTCGTCGTCGCGGTTGCGACGGCCCCTAGGAGCCCGTGCTCCCAGATTTAGCCTCTTCGAGAGAGATAGAGCGTCCTCTAGGCTTTCGTTCAGCTCCCTCCCTCCACCCTTTCTGCTGCTACTACTACTACTGCTCTGCTCCTTTTTTTCTTTTTAACAATGCAATATCCCTCTCTTTCGGAGTTTCGGCTGAACGTACGTATACATACGTATACAGACGTGCAGTCGTGCAGGTACGAGAGCTTGCATACACAGCGAAAGGCCGCAGCCCCGCGCGCTCTGGAGCAATAGCTGCAGCCAGCAAAGTCTGTAGATATAGATATATAACCACCTAACACGCAGCACCACAACCACACGTAACTATAATACACAACAACACGTTTCTTCTCGTGCTCGCTCGCGCCTCGCACGCAACGAGAGCAAGAGAGAACATTTAGCTCAGCAGAGCACAACACACCAATCCGTTTATCCGTCTGCTACGTAATATACGTACACGAACACACACCGATGTAAACGCACGCGCGCGCGACACTATATAGTGATAGGCTGGAAGTTAACTGCACACTCAACCTCTTCACCGTCGGCTTCTGTCTCTTTCGCACTAGTTCCTCAGGTTCAGCTATCGTCACTTGTAGGTCTGTCCTGCTCGCTCGCTTTCCTAACCTCTTCTTACGCTGCGATGGACCGTTGCGGGCTGTCCCGAATATATATATGTATATACATGTATGTGACTTTGGCGTGTGTGTTTATACATATAGGCGTATGTATACGTATGTAACGGCTATCCTTTTACCATACATGTATATACAGTGCGAGACAACGTGCTCGCGCGGAGTCAGCGGTAGAAATGCCGCCGCCCGCCGCGCGGCAGCTGGTTCTTCTAGTGCTTCTCGCTCTCGCCAGTCTCGGCCCGTAAGTTGGCGCTGTTGTTAATGTTCTATATAAATACCAAATGTACCAATGTAATTTTGTAGCCGCCTAAGCCGCCTTTGCGCCGCTACCGCCGCCGCCACTGCAGTGGCATGCCAAGCAGAGAGTGGCAGACTTGTACACCATGTCATTTGCCATGCAAGCGTGCTTGCTACGGTGCCATGGTGCCACACTGCCACAACTGCCAATGTTCCTATACCTACTCTGTAGCTGTACTGTACTACTGTTACTGTGCAAGTGTGCGCCATAAATATAACCACATATGTGTGTGTGTGTGTTCCTTTCATAGCCGCATGTTTCGAGTTCATTTCGCTTGGATTTCGGATATTCGGACACATTAAGTACGGAGATTCTCTCCACACCGGCACCCGGCACCACCACCCCTCTCTTGCTCTCTTTTCTTTGCGCGTGTGGTGCGTACTTGCGTACTTGGTGCTGATTGCTGATATGTTGTTGCAAGAAAGAGATGAGAAGTGCGAAAAAAAGTTTCGTTATGGGTCTCTTTTTTACACGCGTACGCCTTGTAACCGCCGAATCGCGATCGTGTGAAATGTTGTGTAGAAAAGCGAAGAGGCGGGGAAGTAGTATACGCGAGAGAGGGAAAGCTTTTTGATGAACCTAACCTCTCTTGCCATTTAGAGCTTTTCGAGGTCTGCTGTTGATGACGAGGCAGATGGGTATGTGGGTGCTTTGAAAGCTCAGGATTGGCTCTGCACTACATGATTATAGAGGTCAAGATTTACTAATCCTCATTCATGTATCCCTCACTCACAAAAGCTCGGAGCTTCTTCAACTATGGCGCTTTTTTCAGGTTTACATGGACTTATAGAAAATGCTTAGAGGACGTCAATGCAGGGAAGAGATCTTTGCAAATGCCTTTCGCTATTATTATCGTAATGATACTAAATGATGCGCCTCCAATTGCAAGGGGAACTCTACCTCGTTTTTGTTCTATTACAGGTACAGTTGCACGGATGGCTTCTTAGCTCAGTTCCGGATACCTGTCACGAAATGAACTCCAGTAATCCGCCATACTAGGACGTTCACGTTTTACGCTTTACGCGTGGGCTTGACTCCATTTGATGTTTAGAGAAACTTCACGAGAGCTTCACTAATATGCCGAGGTAGCGACCTAGCGACTAAATAGTTAATGTTCACCAAAAGAGCTAGTTCAGATGCTGGACTTATCCGAGGATATTGTTCTCATATATTTATGAGAACTACCTAAGAATAAGGATTGCATATTTAGGGAAAAAAAAAACTATAAGGATTTTATTTTAGGCCAGGGACCAGGGGGGTTAGTCATGAACAGTGACACGCGAAACACGTATACACAATTACCCACACGGCAGTGTGTATATGTATATATATATATATATATATATATATGTATNCTATGGATGTATATATATAATATGTGCCACGGAGAAATAGAGAGAGAAAGAGCACCCATTTGTCTGCGAGATGGTTTGGCTTCCTTTCTTTCTCTTTTCCTCTTTGATGGTATTTCTATAGATTTCCCCCTCTCTCTCTCTCCTCTTTCGCTGAGAGAATAGATGGTGCCTGTGTGTACATGTACACTTGTATTTGGTTGTTTGTATTTAATTTGGTTTATTGGTTACTTATACTTACCAAATTACTGCGTTGTACATACATACATGAATTTATACATATTTATATTATGTACATACAAGTTTCTCTCTGATATCAAGTTCTCTTACCTTTATCAGGGCAGGCCTAGGTCAATCTATATACATTTCTATACATATATGTGTGCAAAAGAGCAAACAAGACAGGCTGATCGCTCATCATTGAGCAGTTGGACACTCTTACATATTGTATTGCATAAATATGAGCAATTCTACGAAAAATCACCAGCTGGAAGCAATATTTTTTATAAAATTGTTTGATGAATGCAATTAATTTTAGTCAGCATTAACTTTTTTTTAATAAGTGCAAACAAAAAATCTAGAAAAATAAACTTTCTCTTTTTTTTATCTCCCTTCTTCGCAGTGCAACACGAGATTTCGCGCATGGCACAGGCAAAGAGAACTTGCAAGCAAAGTTTGTTGAAAGCTCAGTGTACACGCGTTGTACTATTTAATGAAATATTTTAACTTATAAGAATTTCTTACCATCTTCACAGATTGTAGATTTTTGTTTTTTGTTTTTTTTTTCAAAAGAGATGAAACGGCTATACCTACATACAAGGACAGGATAAAGTAAAGTACATCGATCGAGCTTTCAAATAAGACTTGTAGACTAAAAAAATTAAGTTCAGATCAAAGGCTGATTGTGGTTTCACATTGGCATTTGAAATTGCAATTGTTGCGCCTTTAATATTACATTCGATTTTTATATTAATCGACTCAACAAGTCTTATTTGAAAGCTCGATTATCATCTGAAAAAAAGTAGGTCACGACCATTTTTCCGATTTATCGCATTTTCTTGTTCACGAAAAAAAAAAAAAAAAAAAAAAAAAAAAAGTCTCGTGCAAAAAACCTTCATTTTGTGTCCTCTCACTGGCAAATTTTTTGCGGAATCGCTCGAGTATGTAAGTATATTTTGACGCCGTCACAAAAAATTCGTACTCACTAACAACTCCCTCCCTCTCTCTCTCTCTCTTGAACTCTTTTTTGCTCTTAAGGCTGACGTTATACGTATATACACACAATACTAGACTCCACAGGACGTGTTAAATGGACATTGTTCGTCAACGCCGAGCTTTACGCTAAAAGGCTTGGAATTGTACACTATACTACTGTTGTACTTTTTTACTCGATAAACGTGTATTTTCCACACACGCCCGCGACCAGAAGAGAACAAAAGTTATGTACATAGAGTCGTAGTCTTGCACTTTTTCTTCTCATATATATACGTGCTCTCTGGCAGCGTTGCCGCTGTAAGGTTGTTGTACAAAGAGTGAGAAAGAAAAAGAAACGCGTTGGTCGCCCTTTTTTTTCTTCTTCACGTTTGGCATGCCTGTTTTTTCTCTTCCTTTATATTTATTGTATGCTCGTAATTTTTTTGCACCCACACCTGCAAACGTGCCATAGTCCCGATTTTGTCACTCACTTCAGTTATCTCGAGTAATCTATATAAATAGGCTTTTTTTTCTTCTATATTATCAAAGGCACGTCTCCAACATAAGTAGTCGTTGTTCGCGTAATTGATTCCATTGACGAGCTATCGCCTACAATACTACTTTTTATAAAATTCGAGATTTTTCATAATCATCTATTTTAAATTTAATTTGTCAGATTAGAAGAGCGGATCAATTGCGGAAGGTATACAGCCGAAGATATAGTGCTAGCATTTATATGTATACTTACCAGGAGAGATACTTACAGTATGTTCATTTAAGACGTGCGAGCGATGTCATCGATTGTCATTGAAATAAAGGAATTTTGGGGGGTGACAACATTGCGGTCAAAGCTCCGTGGCACTTGCCTATAAAACAATATTATATACGAATGTGCCACTCGTGATGTATGGAAATGCAGGGACATGTACAGAAAAATCAAGGGGATGATTGAAAAAAGCTTGGGCAACACAGTATCCCGTTAACGTTAACGTTTCAAACGAGTCAACTATTTTGCGTTTCCTCTTTTTTTTTGTGAGCCAAGTACCTGCGCGTGTATATAAACACCCACGTAACGTACATACTTTTGCCTTTTCTTCTTCATCATCATGTTCAGCCGCGTGTAAACGATCTCTTCCCTGGAATTTTTTTTTTTTTTTTTTTTTTTTTTTCTCTTTTTTTGAACGCCTGTGCGTATACACCGCGTTCCGAGGCGCAAGAAACCATCTTTTGTCCTTCTCTCGCGTGATATCGCGTGAAAAAAGCATCCACGTTATCGTTTTTGTGTGTTAATTATCTCCGTGTTCCTTGGTGCTTCTCTGCCGTTTAAACCGAAACTTCATAGTGAACTCGTGTGTATTTTTTTCGAAGTTTATTTGATCAATTGACCAGTAACGTGACCTTTGTATATCAGGGAAATTACAAAATTTCAACTATACATGACGTATAATTTAATTTTGCGTTAACTTAAAGCAAATACAATGTTTCGTCAAGTTACTTCATTCGAAAAAAGGATAACAATAGCAATCACTTATTACCATTTTGAAGCTTAATGCGGAGGAAAGAAAATCCTGGTGATGTTGTACCATTTACTTCACAAGACATTAAATCATTGTTTCTCTATGCCTCTATGGATGTATTGTTCAAACAAAGGCGATGCTCGTCAATATTGTGTTTTTGTTAATTATTTTACGTTTCTTTCCTCGTATCGTACACTCGTAACTTTCGTAGCTGTTTGCCGTCCTTATCTGTTTAAGTGTCCTCTTTCTCGTATAAATTTGCCACGACACCACTGAAAATTTTTTGACGACCATAGTTACGTGAATCTGTTTTAATTGTTTTGAGAGACAGAGAGAGAGAGAGAGAGAGAGAGAGAGGGACTATAACTATTTTTAAAGCGAAGGCGAAGCCAATCGTGTGTTTTGATTCGGACGAGTTGGTGTGTAAGCGACGTGTACTTATAGTTATATACCGAGAAGCGAAAAAATAAAATTGGGCCTTTCACTTCAGGATTCCCAAGAGTCACTGTGGACAACCGAGTAAGAAAAACTATTACTTATTTTTCTTCATTTTCTCCTCCTTGTGCTTATATAGTTACTACGAAACTCTCCTCTTTACTTTAACCTCTTGTACTTAATACCTTTTTTCTTAAAGTTTTATTTGGTTGGTTGCAATTGGTATGGATGTTTGCAGTCAGGGATCGAGGGACTGTGTTGCAGAATAAAAAAAAAAAAACAAATAAATAAACAAACAAACAAAAGAAAAATCAATGAGATAAGGTAATCGAGTCGTGTCTCCAAAATATTTGTCGCCTTTTTTGTATTATTATTATCTTTACAACAACACCCTGGATAACAATCGAGATAAAAAAAAAATAAAAAAAAAATAAATTGGAAAAAATATACTCCATCTCCGATTTTTCACGAAAGTGACGTGATGTTTGCCATTATGAAACGGAACGTGCTATTTTTACAAAAATCACTGCATATCGCAAAAAAAAAAAAAAAAAAAAAGGAACAAGCTTCTAGTCTTTCTTGCGACTGCAATCATTTTTCCATCCTCCCTGTTCACTTGGAGTAATTAAATATTCCAAAGGAAACACGGAACAAGATGTCGTACAGAAAGATGCTCCATACATGAGAGAATGAAAACACATTTTTTTTTTAAATCCAAAATTAAAGTACGCGACGTAATTTTAGCCCCGAATCTTCTTAAATTCCAATAAAACTAGGTCACGTGCGATTTCTACCGCCACTCGGTTGTTTAGCTACTGTATTACGTGTGTATGCCTATACAAACACACACACACACACACACGACGTGCGTTAACAAAATACATCGATGCAGTGTGCAGCAGCAGCGAGTGCGCCGATGAATTATCTCCTCTGCTTCGAAGCGAAGTTGAGCTACTTAATGTGCTGGTGCCGTGCAAAAGCGTTGGGATTGCACACAAGCTCGGGAAGAGCGAAATAAAATTAAATGCGTATAACTATTTTACAGCCCGACGCGAAAAAATCTGCCAAGTATACGCAGTAAAGTCGGCGAAGAAAAATCCGGGAGTATACGGGGTGAAAGTTTTCCAAGCTGAACAATTTTTCCACTTTTCTCTACTCGGTTAATTTGCGATCGAACAAACCTACGATAATACATTGTAAACAGGGGAAAAACAAATAAGAACAAATTGGTTTCGTTTCGTACGAAAATTCCACTTTCTTTGTTTCGTCCACTTGGGTGTATACTCACCTGTACTTACATATTAACAAACACGCGTTTGTATGCCAAAGCATTTCTGGAATGATATAAATGAGAAAATTATGAAGAAAAAAAATCCATTTATTTTAAACGTGTCAACAAAGTTCGTAGAATATATTTTTGTGAAGCGTACAATTTTATCAAAACGTTGCATGATGATTCACGAGTCGACGCTACACAACCCCGGGGTAAGTATACATATACATACACTACTATTTGTTGCAATGATGCATCGCTCGTTCGTGAAAAAACATTTACCTTGAAAATGGGTCGTGTGTGTATACATATATATATATATAAATATATATACCTTGGTAAAATCGCGCGTGAGATTCACAATTTAATCGAACGCCGGCCCAAACGTACAATTAGCACTCGATAATATATCGACACGTGTAATTATACCACCCATGTGTGACGTATTGCGCGTTGTAGGGACCAATTTGAGGGAGCTCTCTGGCTTGTGAAACAAAAAATTTTCTTCGCAGCGGCGATATTGGGTCTAATCGCCTCTAGAACGTTTGGGTTTTTTTTTCTTTCTACAGCTGATAGACTCTTTAGATAGAACAGCAAGAATAACATAAAGGTACGTATATTGTGTCAGCACATCGAATCTTTTTGATAACTTGAATGCCATACATCATTTTTTGTGATCGAGTCACGAACACATCACCGATGTATACAATCGTAGCTGAAATATTCGTGTTTGCACTTACGAAGGTAGTTGAGAGAGAGAGAGAGAGAGAGAGAGAGAGAGAGAGAGAGAGCAGGTGTTGGAGCGACGAAAGTTGACAAAGATTTTTGTAGCTCGTGATATACACGTCACGAATGATAAAAAAAAAAAAAAATAATAAAAAAAACTTAAACTGTTTCGACGTCAACTTGGGTATACTGAAGCATTTAGAATGATGTCATCCACGAGGTACGCATTTATTCTCTTGATGTACCCGGTAAAACAGCGATACGCGCACTTGATGAAAAATTTTTCCTCCCGTGTGGGTAACATGTGCGTATACTTACTTTCAAATTGTCATTAGAGAAATTTGCAAGAGCCTTCGTAAATTGATGTCGCGTAGCTATAATATGTATGTAGGTTGTACGTACATCGCGTGTAAAAAACTTCAAACTCCACACAAGCTACAATATGATTGTAGGTGCTTTGAGATTATTGAGTTTTTAATTATAAAAAAAAAAAAAAAAAAAAAAAAAAAGTTACCGATTACATTTTATGTACAGTAGTATTTATATACGAACGA
The DNA here is from genome assembly GCF_000648655.2 of Copidosoma floridanum. The sequence goes on along the minus strand of NW_019379466.1, from coordinate 217,082 downwards.
TTATTCGTCATCGTTACAACTCATATGTTAAACGAAACATCAAGCACTTACCATTTTTTCTATAAAAAAAATAATAAATAAAATAAGAAAAAAAATATCCTTGACCATCCCACCAAGCAAAACAACTCTAATACGTATAAGATGCGCATGTTGCTAATACACACACCTCTGTAAAAACACATCCAACATGCGAAACGAGTATAAAATTTCCCCTTCCTCCAATAAGACTTGAACGTGTCTCCTCTTCTTGTCTTCCAATACACATACCTATATATATGTATAAACGCTATGTGTATACATTTATAGTGACGAATGACGATTTAACGATATATATTGTACAAAGAAACACACAGCGTCGCAAAAGTCTCATATGCTATAATATTAGTATATGTGATCGCACACCGCCATATTATGTGCACGCCAACATCTTCACAAGATGACTGTAATGAGTATAATGTATGTACATATATGTGACTCTTTATTTTCTTGTATATAGGCTGGTTACTATACGTGTACCACAGTAGTGTTTCCGTGTGGCGACTGCGTCTCGGTTTCTTTCTCTCTTTTTTTTTTTAATTCTTATTTTTAAGCGATCACCTCTCTTGTCTATACTGACGAATCCATGGGGAGGTTGTTCGTGCAAGTGTGGATGGGATCTCTCTTGTTTCTTATATTTGTTGCACGACTCCCTTATTTTCCACTTGTTTTCCAGACCAATGAGATTATTATACATCGCAAACAACTGGGATGTTTTAAATGACGGTTTTAAAATAACAATTTTTGTTTTTTTGTTTTTCGCCAAAGTATTGAGCTTTCAACCTTAATTAGAGTAAAAATATTAACATACCGATCGTTAAATACACCAATGTGCTGCAATGGATTTTAATTATGCACTGCTATGCCCATAATGTAATGAGATTTAATTTTCTGCCCAACTACAGTTCATTTCATAGATCATCCATTATATCCGTTTACTCCGTTACGAAAAGAGAAAATAAACCTGCGGCAAAATTGATGAAAATGTAATGAAACATAATTAGTGCTCGAAGATTTTTACTCGATTATAAAGTGCTCATTTTTATATCAATTTATCATTATCAGAATTTACTATTCCGGATGGAGAGTTTTAAATATAAATTGCAGAATAATAATTAAAAGTATACATACATCTCACTGCCATCGTGTAGTTTGATGACCACACTGTATCAGCAAAATAATCATGAATTGATCAATATAATGGTAAAAAAAAAGATCACAATAACTGTGTAGTTGTTTCTTCAAGCTTCACTGCTAATAGTTGCGAATCTTAGACTTTTTTAGAATCTCACTTTATTTTAAGCACGATTTTTTGTTTCAAAAGTTTTGTTTAAAAAGCGCTTACGAGAGCTTCATTTTCGATTTAACAATCTTATAATTTTAAGTATTTTTTGTTTTTTTTTGTTTTTTTTTTTGTTTTTTATATAAAAATTACAATTTTAAAATATGTCAAACAATAATACTTCTATGTACTAATAATAATAATAAAATTTTAATCGTTTGAGAACCACGTGATAAGGTAACCAAAACCTTAAACGCAGCCTTCCATATTTATATACTTTCTTGTGATTCCTCTCAACTTTTACAACTCGAATTGATTTTACCAATAACTATTCATGCATGATTTTAATTAATTTATTACCATCTGTAGCGAGTGCAAAAATTACATTGATTTTGCTGATACCCTGTACGTTTATGTTACATGGATACTACCGTGGATGGTACAGCAGAAAGTTTAGTTAGCTACAGAAAATAATAGATAAGACCAACCAAAAAGGTGTAAGTTAAATTTAAATGATGCGAGCTTTAACGATTTTTTGTCTAATTATAATAAGTATAGGTAAATAAGGTATAATTTTTGTTATGTAATTCACGCAGTTCTTTCGAAATTCATAGTTAAAGTAAAAATGACTATTAGAAAATAAACTGCAAAACTACGCTAGAGTCGGCTAGAGTCACGTTATCTGATTATTTATCAAGTTTGAAAAATAATTGAAACAAATTCAAAATACATTGACAAGTTAAGAACGAATTTTTCTGGGAATTCATTGTTCCGACGAACATAAAAACTCATGGCTCATACTCGACAACCGGTTGATTGACATAGCTGATTGGAATGTAAAAAAAAAAAAAAAAAAAAAAAATGACAAGCTACCAGAGATCTGGTGAAAAAAAATCAAATGCGCACTTTTCCGGGTTCTAAGCGATGTTACTAGTGTAATAATAACAACAACACAACTTGCTCCGTATAGAGCCTCTTTAATTTGAACCATAGGTAGTCGTTCGCAAGATCTTGTGCGAGGAGATACAAGAGAGAAATTGATGCTCCTCCGAACGCCCGACTTTGCGTATCGGAATTTAATTCAATAAACGTCGTCGCCGTCGTCGTCGTCGTTGTATACGACGTTGCCGACTCCCATCTTCTCTCGTTCGCTCTCTCCTATCCGGCGTCTACTTATCATTTGTCAGCGATGAAAGCTTTTTGTGTGCTAATGTGCCTAGGGCTTCCTGTTTTAGCTTTTGTAAGTGTACAGGTATTACATAAATAATCATGTGTTGTGTGCGTCTGTAACTATTTTCTTTTTTTTTTTTCTTCTTTTATAAATCATAGCGTTCAGATATTTTTTAATGCTTGTGTTAATGTTATTTTGTGATTTAAACAAAGGGCAGTTTGTCGAGCTCGGTCGATGATATTTTGCACATGTACGAGAAAGACTGCGCGCAAAAGACTGGAACCAACAGTTGTAAGCAATTATTGATTGATATTTAATTACTTCATTGATCATCAATAAATAATAAAAGTTATTTGTTTTTCGCTAAATAGCATCGATTGAGCTTGCAAGGAAACATAGGAAAATTCCAGACAATGGAGAATTGGATTTATTTGCAGTTTGTATGTTGAAGAAATTTAATATTGTAAGTATTTTTTTTCTTCAATTCGGCTTAGTGTGAGAATTTGTAAGGAATGTCTGTTTTTTTATTTTATACAGATGGATAAGGAGGGCAACGTTCAAAATCAAGCGTACAAAATATTTAGCGACAACGTTTATATCTCTCAAATATCAGACAAATGCAAAGTAATGCGTGAGTATAAGTTTAAGTTTTCGTACAAAATAAAAATTACAATTTTTTGGTATGATAATTTTTATATGTTTACACCACTAAAGGTGGTCAAGACGTCGGTGAAACTGCACGGAAAATAATGAACTGTTTTCAACAGGCAAACGAAATTATGCTGGCTCTGAAGTCTTGGCCAAATAAAGACACAGGATATATTTTTAATACTTAAAAATCAATTTAAAATTGATTAAAAAATAACATTTATTTATTTGTATTGACATTTCTTTTTGAGACTGGTAATTATATTAATTGAAATATAATTAGTCTGTGACGGATATTTAAAAAAAAATTAAGATTCACGAGAAATTATATTTTTTTTTAAACAAATTAGTTATATTTTTTCATTGAAAATTTGTAAAATTTTTAATTGTTTAAAATAA
>NW_019379466.1:135386-206129 GCF_000648655.2 Copidosoma floridanum | reverse complement strand
TTTTTTTTCATTATTTCATCGATTTGAAACAAAATGCAGTTGAACATAAAATCTATAAAAATGAAAATTGCATGCTTGTACAGATTATCGTCCACTTTTGCAAAAAAACGTCGCATCGGTGTTGAACCGGCGATTAACAACAATTTAACATTCAATTATTCTTACAACTTTTTCTTGCTTTGTGCTTTTGGTAAATTTTTCAATACAATCAATCCAGATTTTACGTCCTTGATTTTATTTTTCAGTGTGCGTACATTGCTTGTTATAAAATCCTCGCCACCCCCATCTACATTTATATATTAGAGCGAAGAAAATTATAATACAAATTTTGTCACGCAATACAGGAAAAGGATAAAATTCAGTGTACAATAATTTTCAATGATGCAAGTACAATTATATATTCGAGTGCTTTCAAGTCATAGTAAAATATACAGTATGCATTTCAATAGACGTAAATAGAAAAATACGTTTGCAACCGACAATAAGTATATGGTATATACGAATCCCTTTCAGCCACCGATTCTTTAATTTCCAACATTACGCATTACTTTAGTTTTGTGCTCGAGAAATATATTCAACCGCATAACGTGTAGTGTATATTATGTAATACGTATCAATACGAGGCAAGTATAATATATAATGTTAGTGCAAAGAATCGCTTGCATATATACGTGTACGTATAGTCTAAAAGATAATTGGTCAATCGAAATATTTATATCTATAAACTTGATCGTACGTGCAAATTTTCTACAGTGCAAAACGTTGCTGGTACGAATAGCGAGACGCAACAGACCTTTGTGTATAATATAATACCTTTCTTTCGCTATTTGTTTAACGCTTGTGTGATTTTTTTTTTTTTTTTTATTCATCCCTATTTCATCTTTGGTACTCTGGTCGACCGTGATGGATTATTAGTATACGTTAACGCGCATGTGTTGGTATGGGTGTACCAGCAGGTGTGAATGTAACAGTGGAGAGACGGAGGCAAAAATACGCCAGAAGTACTGGTTCAAGTCTCGGTCTCTATCAGGGCACAAATAAAAAGTGACGCAATGAGAAATAAGTGAGGTAATATTACAGGTAAACGTTTTTAAATTAAAGGCATGTTTTTTTTGCGTGGAGCAAAAAATTGTGGTCACCCCGCGAGATAACAGCAGAGCCTGCGAGCTGTGATATTTACACGGATGAATGCACATTATCCGGCCACCAGATCGTACCACTGGATATTCAGAAAAACTGGCAAACAACAACAAAGTAGTAAAATTCATCCCGTACGTTGCCCAAATAGAATACTTGTACAAAACCGTGCCAGCAGGCAAAGTTGACAAAAATTGCACCTCTGTAATAATTGCACATAGACATGCTTATACTCATTAGGTATGCCGTATGAAATAACGCAGATCCTATAATACATGTGTAATGTATACCCGCAGCAGCGATCTACGCCACTGTCTTTATGGGAAACAAAGCACCGAGCAGCGGAAAAAAAAAAAAGAAAATGTCCATCCCAGCTTGAAATCCGAGATCGCACGATTACCGCCAATTGGTGACTGAAAGGGCAAAAAAAAAAAAAAAAAAACAAAAAAAACCTGAAACCGATCGACGATTTGCCTCGATTTATGTATGTGCATGTAATTATTGTATATATACTGTACACAAGGCCATATATAATATTTGTAAGCAAGCACTCGACGCTGCACGCATGGTATATAATATAACTCGACATGATCGTCCTATTGCGTGATAGTAGTAGTGATGGCATAATGACAATAGACGAGCCGAAGGGAGGGAAAAAACGGGAATCGGTATAGCGTAAGGTAATATGAACAACGATGCGCAATTCAAGACAAGCGCTCGACGGTGGCGAGCGAGCCGTGTCTGCCCCGAGTGAAGACGCACGCGTAGCACGTGCCGTTCCTCACGAGGAGAAAGGCAACGGTGTCGGCGTAGCCCCAGAGCATGAGCATCAGCCTCGAGTCCCCGGAGACCCATAGAGCACGATACGAGGTCGCCCGTCTCCTGCCACGGCCACCTCTTCGCCTCCTACCACCCGCTATGACCGACATGATCGGGTCCTCCTCCTCCTCCTGGCTCTGTGGTGCTGGTGGTTCACCTCCTTCTCCTCCACCATCGCCAGTTGGTGGTCCAACCGATCGCGAGCCGGTCGTCGCCGCGTTGTTTGACGCCGCCACGCTGCAGTTGTACTAACTGATCTCGTCGTCCGGCGAGTCAGGAAGCTCGTCCGTCTGCGTGGCGGCGTCCCTTCCTCACGTGATGAGCACCCCCCCGGGGGTTATCTCCCAGGGCAACGGGGGCGTCGTCGCCGTCAGCGAGAGGCTCGAGCAGCGCGCCAACGAGCACCGTTCCATCGAGTACCGCTCCAGACCTTGCAAAGCGACCAACACTTTTTTTTTATTACAATACAATATACGCGTGATGCCTTTGTTTTTCACTCACAATTCTCAATTGTTTACCATCGCGTTAGCTTTATGGTTGATCCATATGGCCCGCTCAAAGGGGATAGATATGTGTATCATGTGCATACCTGATATATCCAAGCCACCGATGCTGCAGACGTCGAGGCTGCCGGTGTTGGTGGCGCAACAATGCTGCTTCGCATCCGTCTGCTTTGGCCGGCACAACAGCTGGAACAATCGAGCACACGTTGTACATCATCATCATCATCATCATCACGTATGATTATAGGTACAGAGTTTGAGCGCATCTGTCGCATGAATAAAAAGTGACATCGCAATGTCCGAATCAAGGGTGCAGCTTTTTTTTTTTAAACGGGATGAATCGTTCGAAACGCGCTCCGATCGAGGGCACCCCCGAAAAATCAATGCGCCCGCTCTCCGTGGCATTGATAATTCATGGATCGGCAGACTAGTGCTCTGTTGTGCCATGCAAATGGGTTCTCGTGAGCGATTCGGTACTTATACTCTCGACAAACTAATGAATGCGCTCGAGTGAGATAGGGCCAGCAAAATACATCCGCACTCACATGTACGTGCATTGTGTTTCGATAAGCTCGACTCTCTCGTTCAATTAAAAAAAAAAAGGAGCGTCACTCGTCGATTGACTTCTCGACCGTACGAAAAACAGCGCAAGCGAACGAACTTTGCTAAAAAAGAGGCGGGCCGATCGTTAGCCCGACCAATCGGTCTTGAGGTGCGAAAAACGCCATGGTGCCCTTGAACACCGGCATAGGCCGCAGGAGAAAAAAAAAAAAAAATCATCGCAGAGTACTCGTTAACCAGCGCCGCACGTCGTTCGAGTATCGGACGAATTAGCCGCGTCGAATCAATTATCGGTACGTGCTGCTTCTCCCAGCCGTTTTCTCCATTTAATTGCTGCGCAAGTAAACATCGGCCGTTCCCGTCCTAATGGCCGGATTAATCTCGTTCGGCGCACGGACTAACAACTCGCGCCGTTCGCGTGACTATTAAATTATTAAGTGGGTATGATTTTGGATGGATTTTTGGAAATATAACGTTACACTTGGGGAATTCGGTAGGAAGTTTTCTGCAAAGTTGGAGGGGGCTCGACGACAGTGAAGTTTGAACAAACAGTAAGTTTGAACTGACGTGGCTTAATTATCATACATGGTGCAAAATACAAAATCAATGCATCACTTGAAATCATATTAGCTTCAAAGTGTCAAAACGAAAAATAAATTTTCCCTGATCTAGCCGTTCACAGGTTTAATTGTACGCATATAGTATGCACACGTGTATATACGTATCTTTTGAACGTGGCATCGTTTCTTCGTTCTCTCGCGGTTTCGCCCGTCCCATCCTATATACATGCGTACGTGTATACCACAGTATGGATACCTGCACACTTGCTGCGGCGCGTCGGGCAAACAAACGGCCCGGCGCGTAATCAAGGATTTACGGGCTAACGACGCGCTTTACGGAAAATTCATGATCTGTAAAGTCGAATACGGTTGGAAGAAATACTCTGTTTTCTCGCTACGTGTGCGTGCGCGCGTTTAATGGAAAGAGGAGGTACTTTTTTTGCGGGTCGAGCTATATAGATCTTTTTTTTTTTTTTTTTTTTTTTTTTTTTTTTTTTTTTTTTTTTTTNATTGTTCGTTTGCGACCTTTCAGAGCTACGGGGGTTGTTTTTTTTTTTTTTTTTTTTCACCGTAAAGATTGTTGAATGAGCCGTATTTTACTTTTCGCGTTTAAAACGTGCGACAATAATTGTAATTTTTGAACTCGCTTTTTGTTCCTATAGCACGTGTGTCGAATTATAAATTTTGAACGTTTAAAAATTCTACCAGAAAAACGTAAATGTCAACGTCTGATCATACTCATCTTATACTACTAGCATACTCTTAATTCTACGATGTTTGTAACCTATATCAGAATTCAATGAGGAAAAAACGTCAACGTCTGATCAGACTCGTCTTGTACTACTCGCACACCCATAATTCTACAAAGTTTATTACAACGTATAAAAATTCCACGAGAAAAAACGTCAACGTCTGACCATACTCGTCTTATACTACTGGAATACTCTTTATTCTACGATGTTTGTAACCTATATAAGAATTCCATGAGAAAAAACGTCAACGTCTGATCATACTCGTCTTATACTACTGGAATATTCTTAATTCTACGAAACTTACAATGTATAAGGATCCATTTTTATCTAGCGTCTATCGTATTGGTCACGTGTTTTGGTCACGTCAGTCAGTCATCAAATCAGTTGTTGTGGAATACAATTTGTCACGTTACCTGAGCACGTAACCAACAACTTTTCTATAGCATTAGAATCTCATGAGGAAAAAAAAAGTCAACGGCTGATCATACTCGGCTTATACTACTTGTAAACCCTTAATTCTTCAACAACTGAACAACATTGTTGTACCCGTGTAATCTTCTGTTTTGAATAAAAAAAGAAGAAAAAAAGATGTCCCAAAGTGTACAAACAATCCCACGATTCGAGAGGGACTCCCCGTGGTGGGGGAAAAACCACACGAGATGAGATATCGTCCTTTTAAATTGGCCGTGCGGCATCACAGCCACGCTGGCTTTGTAAAATATCTCGGCCCATCTGTCCCTGGCAGCTTTTCAATTTTCACCTCCAAGAGCTTCGTCCGCCCTACTAACCTGCCTCCTCCATCACCGCACGTAGCTTGAGATGCTACGCGAATCAAACGAGCTTTCCACAATATCGGACTTGAATCACTCCCACATACGCCAGATGAAAGGGATGTCCCGCGTATTGGGTATCGTCTTGAATTTTTCGAGCTGTAATTTTGTTTATGCTCTATAGCTGGTACATTTCTTAAAATGGCTTTCGTTTCTTCTTCCCCCTCGCTCCGCTCGAACGAAACAAATAATTTAAATAGAAAAAAAAGAAGGAAAAACAATTCACTCGAGTAGGTGCCCAAAGTCACAGTAACTGCACAGTTCGGATTCGCCGAGGAACGCAAACTTGATGGAGCGCGAAAGGGGAGCTATACAACAGCTCTCGAGTAGAAGAGGCGATGCCCGGAGGAGGAGGAGGAGGCGGCGAAAAAAAAAAAAACCTCGTTACCGATAAAAACCGTAACTGTATTTGCCCACGCAAAAGGACAGGCACGCGCCGATGCACTTTTGCCGTTGTAGATTTTTTTTTTTTTTTTTCTGTTTATTCGGAATTTCATTGTTCGTCAAGTTGGTGCTTTTATTTTTCGAGTGTACCTCTGAAAAAACAGAGAAAGGGGATGGAGTAGACTAATTTTGTAGCCAAGAGGTACTTTATAGTATATGCATGGCGTTGATAGACCGTTGCGCGCCTAATGGAGCGCGTGATTGGAGGATTTTTCTCTCTCGGTGCAGCAAATTCTCTTAGGGGGAAAAAAAAACAAGCTTACCTTGGTGTAGAGGAGCTCGCGCGAGATGCGTCGGAAATGATTGTTGAGGAGCCAGTAGAGAAAGGGGTTCCAGAAGCTGTTGGAGAGCGAGAGCCAGGTGGCGATGAAGTCGAGGAAGGCCGGGGGCTTGCTTCCGGTGCAAGCGGCCACGACTTCCTGGATCGTCCAGGGCGTCACCATGACAATGAAGCCGAGACTCATGGCTGCCATTGTTCGCGACGCCGATGTCGACAGGCGACGCTCATTCAACACCAGCTGCAACCAAGTTCGTACATAGATGCAAATATATGTATATGCATTATAATATGTATACGCAAGGAGTCACGGGTGGGTGGTTGTGTACGACCTACGGATGCTCTCCTACTTTGGTGTACACACCTTACGCGAATGTATTAGAGGACACGTTCGCTTAGCAAATATTACTTGGAAAAAAACAAAATTTGGAAGAAACGAATTTATCTTCCAGGAGTACACGGACCGGAAAACTAAAAGTGAAATACACGCTTGTCCGTTTCCTTCTATTGAAGAACTGTAGTCATGTGCGAGAAACGTTAGGTCTAAAGTTACTATTATGGAAAAATCAAAGGTTTTTCTCTATTTTTTTCTCAATCGAGGCCCCACTCAAATTACTCGTTTAAATTATTATTTATTGTTCCATAGAGGAAACCCTAAAAATGCACTGGTATACTCATCCATTGGAAAAAAATCAAAAAAAAATATCAAAAAGGCTGATACACAGGTATATTTATGCGAGAGACTCAGCCAGGGTTAATCCACAGCTAACTTAGCGTCATCCGGTGACGTTAAGCGCAGCGCGTCCGCGTTAATCTCGCATAGTCAGGTTTTTCCTCCGGCTTGTGAATGTGAAGCTTCGTTTTACTTGCTAAGACTTTGATGCTCTTTTTTTTCAGTTTTTTGACAGGTGCCTCCTTCGTATGACAATGATAATGAATAAAAAAATTTCTCCTCTCAAATACCTTGTAAAAACGAAAGATGAAGCAACACAATTTAATCATCCCTCCCGCCTTACCCCACAGTTTATACGTGCACTCGAAACCAGAGTCCAAATGAATATAATCCGTTTCAGCGAGTGCCCGGCGCATTACGAGCATCACAAGGATTTCCTCCTTCATCCAGGCCGCGTGTATAGCTCTCGCACGTACGCAGGACGACGCGTCACCTCCTCGCAGCCCGAGCGTAAAAAAGTAACGCGGATAATCCACGAGTGGCAGCATCTCTTTTTCACCTTCTGAAGGTCTCTTTTTCCTTTTTTCTCGTCTTCTCTACACAGGCTAATCCGGCGATTCGAGGTGAGCAGCGCCCTCGACTTTTCGAGTGGAAATTACTTCTTTCTCGCCTACGAGCCTCCCTTTCCCTTCTCATTTCTCCTCTAATTTTCACAGATACGCACACACGACCGTCAGATTGGTCTTTGCTATACCTGCATCTTTGCTCGAGGCAGCGACTTTACTTTTCACTTTTTGGTGTAACTTTTATTCTTACGTCCGCTCAGTTTATTACGCGTGTCCAGTGTAAAAAGCCTCGATTTCGGACACTGGCGCCTAACTTTTATCTCCACGAGTATAGTATGAAGAGAAAAGAAAGAAAGAAAAGAAAGAAAAAAAAAAAAAGTCACTGTTGATGTTTCTCCACCTCGAGCCAGCGGCGTCGAATGTGTGTCAATGCTATCGTTGTATCGATTATAAAAGCCCGCTCTCGCCAACTACACGTTTTTATGGCTTTTCCTCATATTTTTTTTCTTTTTTTTTTTTTTCCTTCTTGGGTAAAAGAAGAAGCGCGCCCCGCAAGTTGAAAGCGAGAGCTGGATAACGCCGGCTCGGGGTTGTCTCTAATTAATTTTGCGGCACAGAGTCTTTGACGAGGCTCGAGTTGAAGCAGCGGCTGAACGACTCGTTTGGGGGGAGTAACGAACGAGTATACGAACATTGAGATGAAAAAGGAAAAATCCATCCCACTACACGCGAATTGCAAGGGTCAACTAATTATGCGACGATTCATCATTGAAAGAAAAAAGAAAAAGAAAAAAAAAAGAAAAGGAAATCTTGTATTCTTTATAGGTAGAGCCCAAGCGTGGATGGTATAGGAAACAATTTTCCACGGCCAGCTTCAAAAGACGATGGTTAAAATCGTCACGCACGTACGGGCACTCCCCCAAGCGCACTCTGAGGCTTTCCTTTTTCATTTCGGAGGAATCAATTTCCTGTGGGGAAAACCGCTCGTCATCCCCAAGCTATAGTCCGAGCCAACTGTCGGGATTAATAAAAAAAAAAAAAAAAAAAAAGAAAAAAATATTAGCAGGAAGCAGTTTAACTGGGCGGTCGATCTTTCTTTTCCCTCCGGGTGCCCATGTGGGAGCAGGAGTGTTTTTAATGATATTGTAGCTATAGGGACGAGGTCTTTGAATGCGACGCTTTTTCATTCCCTTTTTTTTTTGTACACGTTACATGTGTATAGACGGGAGTCGCGCGTTACGCGACTATCTCCAGAGAGGCCCACGCGTAATGGCTTATCGATATTCGTGACTGTAAACGCTTCCTCTGTTGAATATTAACGACCGACGTAACAACCGTACAGCTATAACGTACGTGCACATTGGGAGCTATTAGATGTAACGCCTCGCAATCACGAGCTTTGATGCATTGCAATAACAACTCGTGGGTAAGTATATATACGCGTTTTCTGTGAAAGATCCGTTTACGCTTTTTACGCAGGTAACGTTAAAGTGATGGGAGGAAAAAATTAACTTTGCAAATGAAACAGTCGCGTGTGCATTCGTGCTGAATGGAATTGAAAATGTTGGCGGAGGTGTGTACACGGAAGCCCGAAAAGATTACGATCCGAGTGAAAATAATCCAACAGAAATACGGTAACAACAGTTGCAAGCGTTTGATGAAAAAAAAAAAAAAAAAAAAACAACAACAACAACAACGTAAACAGGTAGTATAGAGGGTAATAAAGGTTGTGTAAAGCGCAAACGAGAGCGGAAAACCCGACAAATCGATATTGTCCGGGAAAAACTTGTTTGTAGTTGCAGGTGTTGGTGTACAAGTGCCTTCCCTTCCATTGCCCTTTTCCTTTTTTGTTTTTTCATTCAACACCAAATAACTACCAAATCGATATTTTTGTTGAAATATCTGAAATAGATCGTATACGGGGTTGAAAAATCGCATGATAAAAAATAGAAAAAGTTACCCACATGATACATTAAACTCACGAGGATATAATATGTGTACGTCGTGCACCGTATAGTGATAAATAGGTACCACGATTATATTGCAATTTCAGTTAAATAACAGACGCTGCTGTTACCGGTGTCGTGCCCCCGACATAAAGTATATCATCCATACAGGTACAATGACGTGGTTTGCCGGCTACCTCTGATGCTTTTCCATCGTCAGTGGGTACAGGTGTGCCTATTTGACGAATGAATTTGCGCGAGTATCACCGCTTACGAAAATCGTCGGTGCGTGTTTCACTGGGAAAGAAGAGCGAGGCATTTGGGTCTCGTCCGGGTAAAGTACCTACGATCGAAGGGCTCGCGGGTAATTTCTCCTGTACTCCGAAACGCCGATCCTTTCATCCGCGAACGAAGAGGAAAAAAAGAAGGAAGAACGATCGCGTCGAGAGAGAGAGAGAGCGGCGTAGCAAATGGCGCAACAATTTCCGGCCACGCGATCGGGCCTCCTCCTCCACTTCTCATCCGCATCGCCTGTGCTCTTCTTACGTGTACGTACATGCGAAATCCTCCGGCGGTATATGTGGCGCGTAAGAAACCTCCTTCCTTTTTTTTTTTTTTTTTTTTTTTTTTTTTTTTTTTTTTCTCTCGGTCCTCGTCGCGCCATCGCGTATTTTCCAGCGGATTTCGCCAACGAAATGGGTTAAGTGCAGCCAGGGCTGCTGTGTACTCTCGCGTGCGCAAGGGAGAGGAGGGAAACGAGGCGTGGAAAGGAACGACTTGGAGCCGAGACAAGAGACCGACGCTTTTGCATCTTCGCGAGAGTACGTGCAAGTATACGTATATGTGCGCGAGCCCAGCTTATACCGGGACCCTACCCCTCCCTACGTGTGGGTGTACGCCACTGTCGATGTAAACAGTCGTCGTCGTGACTGTGGGTTACTAACCTTGTTTTTTTTTTCCCTCCCTCCCTCCCTCCTGTCTTGCCGTTGTGGTTGGATGTAACACAATAACCATAGTACGGGCAAGAGTAAAAGAGAGGGTGTGTAGTAAATACGTTTATCGGGCCGAGGGATTATGTGTTCTCGGGGAGTTTCTGGCACGAGAAACCTGGTTTACTGACCCTCGCGGTTTTTCCACCCCCCCCCCTCCCGTCGCTACGCGTGCCTATACGTGGATTGAGTTATCTTGTTTGTTTAGGTTGGTACATTTACTCGAGCGCGGATTGTTCGTTTGCGACCTTTCAGAGCTACGGGGGTTGTTTTTTTTTTTTTTTTTTTTTCCTTTTGTTATTAAATAACTCACGGATCGTGGAAGCTTTTGGCTGTTCGGGTTGCTATTATTCGTTGTTTTATTTTATTTTATTTTCATTCTAAAGCGCTTCGAGAACTGTACAAACTGTGGATTATGATTTGCTTGTAAGTTGAAATTTCCAGGAGCGAACATTTAGAAGATAGTACCCGATGATGCTTGCATCAAAAAGGAAAAAAAGAAAGCTAAAAGAGCAAAACAACAAATGAAAAATCGAGAGCAGAGAAGGTACTGCCGATTGGAGCGCGTAAGAACGTGGGGGTGGTTCGTTATAAGTACAACACAAGTGGTACCGCGTCGTTACGCTTCTTCCTGATCCTTTTTTCTTTTTTTTTCTTTTTTTTTTTTAAATTTCCCCTACTCGTGTGCACCGGCTTGTTTTTCGTTAACTCCAGTGCACCCTTATTTTCCATCCGCTTCTTATCTGCGCTACGTCCGTCTCTCTCTCTCTCTCCCACGAGAGACGTACACGAAGAATAATAAGGACAGTCGGATAGCTTGCTTTTATTACATGCGGATATATATGTGTATATACCCCTTCCCTCTGCCCCCCCCCCTGTTGATCCGAACCATCTGCCGATACTTCCAACTCTAATTGCCGGGAAAAAGTTTCACCGCCTTCCACGAGTTTTTTTTTTTATTTACCCCTTGATGTTGAAATTTAGCTGAAATTTCTTTTCTACCCGCCCACGATGATGTTTTGTTTTCCTTGCCCAGGGAACGAAGAAATGCGAATTTCAAACCAGCTTCATTGAATTCCGATGGCTGCTCCTCCCCCGTGGAATCGAGGGCACCGCTTATTATTAATGTTTGCGGTATTGAAATTTTGCTGAATTAATTTCACATAAATCGGAGAAGGAAGGGCCCTACGAGTCTGCGAGCCATGCACAGCTTTCAAAAATAGTAGTTTTCTGATACTCGTTTGAAAAGTCTTTGTTTGCGAACCGAGAGGTTTGCGGCCCGAGCCGAAGGCGAGGTCCGTAACGAGGTTCGCAAAGGAGACTTTTCGAACGAGTTCCGGAAAACTGCTTTTTCGCCCGAGGAAGTACCAGCCTCCCAAAACCACCCGAGGGCGGAAAACTGTTTTTTCGCCCGAGGAAGTACCAGCCTCCCAAAACCACCCGAGGGCGGAAAAATAATTTTTCATATCCCTCCGCGTGAATGAGTGATAACTGATGATTAATGGTGAAATATGTGATAACTAATCGTTAACCGTGTATTTTCTTTTCCACAGTTTATCGCCAAAAGTATCACCTGGCTCATTTATGAGGGAAATTGAGCATGACCTGAAATTATCGACGAAAAAGAAAAACACGAAACCCCAGTGTAAGCAAAAATTAACGCAAAAAACGTATATACGCGTATATATACTTGGATGCGCATCCGTAGGGGTAAAAGCTCACTTCCGAGCTTTTCGCGCGCGTGGGTGCGATTTGCACTACGTCTTGCAGGTTTTTTTTTTTTTTTCTTCTTTTTCCATGCACTATATTACACGGGCGTGTTCTTCATTCAATGGACCGAAACGACGACTAGGAATCACGCGGACGGAGAAAAAAAAAGAAAAGGTGAAAACGAAGAAAAAGAAGAATCGGAGGAAGAAAGTAGGCCAACGGATGTACTAATCGTCCTTCGTTTTTTCCCAGCTATGCCTCTCTCTCTCTCTCTCTCTCTCTTCGTCCCATCTTGTCTCGTCGGTCATAGCTGGTTCGCGAGAGGGACATTCCACGGAATTAATTTCCCCCCCCCCCCCAAAACAAGTGCCACATCCGTAGTCTTGCACGTTGGCATCATACACTCGGCGATGGTTCGGATGATTAACGCACGCAGCCAAATACACCAAATGTTGGTTTCGCACAGTTCGCAAGAGCAGCTAAACGCCCTACCCACACTTGGTACTTTATCGGGGGGGAAAATAACGCGCCCTTTGCTCTTGATAAACTCGAAGCGCTGATACCACTTTGAATGAGTACGTAATCTCATATTTTCCCTGGTAAGTCCCGCGATATTTTCTTTCGTAGTTAAAAAAAAAAAAAAAAACCACGTCTTCCAAAAGGAGAAGCGCTGGTAAGACAAACGGGCTGCAAGCTCGCTCTTTCGGAAGCGAAGATTATCGCTGGGTCCGAGGGATAATTTTTCGTCGCGGATCGTTGGACAAGTGGGACGGACCGGAATATATTCTCCCTCTCCTTTCGCGACGGCCTGACTATGCTCTATACGTACGCGTTCTCCGATGCGTCGAGGGGGGAGTGTAGCAGAGACGGATCACTGTTTTATTTTTTTATTTTTTATTTTTTTCATTCGTTGATAGGGAGAAAGCTAAACTCCCCCTTTTGCACTCGAGAGAGATGTACAACGTGTCGAGGCGCGTGCACGGACATTTGCATCTTAACAAAAAAGCTCGGCTCGAGCTTTTGCGCCCCGATCGTTGGTCATGCGCGGGCACGGCTAAATCACGAGATAATCCAAAGGAAATCCGCTCGAAGTGCGAATTTATAGCCCATCGCGACTTTTGCCGCCCCGAAGCTGAAATTACGCAGTGTGCGTACACGTACATATTATAGACACAGGTTGGGTGGTGTAAAAAAAAAAAAAAAAAAAAAAAAAAAAAAAGAAAAAAATATTAGCNGTCGATGCAGTAAAAACGCCCAGTTGCATGCACTCCATTCCGCCCTCCCCCCCAAAAAAAAGCTCTACGTCAATTGATCCTCCGCTCCACCCCGTGACAAAAAAAAAAAAAAAAAAAAAAAAAAAACTCAAACTACACCTTGCGTTGCTTAAATAAACGACCAACTCGTATACATAACGTTGTTATGGAGGGCGCGCGTGTGTTTAAAGTTACGGTGGAGCAAAGTTGGGGGGGGGGGGGGAGTTTGCAAAGTAACCGATGCCTCGCACCGGAAGCGAGGAGAAAGAAAGGGCAGATGAAATTTTCAAGTCGACACGCGCGTGCAAAGTGTTTATTTATTTATTTGGGCTACTGCCGCTGTTACTGCTTCCCTTTTGTTTGCCATTTTTTGTTTGTTTTGTATTTTATACGCCAACAGCGGAACAGAGGTACTATTTTTCTTGTGCTTTTTTCCCCCCACAGATGCAGCCTCCCTGCACGACTCCTCTGGGATTTCGAGGATGAGATACACGTTTGCGTACGTTGTCTGAGTTTTTTTTTGTTGATTTTTGACGATCCTCGAGCGTCATATTTTTATTAAAGTACACCCAGGAAAATATAATCACACCTCGAGACTCTCCCACAACTCGGACTCCTGGAGGTTCTGATTAACTGATGCTATCATATTTCCCACTAAAAGTTTCACTCGTGGGCTTTTTAAAGCAGGGAAAAAGCGCGCCTAATCTGATCGAATGCATTCCTCAAACGGGAGCTTTGCATTTCGAGGGTAACGTAAGACCTCTTCTAGTGAAATTCCAAAGCGAGCGAATGGCATACCAAGTCAACGAATCGACACACACCTCGGGGCATCGTGTGCGCTTTTCATCGCACTCGCCACTCGAAAGGAGCCAACTACCCCCGCGAGGGCTTGCCCTGCGTGTAATTCACACCCTCCGCGTGGCTTTCAACTCTTTAATACAGCCTCCACCTTTGCAAAGTGCCTCGGGGCCAATTGCGCTCCGTCCGGCCGATCCGCACTTTTGCTGTGCACGCTCCCCTCCAATTACCCCCATAATCGAGCTCGAGGCAGCCTCTCAATTACGCCGGGTATGTGGCGCCGTCTGAATGGGTGAATCGTTGTTTTGCGCCCGTGACTATATTTTACTTTTTATTTTTTTTTTTTCGAATGGAATTCACGAGCTCGATTTTTAGTCGATCCACGCGTGCGTACGTATATAAGGTTGTCGAAGCAACCGAGGGAAGACAATTCCCGTCCCAAAGGGACGCAATTTCATGACATCGAGACCTAGTTCGGCAAAACGGGGCGGGGGTGGGGGAGTAGGGGCCAAGTGTAATTACTCGAAGGTATGGCAAAAAAAAAAAAAAAAAAAAAAAAAAGAGTATAAGGAGGAAAGGGGGAAAAAAACCAAACTCACCCGCTCGATGTGCCCGGCACTGACGACTTCGGGCGTGTTGGCGCAGACCACCCTCTTGAGGCGCAGTTTGTTCAGGTGAAAGGCCGAGCCGTAGAAGTACATCAGGGCCATCGTCGTGGGGAAATAGAAGCAGCAGCACGCCAGTATCCTGAAAAATTCAAGAGCTCGCGCTCGTGTTTACACGTTTACGTCTCCCTTAACCCCCCCCCCCTTTTTTTGCGTGCGCCACGATGTATGACACACAGAGACAGTCAGAGAGGGCGTGCACATGCGGGTGCTTGGCCGAAATCTCTTTTTTTTTTTTTTTTCTTTCCGTGCCAGATAGCCGGGCCCGTTTCAGTTTCTTTGAGTGCTTTTTCGTTCCCTACTGACCCTTTGATCCCTCTCGGCTTGTTTATTTTCGCCCTGTGTGCACTACGTGACGATTTAATATTTATACCCCCGTATGTTTTGCGAATACGTAAGGGATATATACGAAACGCTCGGCACAAGTGAATCGCCGATGAATTATCGAGCGAATAAAGATTCAGTAGTGCAAGCGCGGTTTGGTCGGACGGATCCTTTTGTTTTTAAAGAACCGATGTATATCATTTGGCAGTTTCAACTCGATTACAATTAGTCTTTGGATGGTTTCACGTTTAAAAAAGAGGAAAAAAAAAAGATGTATGTTACCTAAGCGAGGCCTTGGCGAAAAAAGGCTCGCAGGCGAGGAGGCCGGTGTCGTTGAAGTAGTAGCCACCCTTGGGCAGGACGAGGCTGCCGAAAATCGCCACGCTCGCGATCCACGTAGTCGACATCATCGCCACGCAGCCCTGCCGCATGCAGTATTGCTGTGAACATAAAGACTAGCGAGTTGGGGACGTTTTCTTCTCAAAGTCAGACGTTAAAACGATGTGCACGTCTTACTGGACTCGGATTATTCTACTGAAAAATTTATTGCGAAAACATCATCATAGTATCATGGCGTATCTTACTGTGATAATATAAAAAAATACTTTTTCACATGAAATGACTTTTCTTGGTATACATATCAGAGTACAGGCGTGGACGCGTTAAAGAAAAAAAAAATATCACGTCCAACTAAGACGGATATTAACTAAATCAGACAACGATTGCTCGTGTGTAGTATAAAATCATCAAGTACAACCACAATAAGCCTATCAGGGTTGATGTGTTTTTTAACAAGTTGCACAGATGGCGTGTGGACGAAACGTGCTTTTAAATAGTCGCGAAAGCCAATTGCCATTGGGAAATAAATCCTTCGGTCGCAGGCCGATGCGTCATCGTCAATAAGCACCTTAACGAAAGCAAAGCGAGACTATTAATCACAGCAATAAATCAAACCAAAGAGAAACCGAGGACCAAAACTCGTGGAGAGGAAAAAAAGGAGGTCGCGAATCGATGGGGGGAAGAAAAACAAATGAAATCGATATTATCTCGCGCGAGGAGCTTTGCGGTGTTTTCTCCCTGACCAAGGGAGCTTTTATCTCTGCTGGGGAAGGGCGAGAGGGCGATTATCTCGTTGCCGAGGAGTACACGATTGGACTGCGGGGCGCAGTCTTTTCTCGAGTTTCATTTTGTGGGAAAAGTTCTCGCGCAGCACGGTCGACCGATTATTTTCATTACGCGGACCATGTGGGTGCTCCAATACCCCTTTTTTTGACGATGATTGGGTGATGAAGGCAGTGGTGGCACTAGTTTTTAGTCCCAAAAAGTTCTGAATGGCTTTACGTGTTTGCAGTTCACTTAATGGGATTCGAGCTTATTTCATGATGCGTTCACTGCTTGCGGACGCTTTTGTTGTTGCAATAAAAAAATGTAAAAATAATTATAAGTTGGACATACACTGCCAATCATCACTACAAAGAGTATTTTATATAAGTCTACTTAGGAAGCTTAAATTATCTCAATCATATAAATATCTGAGTTGGAATTGTCAACGAGTGAGAGTAGATGATAATAGATTGAGGCTTGAGCACAGTACTGCTGCATAGAAAGCACGTAATTCTGCTATCTGAGCCATACGACTGAATGGAAGTGTGAATGTAATTCGTAAATATGAATTACAAGTAAGGATTGGGTTCTCTGTTTTCAAGTAAAAAATAATCAATCAACAGTAATTAGCATTGTAGAAGAAGAGAAAACGAAATGTTGGCGTAACTGAAAAAAAAAATTTTTTAAAAGAAAAGAGATCAGTAGTCCGCATGGACGGCCCGTGTAAAGAGGAGGGAGGTAAAAGAAGAGGAATCCTGATGAATCGCTGAGTCGAGCGTTTCCGCAATGAGCAGCCGCGGCTAGACGAGGCCAATTTCTTTCTCGGGGTTCTCCATTTTTCGCGAGTCTCGCTCGTTTTTGGCTGAACGGCACGATTTTCAATTGTCGTTTCCCTTTCCGTCGATTATCTCGATTCACGCGTAATTACGTGAGATTTCTGGAGAAAATTGAATCAATTTCAAACGAGTTGATCATTGAATTTTCGGCAGTAGATGCAGGCAAGATACAGTCAGACACTCATTTACGATTCCTTTCATCTTGCATGCGACAAATATATGAAAACACTACAAACGTATGACAGTGAGCGTTTGAAGTTTTAGGATGAAATAAAATCTGACCTCAGTATGCACAAAAAATTGACAAATAATTTTCATCTGGAACACTTTTTTTTTGTACAGTATATTTCTTAGAGTCCTAATTCGAGAGCGTCAACTAAAATTCGTTCAATATCTATCTGAGTAAAATCTAATTTCCCAGCAAATAATTACTAGTTTGTGCAACAAAGTGAATCGTTTGAGTAATTATGACACATACTCTACACACTGTTTCGCCATCAATGCGCACGTACGTAATTCCTGCCTTTGATTAAAATAACTTTGTATACTAACATTTTTCGTGCGTTCAAAGGATACAATCTATCGTTTGATGTAATGTCATTGAAAATTTTGCCAATAAAAACAAAACTTGCTCACTTGTTCGCGAAATGAAAACCGTAGTTATTTCGTACCTTCGAAAAAATATGCCCCCTCTTCCCGTGTTTTCATCCCACCCCATTCTCATCTAGCCTTTGAGGATCGTAAAATTGAATTTAGCGCTAGCAAATACAATTTACTTCGGCACCGGTGCCGAGCGCCTCGATAGTATTTTCCTTTTCAGGTGTATTTTCGATATTTCTAATAAAATTGAAACAGAGGCGCACAAATTGCCCCCCTTGCTCGCTCAGCCCCGATAATTAATCGGAATTAGAGTCGAAACAATTATCGGCCATCGGAAAGAAGGTCGTGCCCCCGTAGCCTTTGGCCGAATTGAATCGTTAGCTTGACAATGGGCGACCTCTCAAGCTCGCTTGTGTGTGCAGCTCGAATTTTTCATTAACAGGATGAAAATGCCTGGGCAAGGGGTATTGTTATTTTCGCGCACAAATTTAACGTTCAGTGGCCGAGTTACAAGGGAACGAGGGATAGAGTTTTCGATTTAGTCTCTATCGTGCTTACGCAAACAAACTCCGTGAAAAACGCGTGTCAAGTTAACCGAGGGGAAAGATTAAATTTCGCGCGCGGCGATTTTGGATCATTTTTCAGGGGGATGTATGCAACTTTTCACTCCAGCCACCTGGAATCCATTTTCCCTTTATTTCCCCTCCGCGTTTCGACCGATCGAAGACGACATGGATGGTCGAGTTTCTTCACCCTTCACTTTGGAATTCCTCAAAAAACGGGCTTTTCACTGAAAGCCTTTTTTCCAACTTTATCGTTCATGGTTTTCTCACGCATAACAATTGTCACCTGTGCACATGACATCATTTTTAATAGCAAGTATTTGACTCCGAACGGAGTCTATTGGTGATGTAACTTATCTCCTTCACCGCAGACTCCGAGAAACAAATGGTCTTCCACTCGATTTATTCTTTTCGAGTCAGTGTCATCGTTTATTCTGACGGATAATCTCCCTGTCTCTCTTTCCCTGCAAAAACAGAGTCTCTCCTGTCAATAAACTAAATTCCAACCAACAGCGGTGACTGGCGCTCGACGCGAGCTAATGAGTCGCGATGAGAGGCGGGGCTTTGGTGAAAATTGCATCGGACGTCTTTCCATCCCTCCGCTCCCTTCCTCTTTTGTTTTTCGAACCAAGTGGATTTTGCAGAAGGCGGACGTTATCGCGTCTATATTTCAGCAAGGGAGTTTTAATCTTTTTTTCTATCTATTTTTTCTCCTTTTTTACGCTTAAAAGAGGGGCCAAGTTAAATTTTTTTTCCTGCATTTTGAAGAAAAAGTATTGAAGGTATGTTGAGTTGTTTAAGGAAATTTGGTAAGGAAATGCAGGAAAAATAAGGTGAGGTTTTAGTAGAAAAGAACGATCATGATCAGACGAAGTTTCAGGAGTTTGTATAAAAAGTTTTTCTGAATAATGAATGCTCGGGAAGTTGAAATTAAAGGTACGATGATCTGTACAAAATAAGAGGTCAATGTATCAGTAGATAAATACGAGTACGGTCAGACATACGTTTCTCTAAAGACTACCGTTTAAAAGTAAGTATAAGTTGTGAGGAAGTAGTAATCAAAGTTACGGTGGGTTAAATCAAAATAGGTCAATGTATAAGTAGTAAAGCACGAGTATGGTCAGACAAGAGTTTCTCTGAACGGTACGGTTTTGGAGTTTGTATAAAAAATTGTTTTGAAAAAATGAAGGCTGAGAAAGTGAAAATCAAAGGTGTAATGAACTGAACAAAATAGGTCAATGTATCAGTAGAAATATCCGAGTATGGTCAGACTTACGTTTCTCTAAAGACTATTGTTAAGAAGTTTGTATAAGAAATCATCTGAGAAAATGATGGCTGAGAAAGTGTAACTGTACGATGGGTTGAATAAAATCAAGAGGTCAAGGTAGCAGTAGTATAAAACGAGTATAGTCAGACAAGCTATTTTTCAAAGCTACAAACGATTTATCATTATACATCCTGTGCCTCCAAGTTACCGTAAGCCATAAAATAAATTTTATAGACACCCAAACTCCGTACTATGTTCTCACTAGTTCACTGTTTAACTTGACTTTATGCCGATTCGCGAAAAGTTGATTGAAATGTCCATTATGCAGCGCGTACTCCATTTATCCGTAAACTCAGAACGCCTGGGGGGGCTTCATGAAAATTTTATCTGCTACGCATCAATCGCGCGCGAATAACAGTTTTGGCCATAAGAGAAAAACAGGGATCGGTGAGATATTTATACGCCTACCGAGCTTGGAAATGATTGATCAATAGTTTTGCGAATCACCAGCTCGAACACTGGATGGTTATTTGACTGTTGTCGTGACAAAAAAAAAAAAAAAAAAAAAAAAAAACTCAAACTACACGTTAATTTCCAATGATCCGCGTACGTCACGAGCGAGTGACCTATGGTGAAATTTGGTTGTATCGGTTGAAAGCAAGGAATATATAAATAATAAACTCGAGCACTTTCGCCAGCGCCGAGAACAAAGCGCGCGAAAACGGCCGCGAGCGTCGGTCTCGATGGATGCGCCCATCGGAAATCGACTGCTCGTCAACATTGTATTGTGAAAAAGGAAAAAAAAAAAAATAAACAGCCGGACGGACGTATGAAAAAAAAAGTTGAGCTTACCTTTTTCGAGGACTGTCTGTGATAGCGATGCGGGTGCAGCATGCATATGTATCGGTCGATCGCCATGCAGACGAGGATGACGGCGCTCTGTTGGGTCAGTGCTCCGCGCAGCAGCGCCTGAAACACACACACGGATCATTTCGACTCTTATTTACTAATTAATTAAAGTTAATTTTTATTGCTTCGACAAGCGTGTGTTAATTGGATGTTGTATCGCGGGGGACGCTGTTGGGTAAAATTACGGGGCAGGGAGGCTTATACGGTTCGATGTGTAATTTGTCGAGTGCGTTTAACATCGAAGGGGAGGATATGTGTTTGTTCGGACGAGAGCGGGTGCGATTAAATTTGAAATTCGTCCCGTCGGGGATGGGAGGGGAGCCACTTTGGGGTTATTAAATTGTATTTGGGCGAGTTGTCGCTTCTGTTTTTAAAACTCCGGGAGCACGTGAATTTACGATCGTAGACATTGGGATTGGTGTACGCTGTAAATCAAGGATAAACTTGATGAAATGATGATGAAAAATTTTATGTCGAAAATTCCGGCTGTGGGTGAACATTTCGAAACGCGATTTATGGTTTTTTACTCGTAGCGATTTATGGACGACCGAAATCCAAGTTTAAGTATAGTTTTCAGGAATACATTGTCGTTGCCGTAGATGCGATGCGGTTGGCATTTCGAGAGCACATTTTCGATCTGTGTTTGGAAATGTCGATCGTTCCACTTATGCCGAGGTGGTTTCTAATGGATACGCTTGGCGTTGGGGACGGACGATTGATTTTTCATTTAGGAAATTGGGGCCGTTTGTCAATTTTCAGATGATGACGAGATCGAGCTTGCGTTTTCCGCG
This sequence comes from Copidosoma floridanum, assembly GCF_000648655.2. The sequence goes on along the minus strand of NW_019379466.1, from coordinate 185,252 downwards.
AAAAAAAGGTAATCCCACCGAGACATGCCTCATCATGTGATGTATAACATTTTTACATCAATTAGTTAGCTTGTGGGTATGGGGCCATGCGTTTGCTTCAAACGATGAACTCCAATAAATCCCTTATTTTTCAGACATGTCTATCAAACGAATCAAATTATCGGACACGCGAAGTATGGTGCAACAATGAATCCCATGCACACATTTCCGGATGACTGAACTCTCGAATATCCGAACAATATTTTATTCGCTTCAATCATACGTACAGCAAAAAGTTCATTTTCATACAATATTGAATTCCAAACTCTTATCGCCAGCTCGATGATAAATGAGAATCGAAAAGGGACACGCGTAGGTTATTTCCCACTTTTAAAACAGTACAATCTGTATTATTCTAATGTTATAAACGTTTACCGGCGAGGCGATGGTCCATTTCCTCTCGAGTGTACCTTAGTAAGAAAAAGTGCCACTTTTTTTTTTTTTTTTTTACATATATATAATTTTATCTTCAGTTGACAGAAACAAAAAAAACTTTTTAAAACCTTACATCAAATGAACGCACACAACGCACCGTACTTTCGACTAGCGAGAACCATTAAAAAATCTTAAAGATGAAAAAGCCCAGTCTAATGCAAGAGCTTTAGCCCAACAGCGTGAAAACAGCAAACTCACCCTTGGAAAACAAAACCTTAACGAACAACGCTCGAGCTGTTCGTGAAAAAAAAAAAAAAAAAAATTATAATAACCATCCTTCCTCCCGGTAAAAAGCTCCGCGAGCATGAGGGTGAAAAAAAAAGAAAAAAATCACCGTAAGAGTAACAATTACCACATACGCCCGTGTTCCCGAAAGCTTTCCCAGCCATCTCAAACGAGCCTCCCTTTGCCCGTTTTACACAGAAGCTTATTCCACGCCCGTGTACGGGATAATTTGAATATTTCGAGAGCGTGTTCGTACGGAAATGCCAGAGGCTTTTCGAAATTGCGCGTATAGGTGCGCTCGCGGGTCCTTTGGCTTCGCTTCCTGTCTGCGGGCTCGTGTGGCTGATTGTGCGCTCTCGCGAGCCACGACTGCTTGTTTCGAGGAGCCATTTGGAATACCTTGTTTTGTTTGGTAAACGCAGGAAACCTTTGTACTTTTCACACAAGTCCGCGGTTCTCGTTCGACTTTTATTACCTTTGCGGTCGAAAATTTCCACTCGAACGCCAATGATAGCCAACAGCTCGCCACTCCAACCAATGAGACAGACTTTTTACCCCCACCCTCCCGCGGTGGGAAATGCAAAATGAGCTTCCGAATGTGCTTTCGACTCGCATTACAAATGAAAAACATCGAGATACTCGTTATTGTAGCCGAATGAGGGTGCGCGCCGCAACAAACTTTCGAGCGCTGGAAATTAAATGGATTTTCGAAATTGCGCTCTCCGGGGGAAGTAATTTAACTTGGGGAGTCGAGCAAAGTCTGTAATTTCGCGCCAATTAGCATGAATATGATACTTTTTCTCGTTAATGATAGAAGGCAAGAGCGAGCTTGAATTAAAATAATGCGAAAATCAAGGAGTAACGAGCAGGTATATAATATGTAAGAGAAGCGCACGATCGAGAGGCAGTTTTAATTACCGAAGCGTGGTCTTATCGAGCTTCGGATGAGCCCGTCTGAGCGTATCCGGGCTGTTCTACTCGCGTACACTGTCGCCAATCATTATTTTACATAGTTTTCATCGAATCATCAACGTGAATACCAGAGCATGCACGAGGTGTTTTCGCGTATACCTACAATTTTTTCCCTCGACATTTCAGGATACAGTACAGATCGCAGTATGTATAATTTTCGCGTGAAGCGCACCCTCGGCTCATTACAATAAACTCAACTGTGTAGTGTACACGTGTGTGTATAACATCCACTGTATAGACGTGTCGAGCGAGGTCGGTTACTATGGCGATGGCCATTGGCGGCTGGCCAGGAAAAAGCTCGGATGGCACGCGTGGGAAAACGCTCGCGCCAGGATCTCTCACCGATGCCCTGGTTCTCTAGTCGTCGCCGTATCGTTTGCAGGGAGGAAGACCTTCACCCGGTTCGCACACAACATCCCGGAGGTTTTCGCGCTCATGTAAATATTGGTCCTTTTTTTTTTCGGGTGGTGGGGGGCCATGGGAGCTGTTGCGAAATCTCTGACTGAGGAAAACGATTCAAAAAAGTTCCTCTTGAGCGGTATCCACTTACGAGTATAGACTCGAGTCATCTGCAGTCTCAAGAGCGAGAAAAAAAAAAAAAAAAAAAACCCACCCTTGGTAATTGATTTACTTTCACACGATCGACTGTTTATCCACTTCCTTATCGTTCCGCAGTCGGTGATGGAGTGTACACACGTAGCACCGCGCTATCGTTCGGATTACCATATATATAATTTTCGCAATTACGGGACCCACACACACACGCGCGCGCGCGCGTGCCATTGATGCTTTATCGCCTCCCGACCCCAACAGAGCCTCAGCGATGGAGAGCACGTAAACGCCGAGAGTCGATTTGAAAAACTGCCAAGTGGTGGCTGTTTACCCCCCCCCCCTTCCTCGTTTTCGTTTGAGTACATGCACACACACAGAGGCCACTCCAGGCAAAACGTGCGCGGACCAATTTCGTGGCCGATGCGACACAGCCAGCCCGAGCCAAGTGCAAAACTATAGGGACAAGGTGTACGCGTGCCGCTCGAATTCACGGCCAAAGCGATCTTTGCTGTTACGTGTCGTGGGTAGGTATACTTTAATTCATCGCTCTACTGGCACGAGAGACGTTTGGGCCTTGAATCGTGTGCCTGTGTACTATTTGTTACAAAATCAGAATAAAAGCAGTCAAGTCTCTTCGGTCCGGCCCACCTGAGCACCGTAGTCCTCACCACGTCACGTAGCGGTGTATTGACCTTGGCTCTCGCGTGTCGAGTAGGAGCGGGGGGTTAAAGAAAACGTCCACTTCGGCACGAGTCCCCGATCGGATAGCGCTGGGGGTGGTTTTTTTTTTTTTTTTTTCCTTCCGTCCTCCTTCTCCTCTGCTAGAAAACGCTTCCGAGAGGGCTCTCGTCGATGCATCGAACTCCCACGACGTTTCGGGCCGAATTTGATTTACGAGCCGCTCCCCTTGCCTCCCCGCCCCACGTTGAATTTGTTTCGACGTTTGATGCATCGGTTGTTGTGTGGGTTTTTTCTTTCCCTCTCCCTTGTACCCTGTTGCCTTGGGATGAAAAATGTTGCATCCCTCATCCACGAGGATGTACTCGGATGTGTATATGGAGCGTAGCGCGGTTTACTTCTCAGTTCCCTCGAGGGCAAAAAAATAACTATCGCGCAACCAGTCCCTTACTTATTTTCAGGGGGGGAGAGACAAAATGAAAGAGCAGGGAGTCCTTCGAGGGCACATTGGAACGCGTTCGTAATTGTATGGGGAGAAAAAAACTCACTCGCGATTCGGAGGGACGAAATGGAGGATCATCCATCGGTGGTGGAAATAGAAGCGACTCAACCTCCTTCCTGCATTATTGAAAGCCCCAATAACTCGTCCTCCTTTTCTGCCTCTCTCTCTCTCTCTGTCTCTTCAGCGAACGGGACACGAGGACACTGTGCCGTATGCACAGCGGGTCTCTGAGTTACGTCGCGGTGGAAAATTTATGTGGAAACTTGGAGTGCCGCCGAGCTGCTATATACACTCGCACCAAAAGGCGAACGCGTACAAAAACTCGGTACAGCAAGTGGGTACGTGTATTTTAGGTACCACGTAACTTTGGGTGGTAATTTTTTTCTTTTTCGTCCTACTTCCCTTCTTCAATAGCCATCCGACACGAGACATGACAAGTATATCTCGTTGCGATGACCACTAGCTCCGAGCCAACGCCACCTAAATCACGGGAATTCTTCGAGCTCGCTCTCAATCCCCGATTGGGGGAGAAAAAAAGATCGCCACCGCCAAATAATCCTCGACAGGTTTTTAGTCCCTGATACGAACGACATCATCCTCGTGTAGACGGAAGGAAGTAGACGAGTTCTCCACATTAAAATAATGGATCAAGACGGGGATGAGATGACCGCGTGGGTAACATACATCCATGTCTCTTTCTCCAGCTCATCCGTGACCCCCCGGAGGTGGGTGGTGGTGGTGGGGACAGGTGCAGAAATCGAGAAATGAGTATATAGAGTGCACGGGGAGGGTCACGGGCTCGAGCTCAGCGCGCCACAAATCAGGGGCCGCATCGGAGACGGTGAGGGTGAGGTGGGGTCCGGGGGACGGCCGAGATTATCGCCAGGAACTCGATAACGCGCTCCAACCGGAAGTGGCCCGAGCACCTGACGGCAATTTCCGACCGAGCGCTATCTCCCTCCTGACGATTTGCTGGCTGGGGGGTGGCTGAGAGGTAAGGAAGGGAGGTACTCCAAGAATATTAGAAAGACGAGGCAAAGAGAGGAGCGGCCCGACCTGGCGCGACTGTTTTACTTTCAACGCGTAAAATATGATTTTACAGAAGTACACGATAGCGTTGAGTAACTCGTGAAACGGCGCGGAGGATAAGTGATTCAATTGAAACGGGGCGACGGGGAGGTGGAGGGAAACAAAAGAATTATGTAAAACACGTCGAGTACAGCCTCGCGGTTGAAGGGAAAGATGGGAAGAAGGAAAAAAAAAAGAGGAGCGAGAGAATGTGACAGAGCCACGTACCGTGGGGAGATTGAGCGATCGCGCCGGCGATGGGGATACGATGGAAAACCGAACGAGAGGAAGGAGAAAAGGGGGGGGGGTAAAGAAATACCGACGGAAGGAAAAATTCAAGGAGGGACGGGCTCGTTCGCGAACGGACAAGATGAAATTGTCGGTCCGGCCCATTAGCCCCAATGAAGGAGTTATCGGCGAGAGGGAGTTAACTAGACGCTCCCTGCCGATGTCACCGCGGTGACGGGATTGAATTAAGCTTTCTCTTTTTTCTCCCCCACCCCTTCCTTCCAAGTTGAAATTCTTGCAGCCACTTTCTGCCGTTTTTTCTCTCTCCCACCTGATATTGGAAAGCAGCTTTTACCCAGAGTGGAGTACCTCGAGACCAACACTTTGCCACAAGGAGGAAGTTTGTCCCCTTTGGGGGGTTGTTTGTGCATTCGGGCTCGCGAAACGAAAATTTCATTCACAGCGCGCTTTTTTTTCACTCACCTCGGCAGCTCTCGCTTATACCCGTCGTTATTCAACGATTCGGAGCCACAATTACCAAAGCCCCCAACTCAAACACGTCCTCTCGCCGCAACTTTGCTACCCAGGTGCATGTACACATACAGCGTACAAAACTTCTGTGCGTCTTTTTCATTAGCGTAGCCGGTGGCAACTGTACACGTGTACGTATATGTAGCAAGCGACGAACAAAAGTCGAGAGGAGTAAAAATGTGATATATTCCGCTGAGCGAAGCGTTTCCGGTGTCGCAAGGTTTTACACGGGTCGCTAGGTGTGTGAAATGTGCACATACATACCTGGATCTGACAGACGACCTCGCCGAAAGGCCAGCAGCTGTAGATGGCGGGGACGAAGCCGAACGGCGTGACCAGCAGCCCGATCGCAAGGTCGTTGCTCGCGAGGCTCGTCAAGAGGTACCGAGGCTGCCGTGGAACAGACAAATTTACAAGTGTCATTTTTGTTTTGTTTTGTTTTGTTTTGTTTTATCGAGGGAGTAACTAATACTAAATACTTTTTATCATTTGGTTACCACCACCCACGTCTCTATACGTGATGATGGCGAAGCGTAGCGGCTTTGACGTTTTGGTACCTAATTGTAATTAAAACTTGGGCCTCGGCGTCGAATGGAGGTACACGCGAGCAAAGTAAAGAGCCAACGCGCGAGAGCAGCGTCTTTGCACTCGCGGCAAATAAGTGTACACGAGAGGGTGTACACCATACCTCTTCAATGGGATAAATTTCGCTTCCGAGGAGCGGATGTATAGTTACTTCGCTCGCGTGTTTTGTACCAAAAGCGTGGGTACGTGTCTAACGAGTGGTTTTTCCAAGGGACGACGAGGCAAAATCTCGGGGGTAATTAACACAAAGTTGTATAATAGATAGACGAAAAAAAGGAAGTAAAAGAAAAAAGCAAAATGCGAGAGAAGACGCGCAAAGTGCCTCGAAAGGGGCCTTTGTACCGCGCGCGACACGACGCAAGTTAGTTGCTCCGATTAATATTTCCCTGGAAGTTTCTCCCCTATATGCTACACACGCACTTTACTTGGAGTTGGATCGCGACTCGTGCATTATTTTCGGTGCGTTTGGAAATTCTTGTCGTCCCTTCGTTTCTTGGGATTTTGTGTTACGTACGAAGCCGAGATGTTATTTTAATGAAATTCTGTAGGAGGTAAAATTAGAGCAGCACCAAAAAATTGCGTGCCATTTGACCCGTGGTAGCGGACAATTTAAAATATCCATTTAGCGGTCGAGGAAACTCCAAATCAAGGAGATCTAGAGAGAACGACGGTGTCGAGAGTTTTAGCTTAAAGCAGAGGCCCGGTAATCGTGTGATTTTGGCGTTATTATTTCCGTGAGCGCTCCCGGCACCATCCGATGCTAATGAACTCGTTTGCGGGCGTGAACCTACAGCGCACAAGCTATGACGATCCTCCGTCAAAGTTTGCTTTTGTCATGAAAAAGAAAAAAAAAAAAAAAAAAAAAAAAAAAAAAAATTAACAATCGAACGAAAAGCTGATTTGTCGCGTGTAATTAATTCACGCGTTATCCTACGTCCAACGGAGAACAAACGAATCTCCGGTTTCCCGCGTCCTGCGGGGCGAAAAAAAAAGGATAAATTTCGATTCGCAATTACCGGAGCGGTCGAGTTAAACCAACCGGCTTATCCTTGCCTACACCCTCGAGTTGACGATCGTTTACGTGACTGTTTTCCAGCTCTGTATGTGCAAACCCACACGTGGGAAATGAAGCGGGGGCATATTTTCGAGCTCCAGACGAGCGACAATTAATCTCGGCCGTTCGCGCACTTTTTTTCCCGCCCCTCCACCGGCGAGGGAGCCTCGTTAAGCTCCTCGAGCAAACAGCAACCCCCTTCCCCCGATATGCGATGGGAATTTTGCAAATTTTTCTTTTTGTTTAAATCACACGAGCACCCAACGGCGCAAAAATCGAGGGTGTGTTCTACGTGGGGTGAGGGAAAAAAAAAAAAAGGTATAGGTACACAACCTGCGCGTGTATGTGCTTGTGGTAGCGCCGGCTGTTGATGACGCAAATGACGAGCAAATTGGCCCCAAGTATGCCGAGGCTGAGGGCCAGTATGAGCCCAGCACGTAGGACCTCACCGAAGCCGGGCTGCTGCCAGCGCGCCTCGAAGCCGCCGCCCGGCAGGCTGCGCCAGCAGCTGCTGTTGCTCAGCGCCGGCGCCACCAGGATCTGCGGCTTGTGATCTATCATCCTCCCAGGGCCATGAGCCGCGCTCGAGCCGCCCTCGCCCTATTCTTCTCGGCCAAAGACTTTGGCTTTGTGCGCCCGATCTCGCTTGTCTTCGATAACAGGGACGGGGTGTCATACACTGCCACCGCCTGATGGACCACCACCGCGTGCGACGACTCGGCCGAGCTGTCAACGCCCAGGCTTGAGCGCATCGTCAATACTCCTGAAAAATGAGAAAATTCAATTCTGCTCGTAGGTGGGAAAAACATCCTCCTTGCGTGTGATTTCAATAGAAGGGAAAGGGCGAGCCGAACAAAAAATAAGTAAAAGCGATAGTGCATAGGTGTAGGTACTCGCTCTTTCCTGAATATACAACTAAAAAATAAAAAATAGTACTTGCGACATAGGAATGGTACTCACCAAAGTGCAGGTAGTGCAGTCTTTTTTTTCCCCTCTTTCTCTTTGTTTTGCTCCTCTCACCTCATATTTTCTCTCCTAACGGCTGGCCTTTGGGGTTAACGGTGAAAGAGCTCGAGGACTCGCTGACCGTCCGGCCTTTCTCCGCCACCACGGCTGAGCAAGAAAAGTGTCACTCCTCCTGCAGCGCGGCATCTGGCCGCTTGTGTTTACGATCTGCAAAGTTATAGGGAACGCTTGAGATTGGAACTGCCGCGTCTGACCATACGTAGGGTCATACTACTTGGCGCTGTCAAACCTTTTGCAACTGGACTAAACGTTACATTTTAGCTCTCAATGAAATTGTACTGATCCGAACTGCACAAATATTTCATCTGTTATTAATTTTCTCGATGTGCACCAGTGCCTATATTGTCTAATTTCACGCTTGAGATCGGAACTGCCGCGTCTGACCACACGGAGGGTCGTACTACCTGACGCTGCCAAACCCTTTGCAACTGGACTAAACGTTACAAAATTGTACAGATAATTTATCTGAAATTAATTTTCACGCTGGAAACCAAGACTACGCTTCGTCAGGTGGTTGGAGGAAAAAAAAAACCCCGTATAGTTACCCCCGCGTTAGAAGCGCCGTTATTGCGTTTCACGAGAAAAACAGCCAGCCCTTTTTCCTCTCTCTCCCTCTGCTGTATACGTACCGAAGAACCCACGAAAAGCCCACGTACTCGCGAGAATGATCGTTCCCAGCTGCGGCTATTAACCGAATCGGTAAAAGAAAAGAAATGGCTTCGCGAGCTCGCGCTTCGAGCACACGTGCACGCACGCCCGTTATACGCACGTACACGTAGGTGGAAAAATCGAGCGCGCACGTGCGACGACTTGAGCTAACCCCGTGGGTACATGTACAGGTATGCAGGTGTACGAGACCCGCATATAACGAGATAGAATGAGAGAAAACGATAACGAGGCGCTGAAAAGAGGGCTTTGGACCAAAAGAAGAGAGGACGTGTAATTGACGCGCCGTGGGGCAGGGGATACGAGTGTAACTTACGGTATCTCATCGCACCTCTCGTAGACTTAATCAATCGCCTCGACTTTTTTTTCGACCCCTCCACATTTTCTTTTCTTCCTCGTGCCCCCGGCTCGTTATAATTTTACATAGGAGGCTCTCCGTCTTCCTCCCTCTTTCGACCTCGGCGAATTGCGATTTAACGAGGACTCGAGAATTTAATTGGACAACGAGATCTGGCCTATGCACGTGTCGATCCGTTCATTATGTGGGCTCTCGTTGCGACGAGTACTCGTACACTCGCAGTCTCCGCGTTGGGTGTACAGCACGGGGATGATGATGATGATATCGGATAAACGATTGTGCTTTATCGCCACGAGGGGGGAGAGCACGAAAACATTACCTAGATTTTCTTGGAGTCCGGTTTGCGCGCTTGACTCTAAACTGGATCGGAGTAGGATTTACGGGGAGGACTTTTATCCCCACGGGAAAACAGAGCCCCTCATCGGTACGTATATTCGCCACCATTGACGGCTCGTAACAAATCGGGTTGAACGATCAAAAAAGGATCCCCGGTCCCGCTGTAAATAACAAAGTAAGCTCTCGCGGTAAAACGACTCCTTAGCGGCATTTTCGAGCTCCCACCTGGGATACCTACGACGGGGTGAGAAAAAAAAAATAGATTCGAAATTGCAATCGAATAAACAAAGGGAGTCTCTGGACCGGTGGGGGCGTCGTATGATGGTTAATAAGAGAAAAACAAAGGACGATGAGGTCAAAATCCAAACGTTGGAAAAATATTTTGAATTCATGCACAACAGAGGGAGGGCTGTAAAGTGTGCGTGACCAGAAAAAAAAGAAAGAAAGAGGTAAAGGATAATTCCACGGACTGAAGAGACAAGTGGAGTGGGTGCTAGGATGAAGACGGCGGTGAGGGACGGAGAGGGAGACTCGGAGTATAATGGCGCCGAGGCCGAGGAGAGATTAAGTTCGCGGGACGTTATTGCCGTGGTTAAGCGCATGACAAATCACTAGGTCGTGTCGGGCTTTTGGGCGTTTTGCAATCGGAGAGGAATTATACATCCGCGGATGGGGTTGTGGATTTATGTTTCTTTGGTACAGGACTCGGCTGTTTTTATTCATTCATTCTTTCATTTTTTTTTTTTTTTTTTCACAAATTCTGTTTAGCACTGTTGGTACACAACAGCGTGGGAGTACGGAAGCTGATCTTGTTTTAGATATGGATGATGTTATCTGTTTCGGAGGATAATGGCGTCGCACGCGCATCGATTTCGGGGTTAAATGGGCAGATTAAATCGAGCGACCCCTTTGGACATTGTATTTGGCCGTTTTATGATTGTTTACTGTATATTGTTTGCTACATCTGTACAGTTGTACGACCGTGTCGTAGAAGTATACCTGACATTTTTTTTAAGCCATAATTTACTAAAAATGGAAGGAAAAAAAAAGCCAATTTTTTTCACGCTAGTACACCGGAAAAAGCTGCATAACACGGATACAATGATGGGTTTCCTTTGAGAGATGGGTGCAACGCTGCTGCAGATAGAGAGAGGCGAGGAAAGAAGAGCCAAAGCCTCGGTGAATCAGGTGGTAATACCCACTCGTCTCGACGTGGGTTAAGCCGGTTGTACGATTTAAGAAGCTCGCAAGACACTCGAGACTCCCTCCTACATGCACCCACGTATATACGCCGAGTAAACGTAGCAGCAAACCGGGATAGACTTTTTCTATTTATTTTCCGCAAAGTTGAAGGTTTCGTTATTTAATTTGCATAAAAATTTTTGGGATGAAATAAAAACTGCATTCATTCTTCTAAAATGATTCACTTTGGCGCGCAAGTGCAAAAAAATCAGGCATAGAGTCAAAGCTTCACAATAGCGCACGACACACATACACACACAAAGAGATGGAGGCCGTTCTTTCGACAAGAGGCTCTTCTGCCCCCGGGAGACCTGAGAACGTGGGGCGATAAGGCACGTCCTCCCTCCTCGCCCAACCACTGTCCAATGGCCGCGTTGAAATTCATCGTCCCCAATTGATGTATACACGTGTATGTATACATTTAAGTCGCAAAGAGTAAATTCGCATTACTTTTCAAACAGCTTGCCCAACAACAAAATTAACGAGCAGCCAAACATCTGTCTACCTTGGGCCAAAAGTACGAGCCGAGCCCGTAATTAACGACCCCCCACGGAGAGTCAAAGCTGAGCGCAAAAAGAGACGGGCAAAGTGCCGGAAGGAAGGCTCGGGGGGGGGGAAGGGTCCATGGGGGAGAGTAAACAATTTGCGGGCGCGCGAAAGACCGAAACGGCCAGGAGAAAACCAAATGCACCGGTGTGTCGGGCACTTTTTTTTTTTTTTTTTTTTTCTCTTTTACCGACTAAAATAGAACGGACGTGCACTCCGTTTGGAAGGGAAGAAGATGTATGTACACGCGCGTGTGTGTACGGGAGTCGAGGGGGAGAAAAAACTTTTGGCGCGAGGAATTTTCCGATTTGCGACTTTCCCGGGGAGTGGCAGTTTGTCATGGCACGCGCGCCTCGCCGAGTGCTTTCTAATCGCTGCCCCGTGATTTGTGCTCGGATAGTCCGAGTTTTCGGGGATTACTATTCACCACCTGGTGATGAAAAGAAAAAAAAAAAAACCACCGGCAAAGTGATAAAAGCCATTCGCGATGGGGAACTTTGCTCTCACCACACCAGCTCGAGAGTATCGCCCGCTTCATCGACTGCGCCTCCGAGTTGTAACTTTCCAAAAGGGAAAGACTCGCTCAACTTTCCACACGCACGCACGAGAGCATCACAACTCGCGAACGCACGTCCCGTTCGATTATACGCTGCCACCGAATTATTAATACGTAAATTTCGGTACGAGTAAAGAGTTGGCCGAGCTATGATTTTTCAAGAGAAGAGCCGGGCAGGGATGCGTACGCATTGTTATAGACGCGTGCAAGCCGGGAGTCCCGCCGTCACATTTTTTCCACGTTTCTCCCCTTGATAATGATAAGCGATCCCAACATGCATCACCTGTTAAGCATATGTATGGGTATACCTTCGCGGTATGCTAAGGTCTTTCCGCGCTTTTGCGGGGGTCGTGGAAAGGTCGAGGGGGTGAGAAAAAGAGAGCCGCAGAGTCGGCAAATCCGGTCGCGCGCGTGTTGTAAAGTATAAGGTCAGCGACTCTTGGGGAAGGGGATCGGTACCCACCTACCTACCTTCGGAAATAAAGACAAACCGAACGGAGCAAAGAGGAGCTATATAACGTAGGTATATACATGTATGTGTATACATACACATAAAAGGAGGTGAGAAGGTTGCCGCAGGGGGCAGCTCCTTGGGATACTTTTGCAGCTGGTGCTCCTCCCGAGATTTATACATGCCGAGGCTACCGGTGTTGCCGCCTCCGTGCAGCCGAGGCGAAATTTGACGCTGATTTATCGAAGGGTTACCCTGTCGCCATCTTTTTTTTTTTTTTTTTTTTTATGCACACGAAAAAAGAAAGGGGTTGTTTCCTACTCTGTGTCGGTTACACCTTTCGCGGACAAAGTCGAGTTAACTTTTATTCCTCTTCGTTGGAAGAGAAAACTTTTTTTGTTTCGCCTACTTCAATACACCCTCGTTGAATTGTTTAGTGATTTTTTTTTTTTTTTTTATTTCTTCTTACTTGAGGCTCCTTTTTACAGCCCGTGTCGACCGAGAGCACCGTAAGTATAACGCTGCTCCTCGGCGGGAACGACGTAATTTTCCAGGAGTATAATTTCTAGGGGATCGCGGGCGGCAAAAGAAAAGGAGAGTAGGAAAATGAGGCGAGAAGCGAGCCGAGGGTTTTCGTATGCAAACACCCGAAAGCAGTATAAAATACCTCACAGCTGCTACTGTAAATTTTTTTTTTTTTTGCTTTAATCCTTTTTTTCTTCTGTTCCGGGGTCGAGGGGGGAGGTATGTATGAACGGTGGTTACGAAGCTTCATATCTCGGGGAGGTGCTCGTTCGCGCGTCACTGAGACAAAATTTATAAGGTTTGGGTTTAAAACGTGTACTTTTTTTGATGCACGTAACGAGAGTGAATTTTTGTACAAGCATCACACGAAACGAGGCTTTGTGCGACATTTAACGGCTCGTTACAATTTAACGAAGGAGATGCTGGGTACAGTGAAATAACTTTACGTATAATATACGGCCGTGTTGTATTTTAAACAGGCAGGAAAGAGACAGTAGTCCCACAAGTGTACATACAGGAGGAGAGGATACGCCCATTGTAATGATGTGCAGGAGGAGGGTATCATAATGATACGGCCCACGGGGGAGCTTTTGAGACGGGAGTTTGGAAGCGAGCGTATGTTTAACTTTGAGGTATGCTCCAGTGGTCGAGTTGTTGTTTGTTCGTTTGTTAGTTTTTTTGTTTGTTTAAAGCTCCGAGCACTTGGTGGTGGAGCGCCAGTGGAGATAGATATAAAGCACATCAAATTTGATTTGATTATTTTATTAAAGCTTGCTGTTCAAGTAGCAAGTAGGTAGATATACGCCCGGAAAACTCTACTCGACCAAATAATCGAATCGATACCATACGAGTGCATACACATAATAATACGCAGAGAGAGAGAGAGAGAAGAGAGATTTGGCAAATTTGAGGCAGAACTTTCTCTGAAAAGCACTTGGGAGGAGGAGGACACGTAATGCACTCGAGTATCCATATGCGACGGGGGCGGCTTATCTTTTCCAGAGCCGTGTGCGTGCTCGACTCGCTCGGGTGGGTAGACATTGATCCCCTCGTGCATCCGTGAGTGGTGGATAATGGCTCGGTATATGGGATTTTTCGAGACGCGCACTTGTGAATTTTCGGCCATCGAAAAAAGTTTTGCGAGCTTTATATATATACAACGCCGGGAAAAGTTTTTTTTTTTTCGATCGACTGCAGTATTGTCTTTTTTTTGTACCCCGCCAATGTAAAAAGTTTTTATTGCTACGATGATGGGCCGATCGTGCAGGAGACTCTGCACCCTTGAAACTACTTTTTCTTTCCTTTTTTCTTTTTTCATGAATCCCAAAATCAGAGTTGAAAAATGTTTCAAAAGTCCTTTCGAGCCAAAATTTTAACGAGACAGATTTATTGTTTATTGTTTAACTCTCGAGTGATGGACAAACATATAATGTTGTTCTTGTGTACGTACATCTACCATGCGGTTTTAATTAAATTCGACACCGAAAATGTAAAAAAGTGCAGGAAAAAGTCAACGCAAGCGAAATATGGCTGATAATATAAGCCATTGTTGAGCTTTTGTGGAAGGAAAAAAAAAAAAAAAAAAAAAAAAAAAAAAAAAAAAAAGATTTATCTGAAATGAAAACGCAGCTCTTTCCACGCGTCCGTACTTTCTCCCCTTCTAAAGTCGACAATTGTACTCAGTGTAGCAGTAATGGCATAGTAGTACAACCCGCGAACGAAAAAAAGGTGGGAAAAACCCCGTCGCCCGTGGAACTATAGCGAGTCTGCCGAGCAAAGCTCGTAAAGGGCTCCCGTGTACGTACCACCTGCGTCGCCGTAAAAGTAAAATTCGTGATCCAACAACTATAGGTACCCCTCAAATTTTTTTTTTTTTTTTTTTTTTTTTACGTACAGGACTCGCACGGGTGTGCAGTGAACTTGAGCGGAATGAAAAAAGTTTCGGCCCTCTTTTGAGGGTTACTACCGAGCTTTTCGTCAAGTTTGCTGTCTCTCCGGGCATATGTGCTCTCAAAAGGGGAAACCCCTTTTGTCCGTAGGTGTTTTTTTTCTTCTTCATTTCTCGGGTAATTAAATCACTCGGCTAAACCTCGCGACCGATGATCGAGGAAAAATCAATAAACATAATATTTCGAAAGCACAACGTGTTTATCAAGTTTTCGGGGTGATAAAAGTTGAGCCTGAGGCTCGTAAGTAGGGTGTGGAGTTTAGGGCGTTTCAACGCGTGCATCATACAGAGGCGAGAGTTGCGATGGAAGGCTCGGTTGTGGTTTTAGCTGGGCTCCGAACTTTGTTGATGTTTTTGGTCATCGACGATAGGGGGGACGCATCAGAGATGGTGTCGGTTAATTTTTTAATTTATCAATACGTTTACGTGACCCCCTTTGGACACGAGCATCGTAATTTTAGTACCCCGATTGGCATTGATGAGAAAATTATTGAAATCGCCGAGTGGCACAGTTTTAACGGTTCAAACGATTAATTCTTCAAGTGATAACGTTTAATAATTGAAACAGTGGAAACGAGGCTGTTTTTCTGACATTTTGCTTTTACTACATGACTTATAATCAAGCTTCAACTGCTCTCCAAAATAATAAGTAAAAGATTGAAGCAATTAATTTAAATTTCAAAAATCTGTCTGGGAATCTGGCGTAGACAGATTAAAATTGTACAAGGTAATTTTTATACCACCGTGAGAAAATCATCGACCAGACCATTGTCGTTACTGCAGGGCTTCGTATAAATGTGTGACCTCGGGCTACGAATACGATAGAAAAAACCAATAGCTACACGTTAAATAAAAATCAGCCTACTATACCCACAACGCGCTTCGCCATCGCCAACAAAAAAGTCTCGACAGAGATAAGTAAAATATTGTTTTCTTCCCCAAAAACCAACGCACCTCGCGCCTTTCGACGTATCGTCGTGACTTTAAAAACTGATCGACTTTGCTATCGGCACCGTAACGGGAAACGGGTGTGCACGTTTGCCGCGGCGTTTGAACACACAAGTGACAGCTCAACCGATAGGTTTTTTTTTTCCACCCCACGTATATACGTATACACAAGAGCCCCCTCGGTGATTGATCGCTCGATCGACGGGGCTTTCGAGAAACGATTGCTCAACACGAGGTAACACCCGTTGGCTCATCAAAACCACCCCACCGTGCAAAGACGCGACAGTCAATACGACTCTGAACAATCAACTTTGATCAGGTCCTTACCCTTCCTCTCTCTATCTCTCTCTCGGGTGTACTGTGTACCTGTACCCGACATACATGTGGGTATACGTCCGAGAATCGGAGTTGCAATTTCGCGAACCGCACGACGGAGGCTAATGAATCCGGCCACAGACGCTCTGTACGAGCTTCCACCCTTGTCTCGAGTATTCGTTCGTTGCAAACGCGATGGAATGTTTTTTTTTTTTCCTTTGAGTCTCTGTATCCTCGAAAACACCTTTGCCCTCTGCTCGATCGAAACGCGGAGTGACACAGCCAACTTTGGCTATCACGAGTCGGGGGTTCCCCCCTGCCGCCGAGGTGCTTAAACACCGAGCAGATGTGATTCCAACACCCCCGCGAACCCCCGTACGTCGTAATTCATGCGACGCGAGCTCTTTGTTCGCTTATTTTTCGACGCTCACTGTCCAATGCACCGATCCGAGGATCACCCAGCGTACGATAAATCATCGTTATTACACGCGACAGCTAACCAGCTTCTACTGTCGGAGGGAGGGTAGGGGGGGGGTGGGGGTGGTGATTAATACCAGAACTTCCACTGTTGGCGTACTGCAGCGAGGGCGTGCACATGTAGTTTTAGCTTGTTACTTTTGTTTTTATGCCCATATGCGGATTTTGTTGATTTTGCCGATCCTTGAATCCGTTGTTTCGTAAATTACTCCCGACGCCCTTTGACGAATGGCTTTGCGTCGTTTGCGTGTACTTTTGAGCTTGCGATTATATTGTTTGCTTCGGGTGGAGTAATAAGTAGTTTGCACTTGTGATGTGGAACGTATATGACGCGTGGGCTTTTACCTCTTGGCCGCTGGATGAGTAAGCCACCGGCAACGCGTAACTCGATCAATTACACGGGCCCGCGTTAATTGACAAATCGAATCGATAAAGTTGGCTCTCATTAACGCCGTTGCATTACACATCCCCCTCCCTTCGTACATTGCGTTGGTGTATAAAAATATTGGCTAACTTGGCACAATTGGTTTATATACCACCCGCTTGCCGCGTTATTCGCATTTTTTTTTAAATTTATTTTTACCGCAGTGTTTATTTACCGGGGTATCGTTCATTCACAGATACACTTGACCCCCTTTCCCCGAGTGAGCATCAGCAGCCGAGCGCGCGACTAATAAAAAAGAATCCTTTTTTTTTTTTTTTCTTGCTTCTCTTATTAACTTTTTCGCGCTTTTGCATCCGACGCGCGGCCTCCGCCGAATAATGAATAATAATAATCAATCATCCGCCGCATCATGAATAAATTACATCTGTACTTTGCACGACGACGACGCCGGTGTGGAAACAGGACGAAACAAAAAAAAAAAAGCCAATGAATTTCTATAGTAATTGAAGCGTGACGTCGTAGTGGTAAGTTGATTCATCGCGTGGGCGTGGAATAGTTGGTGTATACTTCAAGTGCTCGACAACTTTGTTTATTACCAGAGCTCCGTCCGTTTTTTTATCCATACCTACACAATATACATGGTTGGCTTACTTTGTTGTACAGTGTGCGATTTATTGTTAAAACCAGGAGAAGCTTGTCGTTTACAACAGCTGTTGTTTTTTTAGGGTATCGATGAAAAAAAAAAAAAAAAAAATTGTTTAAGGAATATAACTGAAATATTAGACATCGCTGCTTTTTGTCCATAGTCCGGCAATGTTGGTTCGATGGTGTTGGGGATTGTGATGCTGAAATCTCAATGTTTCAGGATCATCTCCCAATGAAACTCCCCAAAAACATAGTTAAAAAGGGGATAAAAAATCACTTTCAACTCTAGGCAAAAAATATCCTTTTTTTTCCCCCACCCCGAAAAAAAACCAAGGGAGCCGCCTTTCAGAATAGGAATTCCATCCCTCTCTCGATTTACGCGACAATTTGCGAAACGAGGTCGCGGCAATTGTTCTCGTGAATCGGGCGTTTTTTTTCTGACGCTTTTTACTGCCCTCCCCGCACATACACGCATGCTTTTAATGTTACAAAAAGAATTTTTAATTTGCAAGATTTGAGGAAATTTCCGGTTGACGGGAGCACGGACAGAGTCATAACAATGAAAAACCAGCGGATGGGGCTTTTAGCGAAACTTTCCTTCGAACGACGCGTCCCACGAATTTCGCTGCAATTTGTTTTCTTTTTTATTAATACGATACTTTTCCATCACACCACTCGTACCTGCGCTTTTCCAGTTCAACGCTAAAATAACCGAGCTGCTTGGTACACCTAAAAAGTTATCGTTAAAAAAAAAAAAAAAAAAAAAATACAATCCAGTTAAGAAAAAACAAACACATTATGGGCGCCCAGGTAATTCACCGATGGACATACGGATACGACCATCTCGTGAGCCAAAACTTGTGTGCACTACTCTGACCCCGTATAGCTTAGGAGCAAATCGTCGATATCCGGTGTGAAAGGGTCAAGCGCGCGTACCAGGAGAAGGCGTGTAAGCCAATCGCGTCGCGCAAGATCGGCCAACGCGACGTTGAGTTTTGCTCGAGGCTTGTCACGTGTAGTATATAGCAGCGGTGATGGTATACAGTCGAAGGAATCGAACCGTATGATTTTCGACAAGTTCGCCCGAGGGGGGGGGATATTGCGCTCACGGTGGTGCCGGCACCCTTGTCACTCTGTGCACGTATACACCTGTGCACGGATGTACCATGTACTATTTTATTTTATTTTATTTTTTTCAAGTTCCTCGTGCCCCCACCCCCCTTTTTTTCGACTTTTATACACTTATTCTTGCATCTCCCAGTTGTACACATACCGATTTACGCGTTGCCCGATTGAAAAGGGTTGTTCGAGCGCTTCGTTAAGTCCAACTCTATTGTTAAAATGTATTTTTTAAATGGAAAACCCAATTACGCCTATCCGACGATTTTCAAGCTTCGCTAAAAAGACGATAAAATAAAGATGCAGCTTGCAAATTGATAAAAATAATTGCAATCGCCATGAGAATCAAGTTGCAACATGTTATTGTTTTGTAACTAAAGAGTGAAATAAACTGATACCCGCTAGTAATAACCAATTTGGTTGTAAAATCGACGATAAGAGTACTTGGGTGTCCTCAAGAGCAGCATCAGCAAGATGATACCTTATACTTGTGTCACTATAATACTATATAAACCTCCCCTAGAGGTAAGGTAAGAACCTTGGGCGTATATACCGACGCTTGGGGGATTAAAGTCGCTCGTATAGCCAATATGGTCGATCGTCACCGGGGGTATTAGTTTGATTAGCTGTATCTATCAAACGGGGCAGGATTTGCCCAGCCGCGCTTGCTACCCGCGTTCAAAGTGCGAATTTCTTGATCCGACTTTCCCTCTTCCTTTGGGTCTGCGTCTACAATGTGTCTTCCGTTGTGTGCGCGCGACACCGTTGGCTGGCTCGTTCGTTTGTTCGGCAAGTCTAATTACCACAGGCTCTTTGGCTGGTATGACACAACTTTGCGCATCCTTTGTCGCTCGGGATTTGAGGGCATTACGTCCGGGAAGGTGCAGAATCCGTGGGGTAGTATTTGTTTGTTCTCACTTTGATTTTTTTCTTTTTTTTCTTCTTTTTTTTGGCCTTTGGATATTTAAACAAACAAGTGACCAACTACTTCGGTGTACAACTACTTTTTTTTCTCGTAAGGAATGTTGGCAAATATGAAGCTCCACAATGCCTACGAGAAAAAAAAAATATATATCCTCACCAGAAAACCGAGATGTCGTATGAGAATAAAAAATATCACGTCCAAGGACAAAAAGGAAAAATCTCGTGAAAAAAAAAAAAAAAAAAAAAAAACAAGAAGAAGAAGAAAGGACTTGATTTACTCTTACGCTCGATTCGCGAAACAATACTTTACGTTCCGGTCTGTTGTTCCGAATATTGTCGCGCGGATTTATTTTCTTTCCTTCCTACCTCGTGAATGATAAATTAGTTCGTTTTCGGCATTTCTGCATACCCATCATAGTTAGGAGTTTTTTTTTTTTTTTTTTTTTTCATAGAGAAAAGGAATATAAATCGAGGTTTCCCTTGAACATTTTATTTTGCTTTACTCGAGATGAATAACTTTAGAGATTTTGGGGGAAAAATAATATCCTCCAACGAAAAAAAAAAAAAAAAAGAGAAAGTCGCCGGTCTTGTAAAAGAATAAAAGTACAAAAAGACAGGACGAGCAACTTGTCCGCGCGATAATTTTCCCGCTTTTCCACGCATCGAGGACGAGTGTATCGCGCGCGGTGGTGCGACGTTAAAAAAAGAAAATAGACAAAAGAAAGAAAAAAAGGAGGGGGGAGGGAAAGACGGAAGAGAAAGAGATTTCACCACAAGCGCACGGAGAATACACCCATCTGCGTGTATACATAAGCACGGGAGCGTAGTCGAAAAATGGGTCGGGTTTTTTGCGAGCTCGTCCTTGCGAACGAGCCATATGAATTATCGAGTCTCTCTTCTGCGCTACTCCTGACTGTGTATGTACGTATGTACTATATATACCCATGTGTCCTGCACGCGAGTGCATAATATATTTATATACCGCGACTGAGCTTTTGAAGGACAACTCTATATGCCACTGTGCATGCGTATGTATGTGTGTACTTGTATATATATGTATATATATATATGATATTGTCTCTGTCGCGCGCGTGGCTTAATTTTCATCAACACCACCAGCCTCGTTTTTCTCTCGCCACGAGGGCGCATTAACTCGTTCGCGGAATACGATGAGCTTCACATTGTCCCTGCTGTATGGATTTTTGATTCTTGCCAGTGATTGTCCAGAAAGTGATGCGTGTTTTTGATCGATTGTTTTATGAAAATAAAATATCGCGCGAGAGCGAGCTGTTTTTATTACTTGATCACATGAAATTCAAAATCATGAGTATAGGTGCAAGTGTTGTGGAAAAATAAGCGGTGCTTAAACATCGCAATATATACGCTAACGCTATGTATAGGTACACTCGGGGTGTAACCATTGCAATGTGGATCAGTGGACCACCTCATTAGCCTCCTCCTCTTTGAGCTCCCTGTGATCGGCCTCGCGTGAAAAGACAATAACCGGTCCACCTTGGGACCCTTTTCTTCCCTTCCCTTCTCCCCCCCGTTGCTTTGTTGCACAACAGGATCACCGGCCTTGCTCTTGTCTACGCATTTACTGGTGTCCTGCGTGATGGTTTTTATCGCGTATTTTCGTCCATCTGCCAACACGTAGTACTTGTGATGTTTGCATTTACTTTAATCACGTTATACCTTGATTCTGCAAGCACATCATGTACTTTAAAGTCAAAGGATTTAGGACATGCAATCGGCTTTTAAACGAAAGTAGTGTTGATGCTCTCTCCTTGTTGTGTAGCATCTCCTCGCGTTGGCAAGGACGACCCAGCGAAACAGCGCTTTTTACATTTGGCTCGCAAAAATACCCCCCAAGTTTATCGCTCGAGGGTGGTACGTTTGCACATGGATCGGTTGGTGTACAAATCGCGGCTAATATTCTTTGTTTTATTGTCGTGGTCGGTTAAATCGAGGAACAAACCTTGGGGCTTTTTAGTTAAAATAATAAAATTTTTAACCGAAGCTATTAACTTTAGTCAACCTGAAACCCATCGATCGACGAGTCTGAACATCGTGAACTCGGTGGTACGCTGCTTGAAGGACTGATGGTGGATTGGCAGGTGATGAAAGCTTAGATTTAGGACTTCACAATCGACGAGAAGAATGGAATTTGTGTATACGTATACCCATTTGGTGGTAGAGTCGGATATTTTTAGGTGAGGGCCCAATAGCGTCGGTGGCTTTGTATGGGTATACATATGTTCAATGAACGAGTGCCGAGTTTCGAGGTCAAAAGTAATGGGTGGAGGAACAAAAGGACGAAATCGGCCGGTAACAGCGAATGACGAGGAGGACGCGGGTTTTGTTATTACGATGCGATGCTTACTTTGCGCTAAGAGAAATGAGATGGTAATTTATAAGGTCACGCTCGAGTGTCTATACTTACACTTGCGGAGGACCAAGCGACTCGCGTGTGATCGATTGAGACGTAAAACAGACAATGATTTATGCATGTCTTGAGACGGTTCGCTCGAGTGTGTCTCTGAAGCAAAGAAATTCATTGAATAGGTTACGCAAGTCGTACAATTTCGTAAAAAGAAAAAAAAAAAAAACTTGCTCCTTCACAAAAAAACAGTGAAAATGTCCTTGGGATTTGTTTCTTAATTTTGGATGTAAGTACGAATGGTTTGAATGAAAGTATAACTATTACAAATCAAATCATTGCTTACACCCACCTATACAATACATTATGTACAGACGGGCAAAATGATGCATTCGACAAATCTTTCCCCGTATTATTTTCACACTGAAAGGCTCATCGTCGATGCGTATAAAATAAAAACACTCGACACCAGACGCGTAATACATTGAACGGGAAAATAATGACCTCGAGGAAGGAGCATGTTTTGCACAACCTATACGAATAATAATAATAATAATAATAATATAGTATACCAGCAACGTAACACCACCAAATCCGGCATGTAAGTACACTCGACTGGAGAGGGATAAAATGGGTATAGGTGTACAGGCTCCCTATCGCCGATCAGCGCGTGTTCGACGCACACACCAACCTTGGTGGGGACGCCAGAAGAACCACAGGCTTTGTTTTTCTCTGTTTTACAGTGGCTGCGATTAAACGCATTCGCGCGAGGACAACGCAAGTGCTCTCTTTTTTTTTCGCACAGGCACTTGGTCTTGGTCTTTCAATCTCCCCTTTCGGATGGTCCAAGGATTTACCATCACCTCTCGGAAGCTCGCCGGGCGGCCTTGAACGGATTTCGCGCAGTCCCGGGTATAAAAGCCCTCGTGGACCATCCGTTCGCCATCAGTTCTTCGATAAGTCCCCGTGAAAGAGCACCACCGAGTCCACCATGTTCAAGCTCGCCGTTGTCGTTCTCGCCGCTTGTCTGGCCGGTGCCAGCGCCGGTCTCTTGGCCCCGGCGCCCCTTGCCTACTCCGCCCCGCTGACCTACGCTGCCCCGGTCTACAAGACCTACGCCGCCCCGGTCGCCCCCATCTACAAGGCGCCTCTGGCCTACGCCGCACCGGCAGCTCCCATCTACAAGGCGCCTCTGGCTTACGCCGCACCGGCACCGGCTCTGGCCTACGGCTCCTCCTCCGTCGTCAAGACCCACGCCTTCCTGTGAGAGGTGACCTGGGAGCCGAGAAAATCTGGAAGCCCTGACCTTTTCGCTCGCCGTTAGCTGTTTACATGTATATTGTTTCTCTCCCATGTGTGCGCGTGTGTGTGTGCGTTGTGTGCGTGCTCGAGCACCGCCAAGTTTCCTGCTTGTAAAATTTTGTGTATTTATTGTGTATTTCGAGCACGTGTTTTGTTGCTGTCATCAATGCTATACTTTTGTTTTCAATAAATTTACGCACTTGGTTTGAGTAATCATCGCCCACACTTCATTGTACGTTTCCTCATCATAATCCTTCCGATAAAACAATTAATCAATCATCCTTAATGGATTGAAAAATGACTCGAGTGATAGCAGTATTTTTTTTTTTTTTTTATTACGAAAGACTTGATTGGCTTTACTGTCTATAGATAAATGTGTTGTAATTAATTGGTCGGCCAATATATATTTAATAATGGTTACACTGGTCATTGGTTAATTGAATTAAGTAGCTAATCTTTAAATCAAACTTTATGAGGTTTGTGGTTACAGCAGAGATATTTGAACTGAGTACTTTATTCAAGGTATTTTTTGTTCAGGATAGTTGTGTATGTTCCAATAGTTAAGTATAATTCACGAAAATTAATTTCATGCAGAGATGAGTTACACAAATATTTAAGTAATTCGTAAATATCGAGCAATTAAGGAAAAAACTGTTTCAGCTTTAGTCGTTATACACGTACGGTTTACAAATTTTTGTTTCAATAATTTTCACTGTGGCTTTCAGTAACGAAGCATGGCAACACAACTTTCAAACTGACGTAAGATTAAAAATTACAAGGAAGATTTACTATCCGCACAGCATAAATATTTTTTATTTATTTATTTACATTGACTAAGTGAATATTTCAAGAGTCTATTGACGTGTTCTGATACGAGAAATCTATTTTAAGCAGATGCACACGCTTAGATCAATTTTTTTTTATTTTTCCTCTCTCCTTGCTGTCGGAGCATCGGTGGGGGAACCTTTCATCAGAGTGACAGTGACAGGTTCGTTTTTGAAGAATGATGTAAGCAATTTTTTTTTTTTTTTTTTTCAGCGATGATTCAAAGTACATTTAAACTGCTTTCGATTACGATTGGAAGACCCGTGGAAAACGTGCAGCTTGAATTTTCGTATCTTAAAATAATCTTGTTAGCCTAAATAAAAAAAATAACTGTCGCATTGACTCGATGAAAAATGAAGCAAGATGATAATAAAAAGCTCCCGTTGAGTGTTGCTTCGACTAAATCCATCTCGAATAATAGATTGAAGTGAGGTGCTGCTTCCATTCGTTGAGTAAAACGATAGTAATGTATCCCCGCTCGATTAATTTTAAATCAAAAATACATTCGTTTTAAAACTCGAAAGTTTTATCAAAAAATTAATTTCACTGAGATGTTGATTTGTATACGTAAGTATGGACGTTTCGGGACCTGAAAGGTGACTCATCGCGAACAATTATTTTTAGAAAAATTGTCGTGATTATTGGAAATTCGACCAGAAACGTACACGAGACAGTTATATTTTTCTACTCCCCTCCACAGCGCCAACCCGAGTTGGTTTCTTTGCCCGCGTGTGCTACCGACTAACGAAAAGCTCAACAGTCCATTTTTTGTACCTCCGAGTGTTGCATTGGCAGGGATGAGCAGTCAGTCGAACTATCCGTGGGTTTTGAAGTCCGTCGAGCTCAACGTGCCACCGAGGACGATGACCGTTACCCCAATGAGGACCTTGACGGACAGGTCCAGGGTCATGCCTGCGTACCACGTCTACGAGTTCAAGAAAACGACGGGTCTTTCGTCCTTCTTTGCAAGTTTTTTCCAGGGAAACAAATCGAAGCATCGTTTGCGGTAGACTACATTTCATGCATTCAATTGGTGATTAGTTAAACAAAAAAATTATAAATAATCAATTGAGTCATCCTTGATTACATGGGACACTAAAGTTTTATCATTACTTCAATACCATCTGTATTGGATTAGTGCTTGTTTTTGGCAGATAATAATATTTATATATTTATCACGAATCATATTTGTGCATAGCTGGGCCACAAAGTTGTACAATTGTTTAAATAAAATTCATCTACGTATGCAAGAATGTTCTCATTTTCTTCATTACTTATTACTAACATTCTTAAAGTGATTGTGAAAATTTTTGTGAATTTTTTGGATTTTACCCAAAATTTCATTTCCAAAAAATATAGTGGTATTATGTACTCAAAAATAAAGATTACAGAAAAAAAATTGAAAAGGATATACTAGGATCAAGTAAATAAAAAAATAACAATCGTGTACAGATTTGTGTATAGATAACTCGATCAAACGTAAAATGTATTTCTGTCTAGAGTAAAAGACAATTTCAGAGGCATAACAAAAAAAAAAAAAAACAAGTAAAACCTTCTACGAGAATCTTTTGGTTTATGGAAAACAATTCAAGGATTAAGTAATAATTTTTCTCGATCGGTGTGTTTTCCTAAATATTTTCTTTATCATAATAAAATAAAAAGTTATTTATAATTCACATCAACCGATAGTGATTCACTTTTACAAATAGTAATTGTGAAAAAGAGACTTTCTTACACTATTTTATTTTTTTTATATTCAACCTATGTCACTGTTCCGTTAGAAAAACAATGTAGATCACCAGGTACGACCAAGTTCAATAATAATCTGACGATAAAATTTTACTACGGTGCATACTCGCAGTATTTCGGAATGACATCATCATCATCCCTATTGGTTATAAAAAGCATGACAATCATTAAGAATCGTGATGTATGATTTTATAAACGCGTGATCATGTAATCTTGTATCAATTACATCACCTACAGGCATAAACGATGGTGATTTAATGAGGGTAACATAAATTTAAGATCAATAAAACTGGTACCGGTAAATACTTCGTACGTCCCATTACGCACACCTCATATTTCAAAAATGCCATACAATTTCACGTTTAACGGCCAATAAAGTTTCTTACGCGTTATTTTAAGTAACGTGTTTACCGAAGCAGTAATTCATCGGTGGCTTGTTCTTTTCATCGAGGGATCCACACTCTCAACGCCGATGCATATACAAATACGGACAAGGTCAAAATTGATCACTCTCCTCGTGCACCTCAAAAGTGAAAGTCAGTATATTATATATAATATATATACGGTCTTACGTCTTTGGGCACGTGATAAAGAGAGCTGAGGCTGGCGATTTTCAAGTACACCCGTGTACCTCTCACCCGCAATTTAAAAAAAAAAAAAAAAAAAAAAACAAGTTCTTTCCGGCAAAATTGTTTTCTCTTCATATTACATTCATTACGTAGTTAACGCTGTTTCGTATGTTTTCTGTAATTTATACAAATTAAGTATCGTGCACGTTTCGATGAACAATGTTTATTATTTTTTTTTTTTTCTTTTGAAATAAAAGCACTCATTTTTCAAATTTAAAGTGCATCCCAAACAAAAAAAAAAAAACTAAAGCTCTTTCTTGCAAAGTTTCAACTGGACGTAAAAATGAGGGGAATGTCTAGAAATTTTTAAAAGTTGAAAATGCTTTTCCTCCAAGTGACGCGAAATATTCACGTTTCACGAAGATGTTTTTTTTTTATCATCATCCCATGTGTAGCGTTTCTATACAAAATGATTTAGGCAGTAATTTTTAACAATCAATAAAATAAAACTAACACTCGCAAAAGAAAAATTGTACTTTCAGCCTCCACCTAAGGTCAATCGAATAAAAATTTGCTCTCCCTCGTGCCCGTACCAATAAAAAAAAAAAAAAAAAGAGAAAAAAAATAAGCCAGAGCAGCTCTCGCGAAACACAAAATGCACTTGCCCCCGCGTCACCATCCCGACTTTCTATTAGCGCGCGTCCAATCTTCTTTTCGCGGATTTGCGTCTCGCCAGCTCGAATTCACCTTCCTCTCTCTCTCTCTCTCTCTCCTTATTTATTTACCTCCTACCCCTTTGCCCTCCTCGATCGCTGCCACCTCCCTAATGACTTTTGTCCGGCTTTGTTTATTTCACAGGCAGGCCCTTTCCCTGTCCCATCCACCTTGCACTGTCGCCTCTCGCTTTCTTTCCCTATTAAGTGCGCTGCCGCGGCTACTTTGCCGGTGCGCGTATTGTACAACGGCTCTCGGAAGTGGCTGGCGTTACCTTTTTTCCCCTTCTTTTCTGAAACCCCCCGGGCCTTTGTTCTCCGAGCTTGGCCATGCAAATTTATTTAATCACAGGTCACATCTTTTTTTTTATTTTTTCATTTTTTTTTTTTTTTTTTTTTTTTTTCCTTCAACAATCGATTCCGGTGGTAAAGTGAGCTGTTGATTTTTGGTCGAGCCAACTTTTGCGCGCGAAGGATGAACTTTTTTCTTTTCTCGCCCATCAACGATTGTTTCGGTGAAAATGTGCCTTTTTCTTTTCTTTTTTCAAAGTTACACGAGTTTCCTTTAGAAAATGTTCCCACGTTGCACCGGAACGAGTGGTGTACACGGGCGGAAATGTACCTAGGAAATTTAAGCACGCAAAGTTTTAGCGTTTGCTTATTAACATAAATACACGGTCGGTGGGTACGCAACAACGCAGGACGAAAATTGTATGTCCCCCCTCCCAAAAAAAAAAAAGAAAAAGAAGATAAATGATGCTAGGATCGCGTTGACGATATTCGTTGCGTACACTTGTTTCGCCCGCTAGAAACCACCCGAAAACATTGAGGGGGTAAAAAAACGCCAACTCAATTCCAACTCCCAAAGTGACTCATTCCCAATGAAGAGCCAACTTTTTGGACCCTCTGTCGGCCCCGCTCGTCCTCTCCCCTGCACCCTCCCACGGGGTATTTACGGAAATTCAAGTGCAGGCACATTAGCCCTTTTCTCCGGGATTTCAATATGTTTCGCGGCCCTCCTCCCCCCATTACATTCACCCGCAGCCGCGCGCATTCAAAGCCAGCGTTAATTTAACGAGCGAGCGGATTCACGACTTCCGAGTGTCATGAACGAGCCTCGTTTGTTATTAGCTCTGCTGTACAACGGTTCGAGGGTTGTCGCTTGAATTATTTTCGGATAAATGCCGTGGGAAATGGTGGGTGTTTTCGGCAATGGGAGGGTTGGAAAACTTTTGCTTACGAACCTCGAGATTCCGGCGGGTGTCGGAGAAGACAGGAGGCTCGGCATCGATGGTTGCTTCTTGTCGGGGTGAATTTCGCCACCAAAGATCTTTCGTTTAACTTTCACCCTCGAAACGGGCGGAGAAGAAAAACATCTTTGCCGTCGCACAGTGTTGCACTCAAAGTTCACGTTTCACCTGGGCGTGTTCGCGGTGGTGCGGTGATAATGAACTCGCGGCTTGAAAAATGAGTTTTACAGTGTAAAACCGGTAACAAGCTGGAAATGAAAAATTTTCACTCGTTTGCTCAGCCCTCGCTTACTTGCCGAGCCTTCAACATTAATTGGATCTTCTTTTGTACTCTCGTTTGTTGATTTTTTTCATTATTTATTTTTAAATTATGGACCACCGTACCTTTTGTACCTTTTTTTTTTTTTTTTACGCAACGAATGAGATAATTAATTTTTTTATTACTTTAGAATTTACCATCGATTTTAAACACCCAATCTCCGATGCAAGCAATACTCAGAATTTCGATGTGTTTAAAAGTTGGTGGAAACGACGCGATGACTTATTGATTACGTGCTTCCACCCAACCCCTCCAAAAGTTTGCAATTTCGTCCCGATGATTATACGCTTTCCTGTACAACTTCAATTAAAAAGGTAACAGGTAATTATATTTCATGGCTTCGAAAGCAAATACATAATTATACAAATATTTCATTAAAAACAACATTATGGTGCAAAGTATATTGATTGTTATTTATGTTGATAATTATCCGTGGAATTTGATGGAAAAAGGCGTAGTAAATGACTCTATCGCTGAATTATTTACGTTTCGAGCAAACATTTCACTTCAATCGGCTGCAATAAAAGTATAATTAAAAATATTCTTCCACACGATCGCGATCACTTTTTCCCCAAACTCAACGTGGTAATCAACGATACCGTTTTGCAACACACCAACCCTTCTTTGAATAATTTCACATTCGCGATCGAAATCGTATATTTGCGTCCGCCCGGAAACGTTTTATATCTCCGTCGAGCAGGCAAATTCAATAGTATACCGTGGAAGCGTCGGGGAGTGGGGTATAAAGGAAATGCTCAAAGGACTTAGGTATCTTCCAATTAGAGTTCGGCGACAAACGAGCCAACCCAATGGGATTATTTCGAGGGCTGCATGCGAATATGCGAGTTGATACGCGCACGGGAGGAGAACAGGGGCGATCGGCGGGTCTTCGATAAGACAGATTGGACAAACTGCAAGGACAGGGGTATTTTTCGCACTGATGCACAAATCGTTTCAAAATTTTCAGATTTTGGTGGGAAAGATCGGTAAAGAGAGAAAATGTAATTGATTGTTTTTCGAAACGCATCACCATAGAGTACCCCTTTAATGATCATGTTATTATCCATTCAATATATATAGCCCCTAGTGGAAAATTGCCACCCCCGAAGAACGTGTCGACACGATGAGATTGTAGGACTTCCAGTTAACATTTGTAGCACTTGTGTATTCACAACAACCGACACTAGATTTTGATTTAAATGCAGATGGTATCCTCGGTAGAAGCAATCACTCGTTTGCCATTAAAAAACACGGATGTGAAAGAGCAAACCCGGCAAAAACTGCTTTTAAGATTATTTAACTTTTTCGATGCAAAGATACAGCCGATCTCCGATGTACCGAAAAATGTAAATGTTTGGCATCAAAGAGACGAGTGCCGATCGACTCGATAATATGCTCGAATAAGATACAATTTTTTTTGTTTTTCTCTCTCGATCACCATACGGTTGAAAACTAATGCAAATGCACCGTACGAGTGATTGAGAAGATGATTAAAAAGCGCGCACAGTGTGGGCGAAATCTTCAGCCGCGAGTCGTCGCGTTTCCACGAGACACACCGTATACCCCCACCTGTATACAACGAGGAAGTGCAGGGCGACGTAATTAAGTTGTTCCTTTCGCGTGGGTCGAGTGGCCACTCGGAAAAATGAGGATGCCAGGCCGAATGGCCGAAATATCAAATAATCAAGGGAGCGCGGACTTTTTCTCTTTTTACCCCGACAACTTCCCGCGGTACCACTTTTCCCGATAAAAACAAGGACCCGCGTCGCTCGGCTATCTCATTACGAGGCTGTTTGCAAAGTGTAACCGAGCCGCCGTTGGCATGGAGGAGGATGACGAGGGGGGGGGGAGGGAGGAGTTTTATTTTTGCCGTGCAAAGGGCGCGTCGTGGAAGTTGCGCGGCCCGTTGGCGAGTGTCGTGCTCGGGATTAAAGTGGGGGATGACCAAACGACGCGTCGGAGGAGGAAATTTAATCGCGAGCTAATACGACTCGCAAATTACCGATGCGCTTATTTACGTGTACGATGTATTGGACGATCGCGGATCGGAAACAAATTGCGCAACGACTAATTGGGACTTTCCGCGTTACGTTTGGCTGATTGTTTGCCGCTTGAAGTTGCCACCGCGAATATCTAGTTTGGTTTACGATCAAACGAGTTCATGTATATTGTACAGTTGAAATAAATCATTGTTGCTTCAACCAAGAAGTTTTAGTTTTTTTTAATTTATTTTTTAATTTTATTTTACTTTTTTTGTTGTTTTAGTTACACGTTGGAGGTAAAATGTATCAAGTTTACGTTTATTCTTGAAATAAAAAATAAAATTCATGTACAGCTCGACTCATCGTCAATCGTATAGTGGAATGTAGTCACCGTACCAACCATAGGTGATTGTACAAAAAAGTCTCTCACGGTCGAGCGATATCTCGATAGCCCCGGGTAATAGAGAAACACAATTCCACGTATACGCAGAAAAGAGGGGGGAGGGAAAAGAATAGAGAAAATTTATCGAGGGAAAAAAAGTAAAAAGCCGGCTATCGGCGACACGTCGCGGGCAGGTTGTCCGTTGGCGCGGTAGTTCACATCAGAGGGGGAAGAAAAAAAAAGAAGAGTAAGAGGGTGATGGCTAGTCGCGGCACTGTCGGAGGCTGACGACGCACTGGTTCAGCATCAGCCAACTCGGAGGAGGTACGCCGCGCGCTTTGATCGAGAGAGAGAGAGAGAGCCCTTGCGCGTGCGATGCTGCAGCTGCGCGATGCGAGAGCTCTATCTTTAGGTGTGTGTGTGTGTCCACGCTTTCGGGGGTGCAACTTACACACCTCCGAGCCATGATACGTATACGGTCGTGCGTGATTCGCCAGGGCTGGTTTCAAATTTCAGGGATGCGAACCGTTTGACTGGTAGGGAGATTTTCACCCCCCCCCCCAAATTGTGATACCTTCTATAGGGTTCAAAAGTTTCTGCTCGCGAGGGGTTTTGTCCTTGCACCCTTTTTTCCCGCACGAAGTTCGTAAATCAGGAAAAAAAGGGTGCGAGTGAATCCTCGATCGCGGCAGAGATTCATTTCGGGTGTCGGGCATAGACGGGAATAATCGTAAGCGGCTTTTTACCACCACCTCCTTCTTACAGGTGCTCTCTTTTTTTTCTTTCTTTCTCACCACCTTCTTCCGGCAAAGCCAGCCACTGGATAGTACCTTTTCTTACCCCCATTCGATTCTCGCCAGCACCCCGTATCCGGTTATATTGTATACATACGTGCAAGGTATCACCTCGTACGGGTTTGACACAATTGAATGGAATTGAGCACAGATTGACGTGCATTTTTGACGACACCGTGCAACAATATATTGCGAAGCAACGATTCAGATGAGGACTTGTGTGAGTGTTTTTTCTTTCCACTCCCTCGGTCGTGATGTAACCACCCACCCCCTTAAAGATAAGAGACCTACACCCTCTCGCGTCGATAACAATTATTCATCGCTCGGGCGAGATAAGCTAAGCTGCTACAAACTCGGCTCCTCCGTTGGCGCCTGGCGCGTTATGATTACCCGATATCGAACTATGTGGGGCACTCGTAATTATACGAAACGGCGTGGGTGCGAGCTGATAATAATAATAATAATAATTTATTGTTCATCAAATCGAGATATTTGGGCGTCAGTCACGTCGATTCACGCGTACGGAAATTTTTTTTTTTCAATTTTCGCAAAATTATCTGGAAAATTACAACGACCCTCAAGAGAGAGAGAGAGAGAGAGAGAGCCAAGGTGTGGCTCACGCGAGTGCGCAATTTTTCAATTGCGTGATGGACGTGCCCCGAGTAAAGAGACGCAATTAAGCGCAACCACAATCATTATACGTCCCGCAGCCTTTTAACTCCGACGCGGAACAACTGACTATTTTATCAAACTTTTTTTTTTTTTTTTTTTTTTTTTTTTAAAACCAAATGACAGGACAAGAACGACACACTTACAACTAACGTAAAGTCACGAGATATCCCTGCATTTCCTCCACCCATCCTCTTGGAGGCACATCGTTATAGGTGCCCAAATCTCTTGAAGGTACGCCAACAATGGTGGCGAGAAACCTCAGTCGCATCAAAAGTCAAACGAGTCCCTCCACCGTAAACACCCCGAGGGTAGGTATTGGTTGGTACATATACACACACGTATAGCTCGCGCCGGCTCCATATCCAGCCGCTGTGTATACTCATACCACCCCCCTGTGCCTTCCTTTCTTCCTTCCCTTCGCATATCCGTTAATCGCCGTCTTATCCTGCACAGCCGCTTATACGACGGTTATAGGTAAACGTGAAAGGCCACCCAAACGCGTATTGTGGTATACATACCCCAAGTATACACCCCATTCCAATGCTCGACAGAGCCGTGAACTGATTTCAAATAAGCTCGATGCGCGGGACGTGACTCCTCTATATCTGCGCTCCTTTATGGATATATATACGGGCTGGTATGTACATATACACGAGGAAGGTAGCCGGTGAAATCGTTTGCACGATCATTTCAATTTTCTTCTCCTATGTCCCATAATTTATCGTCGTTTAACTTTTATACCACCTCCTACAGCTGTGTAGCCCAAGTGAGCTAGTGTGCTAAATCCCATCCTTGACCATCCAAGCGTAATTTCGTGATTTCTACACGCAGTTTATCTGATTATGCAGGAATTTTTGTCATTCGAAAGAAAAATTTCTTCCTTGGGTAAACTCGATTCGGTTGATTATACCCAGACATTTGCATCGCATCGCGATCGAGGGAGACAAGTTAATGCAGCTAAGCCCATCAGTCGCGTTCGACTACATATAATACGTTGGGAGGAAAAAAAAAAAAAGAAGAAGAAGACGACGAATAAGTAAGTAGTCGATAAATAGCACGCCAACGCGAACAAGACAAAGCCAGCAAACTGCGCTCGGCATTTACACCGCAGTCGCGCGCATATAGTATCGATCTTACACCCACTACGGGGACGTTGTACAAGATGTAGAGAGAGAGAGAGAGCCCGACAGTGCGAATGAGCCACATATTTTTTTTTTTTTACTCCTCGTGGGCTCTTTGAGTTTAAAAGATTTATCCGTGTGAGGTTGTAGAATCTGAGAATTTCGAGGAACGCAAGCACAGCAGCTTGAAAGCTGCGTTTTAATTATATTCCGATCGAAAGCTCTCTATACCCGATGTTTTTCGGGTAGAGGAAAATTTGATTTCTTTTTTTTTTTTTTTAGGACTAAAAGTAGACTAAACGGTAGACCAAAGTGATTTAGTTGCCGAATTTTTCACAACTGACACATGCATACCGTGCACCATGTTCTCTTGTTTGGCGAAAATTTCGTTCGTCCACGGTGGGCTTTTGTAGTTTAACCGTACACACGCCACTACATTTTGAGTCTCGTAAGCAGATCTCTTTTTACATGTATTATTAAATATAATGAAAAATGTAAGTTGCATGATCCTCCAGCCAAGGCCCACTTACCATTTAAACGGTAAAATAAACATAAACATGGCAACTTAACTTTTTTTTTTTTTTTTTTTTTTCTTTTCAACTGCATATGCATGTACTTAAATGAGTCCAAGTTGTCATGCCCCTCGTAAAGTTAAAGGCCTTCGGCTGGTCACGTTTCCCCCCGTAGGCCTTGCAGCTGCGACGATAACGCGGGGCAAAAGCGCCGAGAGAGAAAGCTCCAAACGAGCTGCTTTTTTTGCCATCCCCCACTGTACGACCGCTCCAGTACGTATATTTACGTAATAGTACATCCTTTTTTTTTTCTTCTTTCTTTTCTTGCACATTACTAAGACTAAAAAAAGTCATACGACGAGTTTTTGGTGCGCCAGGCGATTGGGAAGAAAAATAATTGTTCTTTGAAAATAATATCGCGTAGCACGTGCCACTTGCATCGAGTAAGTAAGGCTGCCCGAAAGCATCAACCAACCCCCTCTGCACCTATACACATTTACGGAGCCTTAATGCACGTACGTGCTCGCCAAACGGCATAATTAAACGACACTATGGATTCGGGGAGGAGGAAAGTGTAAGTGCCCGGGAGAGCCCCGTCTTGGCGGCACCTGGTGCAACATCGTCGCCCCTGCGTAAGTATACGTATCATATACGGTTGCTCCAAGGTAAACGAAATAACTAAGCAAGTTAAGCCATTACATGTGTGACACCGTCGCTCCCTGTAGCCGCGCAATCGTACATTTTCCAACAAATCGAAGAATATATAATATAATACGTATAACATAGAGGAGAAAACGAGCGCAGAGGCAGCACTGAATTTAACCCAGATAGAATTGCACGGGTTGTGAGTTAGTGGCGAGCGTAGCTGGGAGAATCGACAACAGTTGGAGCTTGCGGGGCTTCGCGGAAGCCCTCGGGCGCGAGACAGAAAAGCTCGGCCGGACAGGTGTATCGGGGACTCGGCCGAGGCGACGCCCTGACTCCAAAGAGTATCTCTCGCGTCGCGGCTCTACCTCGTTTTTATTTCTGTTTTTTTTTTTTTTTTTTTCACTCGCAAAGCGGTTTCGCGAAAATCAGTCAAAATTTCGAGCCAAGTATTCATCTGTTGTATCATTCTTTACTTTCTCTTCTTTTTGATCCTCAGTGGGGTGCTGATCGAATGGTAGACCATGACGGGCTGCCGCGCAACTGCAACGTTGCGCTTGCTCGCTGGTAATTGCTTTTCTTCTCCTTTTATAAGTGATGATTTTTTCGTGCCATTGCAACATTTGTGTTTCATCTCGTGTGCTCGAGAGTGCTTTTTTTTTTCCATTTCCTTATGCATCACTTTTTTGTTTTGACCCCGTGGTTTTCTCCAGGGCTCATCGCCTTCGTAACATCCCTGAGTCCGGCTTTGCTGCAGGGGGCGCACGCTCCCGACGCATCGGCTCCTCCTCCGCTCAACTGCTCGACCACGGAGAGTTACGGCAATTTGGAGCCGACGAGAGCCCACCAAATGGAGGAGCCAAAGGCATTTAGGTATCGTCAAAGTTCCGTGGATGGGCCACAGCATCAGCAACAACACCGGGACGAGGATTACAACGCTCGACGTGCCGATCGATACCTCGGTAATCCTACCTTGGACAAGTACTCCGACGACATGTTGCGTGGACGCCAGGAGGAAAATGATCACCGAGACGGGCGTCCCTTATTTCGTAGATATCAGGATGATTACGAGGAAAGAAGGAGATATTTCGACGAGGAGGACGACACGACGAGCCTCAAGGTTCAACCATTGGGTAAGGAAGACACCAGTGTTGGTCCATTGAACAAGAACCAAGACGATCAGCACGTCTTCGCAAAGTATCCAGATGTCCACAGTGTTGGCGGACACCCGATCAATCCATATCCAAATAGACACGCCGATGACTTGGAATTGAACAGACGCGCGAATGAGGAAAGCAGAAAGTTTAATGATCGGCAGTCAACCGATCAAAACTCCAAAGTTCATCCGTCAATGGAAACTGCAGCGATTCCTCGTCCCAATTACGCTACCCACGAATCAAAGACAAACACCGATCAGCAGCCCAATAGACGTTTGGACCATCCGATCGAAAAATCTACCAATCAACGAGCAGATAAGAACACCGATGACCCTTACTCGAGAAAACACTACGATGGAATCTCCGATAATACGGACAAACACGACGCGGATCCATATCCAAACAGACACCTGGACCATCTCTACCCCGACGGACGGTCGAGCGATCGGAGTTACGAAAGACAACTGGTCGATCACTACCCAGATAGGCGTCTCGGTTTTCCCGATCCTTTGCCCGATAGACATCGACAAGCCCCTTTGGACAACGAGAGATTCGACGGTCGTAATCCAGATTTCGAAAGACGTCTCGGTGATCTGGTTCCGGATAAGAATAGAGATCTAACCGATCTACACCCAGATGGACGCGTGGAAGGCCCGAACGTGGAAAAGCACCCTGATGCGAAACAACAGCCCACTGGCTTTGGTAAGGACGATATCCGGCCAGATAGACGCCTGAGCGATGACGATTACCGCGCGCGTGTCACGTTCAAGCAAAGCTCTCTGGAACATGACGACGAGGATCAGCATTCGGACGTGAAGGTCGAAAGGTTGCATCCTGAGAGCAGATTCGACGATGGGGTGAGCGTGAAATTCAAAGGATTTACTTTTGACCTGTTATTTTTTTTAAATAGTTCAGTGGTTTACGTGGATCCGTGCTGCTGTTAGATTACAGGTGACGACGACGACGACGATGACGCGTCGAAAGGGCCACGAAAAGAGTCGAATGTTTCTCATCTGGTGACATTTGCATCACCAAACGATTGGGACGAGTACAGGCCGAAGCTTCATTTCCCGAAAAAGTCCGGCGATGAGAGGTACAAAATGGCCACCCTGCACCTGGACAAGGGACTGTTTATCTTCGATTTCCTCAGGAGCGTCCTGTCGATTCTCCTGCCCCGCAACGTTCCCATAGGTGATTTACTTTTATTTGAAAAAATCTCGTACTGCTCGATGACGATTAGATATGAATTTCTTGAAATTTCCATTCGATCAATTTAATTGACTTAATTTTGCCAAGCTGGTATCTCGAAACGACTTTATTAGATTTTAATCGTCGATTCGCTTGACTAACGTATTCTCGTGCTTGTTGTCTGTCCGAAAAATCACCGATTGGAATCCTGATAAAAGATCTTCTAAAAGATACCCTCGAAGGCAATGTAGATGTCTCAACGCTCATTTCCAAGGTAATTGTCCAACCAAGTCGCCTAATAATGACTTGAAAAAAAATGTAATCAATTAAAACTAACGAAACGAAAAATTTTCCGCCTCACATAGTCCATTCACTTGGAGTTGGTGTTCATCGCCGTGGTAATAATCCTGGGACTTTTGATGTTCGTCGTACCCAGTACCGAGTGTTACCTCTGCTGCAAGTCACACCAGTACAAGTACAAACGCACCCGACAGGGCTCCACAGTGTGTTTCCTCTGTATCTTTGCAATAGTCATTGGGTAAGATGCATATTCACAAGAGCAAACTCTAATCAATGATAATATGCTTACTGCAGCATGCACCTGTACAACCCTGTAGAGTATTATTCAGATAAACCATACTTAATGTGTAATTTTTAATCGGATGCGATGAACGAAATGTAGTTTTTTACTCTATCGGAGAGTGGAAAAAAAAAAAAAAAAAAAAAATCTAAACTGCATGTACAGAATAAAAAAAGAGTAAATGAAAAATAGAATATTGTAGCAAAAACAAAACTCAATGCACGGACTCATTGAAGCCACGTAGACGCGAGCTTCTTCCCTCGGATTCCCTTGAAAAAAGCACATCCTGTCGATTATATTCCGCATTGAAAAACTGCACGAAACCCAAAAAAATTAGAAAAAAAAAAAAAAAAAAAAATGCAATAAAAGAGATGGGATCAGTAGTAAACCTGTGTAAAAACAGCGCGTGCGTGATGACGATGCTGGTCACCAACGAGCAAGTGAACGCTGGCATCGAAAGGATACCCGAGACCGTCGAAGCTGCACTCCAGGATCTTCGCGACTACAATTCCGGCACTGCCAACCAACTACGGAAGTGCATGACAAGGAGCCTTGACATCGCTAGCGAAGCCATTCTCGCGGATTTGGACAGTGAGTTATTATTATTATTATTATTATTATTATTATTATTATAATTTTTTTTTTTTTAATGTTAAAATACAATAACTATACACGTAATTTCTTTACATTATCTCCATATATATTCACGATTGGAATACATATATGTACTGTATTGTACATCGAGTGTCGTTGATTCTGTTTTGTGGTGCAATTACATCATAATTCATCCGACTGGATCACAAGCAAATATTTTATCGATAATCCGATGATGGGGGATGAATAAAAAAAAAAAAAGAAAAAAAGTATAATTAACAATCAAATCGTTGAAACGAGTCTCGGGAGTTTATCAACTTTACGCTGTAAACTCTCGAGGGCATCCGGGGAATTCTCGCAAAAAGGATAATAAGCTTGGCTTGGAAAACATTTCGACTGCCTTGGCGACGGCACGTATACTTTAAAAACCCATTTCATTTTACCGCGGCTGCACGTACTATACGTGCTATTAAGGGTGTGAATTTATACGACGCCGACGAGACTATACGTATACACCTCTTAGGTGCACATCCGAGGTAAGGAAACTTTACTTTCCCTGAATACTTTGGCCCTACCAAGAAAGTGTCGAGCATATAGTCACTTTGGAACATAAGTTCGAGGGGTCGAGTGGCTCCTTTTGAGGATCGTACAGGTACACTTTTCAATTCGAGATTTGCAGCTTTGCCGAAAAAAAAAAAAAAAAAAAAAAAAACGCGCGCGCGCTACTTTTTTACTTGTACTCGGTGAAACGGCGTTTCATTGCTCGCACCTCGAATGCGAGTCTACTTGATTGAACAATGTATCACGGCCCCTCCCACAAGGGAATTTCCACATTCGCGTGATCGCCGCTTACAAAGGATTACGCGTTCGGTTGGGTGTACGCGAGTCGCTCTGTCCCTCCCGAAAATCAAAGCTCCTTCCCCCAACTTTGGCACTCGTAACAGCCCCCCCCCCCCCCAAAGTCCCGATCCGTGTAAATACTTGCCGATTGCCGAGCGGCTGGGATCAAAGTATCGAAACTTCAATTGGAGATTGATCATTGCTGTACAATGGGTGTGCGTGTGTGCACGGGGACCCTGAAAAACTGAGGGGGGAAAAAGTCATCGAGCCAGATCAGGGGTTGTTATCCAAGCCCTACTCGAAGCCAAATAGTGGTACAGCCTTCGCGGTGGTAGCATGTACCTCCAAGGCAAATCCGTGCAAAGGGGCGTAATAATCACTGTGCCGCGTGCAGCGTGCTATCGTGCACTCAATCGACCCCCCCCCCCTTGCCGACCCTCTTTCGGTTCAAGGTTGAGATTCCTCACTCGTATATACCTGTGTAGGGACCCTCTCTAATAATATGTGCCTGTGGAGAAAGATCCGTAGCCACATCAGGTGCTGTGTATAGGTAAGCTCGTGCTTACTTAGCTAACGGACGGCCGAAGAGTTTATTGGGTTAATTACGCTCCGTTTGGCCTACATTTGCGAGAAAGGGGGAGGATATCCGATGATGATGAGGGTGTGTTATTAACTCGCAATGTATTTTTTTTTTCTTTTTTTTTCTGCATATTGAGGCAGAGAAAAGAGGTACGTATGTACAAGCATTTCTGCAGTAAGCCGTCCGTGTGTGGATATGTTGGTTACGACCCCGATGAGCTTCCCATTCGGCTTTTAATTGCACCGTTCGGGAAAATTTAATGAGGATGTGTGTAAGGAGGAAGGGCGACCGGGTGTTTTTTTTTTTTTCCTTTCTTTTAATTGGACCTCGGCACTGAGATCGGGTTTTCGGATTTATATGGGGGACAAGGACAATTGCCTTCGATCGTTGATTTATCGGAGAAAAAAAAGTAATACAAGTGATGAAACCCACGCTATAGTAACGGCGTACAATTTTTTTTTTTTATTTATTTTTTTTTTTAACAAAATTTATTTAAAGTAGCCCGGACGAATCATACGCTGGAGACACTCGTGGAATAAAAAGCTACAGAGGTAAAAAAAAAAAAAAAAAAAAAAAAATGCACACCTACACCCTATAAAACACATGTTCGATACATCGAGCGAACTCCCACGCGGGATTTTGGGCAATAGACGCGTTTGGAGAGATGATACACGTGGCGCGGAAAACACGACGAATGAATCCATTATACGCGGGAGACCGCGCTCGCGCAATTCCGAGCATAATCGACGGACACCGGGCAATTTGCGATCAATCCCGACTGTCGTCCGTCCCTTCCTTCCCCCTATCCCTCCATCGTTTGTCCCCTTTACATTATACGATGGGGAGACGAAAATCGATGCCTCATTTTCCCAGCTCGCGTTTCAAAATTTACTCGATCGTCATGGCGAGTACGTATCGACGATTTGATCAGTTACACGTATACATCTCAAAGAGCAATCTACCACCTATCTCCTTTCATTTTTCCAGATGATATAACGTGTACCCCCCCAAGTGACATCCTTCAACCTCGAAAAAACAATAAACAAGCACCGTCCTGTCAATCCCGAAACGCGACCCGTCCCTCGGGTCTCTCCTCCTCCGCTTCGAGACCCGATCCCTGCAAAAATACACCCCCACACATCGATGACCCGCGTCTAATGAACGTCCGGTCGGAGCTCGACTACTTGACCATCCAGCCGGAGCGGACGTGCACACGCGAGGCCGATCTTAGCGTCCGATCTTTTCCGTTTATGGGTCAATAGGCTGCATATCTATACGCGAGCTTTCTTATGCCGAGGGGGTTGCGGGGGGTGGGGGAGGAGTGTCTTTTAATAAGCTGCATTATATGTAGACTTTCGTGTGTGGGCGTGTATTGTGATAGCAGCAGCTTGGGTGGACGGATGCGACGATCGACGTGGGCTCGATGCGACGAGGGGTTGACGATAGTCCATAAGTGGAGCGCTGTTTTTTGCGACTAGATTTTTTTTCCCTTGGATAAAATATCTTTGCTTAGTGGATTGTGTCATGTGTGACGAGAGTGTAGATGACAGAGTGGCGTTCAAAATTTTTTTGAGTGATTTTTCGGCAGATAATAGTTTGAAAGTGTTACCGAAGGCTTTGAAGTAGAAAAATCCGAGTTTGGTCAGACGCTCATGATTATTTGCACTGGTTTTTTCGTTTGAATACAATTTTTATTGTTTAATGGTTTGTGATGTCAATAAAAAAAGTGGCGTAAAGAACAATATTCTTAATCACCGTTTGCCGGATAATTTCTTTTAAGTAGAAAAGTCCAAGTTTGGTCAGACGCCCCTGATAAATCATACTCATTGCCGTGTGACTGGGATTGAGTAGGAAATAAGTGACATCGGGGACGTATTCACTTGACGTAAAAATCGTTTGGAAAATAATTTAATAAACAGACAACAGCTTAGGCTCTCCTCGAATCATCCATAAATGTTCAATCTGAGCTTCATTTTTTCCGGAATCTTTGTTTACATAGACATTGTACTGTTGATACTGCTGGTGTACGGTTTCATATCGTTCATCAACGACTACTACGAGATAGAAATCGAGTACGACTATGAAATCCCATCGTGAGACGGAGGAAAAACAAGTAAAACAACCATTAGACGAAAGAAACGTCTGTCAGAGTGTTAATTGACGAGATAAGGCATTACTTTTTTTTTTCTCTTGTGTTTATGCGCAGACGTGGAGGAGTTGCTGGGAAAGCCGGTGCAGGCTCAGCTGTCGCAGGAAACAGGAGTCGACGTCGCTCTCGAAGCTCTGATGGACGTGGCCAATGGTAAGCAAACTTTCTCTTCTACTCTAATAGTAGGCAAAATTTGATGGTCAATCTGTAGATAATCTATACGTATGTATTTCGATTGACTCTGAGTTTTTCAATCA
Organism: Copidosoma floridanum; assembly: GCF_000648655.2. The sequence goes on along the minus strand of NW_019379466.1, from coordinate 143,356 downwards.
CTTTCGTCCAAAAGAAAAAGCATCTCAAGAAAAACCTAAGCTCATAAACACGATGATAGATGAATCGTTCCAACGAAAGTCGGACGATCCATCGCCCGCTAACGGCAGCTCATCTGCAAATAAATCGACGCGTCCAACTCAGGCAATGCACCTAAACTTTTCAGTAGACCGACACTTTGTCCTTCTCACACGTATAAGGCTACACAGAGTCAGCCTGCAATTTCTAGGGGTCGAAACACGTCATCCGCCGTCACGGGAATATATCCGAGACGACGGATATACGTCAAATATCGCGAATTCCCGTGCCTCCGCCGTCGGAGTTTCTCGTGATTTATTTCACCACCGGTGAGCCGCAGTCGATGTGTATAGGTACGCGGCAGCTTTTCGCATCCGAACGAACAGGGGGTGCTGAAAAGCACGGCGACGCGGAGTTTGGGAGTTTTTGCCCGTCCATTGAGAGATTCTCCTGGAAATTTGACGCGAGGAAGGAATAGCTCGCGCCAATGGAGTTTACTGTCAATAAAATGCTAAATTTTCAGGGCTCGAGTGCTTGGTTTTCGTCAAAAATATTTTTCGGATATCCGTGCGACGCGCTTCAAGAGTATATTTTTCCTGCCACGTAATAAATTGTTTTTTTTTTTTTTTTTTAAGTAACCAAAGATTAAAAAAAAAAAAAAAAAAAAAATCAAACAATACAAGGACTCGTATGCGTAAAATCCCAGCAATTTTAATATCCTATGGGTAAAGCCTTGTTGATTTCCGTGTCCCTCTCTATTGCCCTTCTCACAGAGAGAAAGAGCAACCCTCAAAGCGACGCTCACCCGCAAGTATACAGCTAAACCTTCGGCATCACCCCTCGGCTGTCCGGACTAGCTCTGGCAATTAGTTTCATTAGAGGAAATGTCCAAAAGAGAGCGAGAGTCCTGCGGCTCGCCGTCTTATCCTCCCGCGTGGCTTTGGCACACAAAGCCCGGATATCGGTAACTGCAAGCCCAGCTCGATGTTCAAGCAGGGGGTACTCATAATCAAGCCGATAGGGTCAAAGGGTACGCTTTGGCTATTGATTAAAACAAATGGTAATTAAAAGCAAACAAAGTACGTAGCACCGCCCACGAAGAAACATTCGTCCACAACTGTCGACGTGATTCCCTCCGTCGGTTGGAGCTACTTTTATTGTCACACGTACTACCGTCCACGCATACCGTACCGAGCACTACGTGCTTGCGTGTGAGCGGAGGCTCGAAAGGGTGAAAAATCCTTGTGATTTCATGGTGCAGCGACGACGGAGCTGGCGTACAAGACGGACGGGCTGCTGAAGCGCGCGGAGAGGGCCCGGGAGTTCGGGAGCGAGTTCGGCAGGGAAGTGGACGACCTGAGGCGCGAGCTCGAGAGGACGACGCGTGACTGCGGGCCCGAGGACCGCTCGCTCTGCGCCGTGATCGACCCTTCGGGGCTCCATCTGGCTCTGAGGCTCGAACGGGTGAGTTGCCGACTTGGTTTTCAAATCGTACCAGAGTAAAAACGCGGGTGTGTTTCACGTAGTGCTTTGTCCACACTAATTTTAAGGAAACCCGCAGTGTGTACACACGTACGGAGAGGCTCCCCTGGGAAATCTTCCACGGGTCGGCGGATACCATTTCCCCCCTCCCCCGCTTCCCTCTACTTTTTTTTTCTCCCCGTTTCTCATTTTTCTCCTTCTTCTTCGATCGATGTTAATTACGTTTGCGGGACGACGACCATTCGGGTTGGAAAAGAAAAAAAAAAAGAAAAAAGAAATCCTTCAGCGGTCGAGATTCAACGTTATCAGCGCACATTTAGAAGTAACCGTGCAATCAACGCGTGAGCGCGGAAAGTGGGTCTCCCCCCCGTGGCATTAATTTACACGTCGTTACGAAAGCGCGTGGAGAGATTAGATGTATACATATCTGTGCTTTTTCGCATAAAAGTGCCGGTTCAACCAAAGTCGTCAAATATAAGTTTTCCCTTTGCTCGAGGGTGGGTGGAATGGAAAAGTTGGTAGGGTATGATTTTCATGTCGGAAAAATTGTTTGTCCCGCAGCTGGCTCGGGACGATCGGCTCGTGAGGCTGAGGTCGACGAGCAGAGACAATTTGACGGAAGTCGGACGGCAGGCTCGAGGCGAGTATCTGTACGTGCCGCACCACGTGGCGAGGACCACCTTGGAGGCGAGGAATCGTGAGTTGACGTCTTTTTTTTTTTTTTTTTTTTTTACTCTAGTTGTCCCTTTTTTTTCAAGTGGAATTTTGGCATGGTAAAAAGCCACTGTGATCGCAAGCACATGCTTACGTACTATCCTCTAGAAAGTTACGCGCGTGCCAAATTCAACCAGTGCGAGTTTATCACTCGGCTGTTGGGCAAGGAATAAACGGTCGAAAACCCTCTCTCGGTGGTCGAAACTTTTCAGCTTATTTCACGAAAAAGTAAAAACCACAAATACGTGTGTCACGAGTCGACTGCCGTGCCGTCCCTTTTACTTTTTTGCTCCTCTCAGAGTCGGTATACATAAAAAACATGACGCAGTTCGGGGTAACAAAGTTGGGGGTGTATCGCTTGCTTGGATATTTTTTCTCTCCATTAATGCGGAAATGTGGTGGGACGAAAAAACTCCCTCTATGAAGCTGAGATTTAATCTTCAATCTGCTTTGAAATTTCGTACTTTTTTAGCCCTCGGGTGATGGATGGGATTTTTTTTTCTCCAACAGCGCCAATTATGATTTAACGTTCGCAACTTTATACAAAGTTACCTTATAAAGATCGGAGGTTTTTCGCGAAAAGTGACGAGACAGAACTTTTTTCGAGTTAAAATTTTATCATCACGAGGCTTGGGGACGCTCTTTTTCGAGTATTTTGTGATCCTATAACAAACTTGCTAAAGAAAAGCAGTGCTTCAGGATTTTTAATTTTCAAAGTTGTTGCTCTACGTGGATAATATTGTTTAAGGAAATGTTGAGGTTCCCCCTTGACACGTACGCTTACACCAGTGCACCCAGTTGGAACAATATCAATGACAACAAAAGTCTAAAAGGTATAATCGATCGCCACTGGCGCGCTAAACTTCGTGATTGATACGAGGTGAGGACATTGTTGACGCATCCGCGTCATATTTTTCCCTCGACAAATCTCACCACCGCCGCCATCTCGAAAAATCCTCTCAATTTTTTTCCTTTACTTTAACTCGCTCTCCGTCTCCTTCTGTCTTGCACAAACACACATATACATACACCCCTCCCTTCCACTTTGTTGTCACTTTTTTTCTATTTATTTCCGTTCCTGCGTCGCGTGTGCAGCGCGTGCACGTAAACTTTCGATATTATCGCAATCTCTCCTCTCGACTGCAATACATCTCCTCTATTCATCCCCCTTCCACCACCCCGCACTAGCTCTCGCTCTCCCGAAACGTTGCATGAGTTTGTTGGGGATATTTTTCACGGTGAAGCAAAAATGTTGAATCACCTTTGCACCTAATTACGTGTAAAATTGGATCTACCGCTTGAAACTTTGTAATATTTTTACATAGCTTTCAGAGTTTCCGCGACGTGGTTACGTGAATTTTTTTTTTTTTTTTTATTCAGTAGGTGCACCTATTGATGTAAGCAAAAAAGGATTATCAGCATAAAAAAAAAAAAAAAAAAAGAAAAAAGATCGAGTTTCCGAAATTCAGAGCACACATTACTCTCGTCAGTATAGCGCGTAAACATCGTTAGCCTCCAAGGCACTGCAGAGCTATCCGAACGTATCTAGCTCCTCTTTTACCCACACGCGCGCGTCATCTGTAGCGCGTACAGTAAATCTACCAGCGGCTCTGGATTATCTGAAAAGCTTACGCTCGAGATAGCAAGGAAAAAAAAAAAAAAAACTAAGAGAGAAAGAAAGTGTCTCCTGGGGGCTAATGCGAAATCCATAACGCGGGGAAAATAGCGTGTACTTGTACCGTAGGAGTGTTGATCGAGCTTTTTTTTATATATAATACGAGTGAGTGTTGATCGACGAGATGGAATAGGATTGGTTTCATCTTACCATAGTTCCACATTTTTTTTACGATTACTCTGGCGGTCCATCCTTGGGTTTCTTCAATCAGTACTGGGCAAACGTGTGAAACGAACTGCGATTTTTTTCCCCTCCAGGAATTCGTAGGGAAATCAATACGGCCCGAGCAAAGGTATCCGACGAGGCCCGTAGCATCGAGGCGAGTGGTTCCGATTTGACGAACCAGCTGGATCAGGTGCGCCGGATAAAGGACGAAGTGACGCCCTACGTGCAAAAATTCGAGAACATTCGCTGGATAGTGGGCTTTGGTGAGCGTGGAAGGCGAAAAAAAAAAAAAAAAAAAAAAGAAAAAAGAAAATTTATTTTGAAAATGAAAGGAAATTAATTAAATTGTCCTTCCAACAGCGACGGCGATGTGTCTGCTGTTCCTCTGGCTGATACTGTTTGCCGCGCTGCTCTGCCGGTGCGGCTGCTGCGAGCACAAAGTGCGCCCGACCCTTTTATGGTGAGTGAAAGGCGACAGCCCCTCGATGATCGATGCGGGCTGTGACTTTTTTCGAATCATCCAGTCTCCACGCGCCAGCGCGTTTATTTTCTGTTTTTTTTTTTTTTTTTTCCCCTTTCCCACGACTGAGAGCCCCGGCGATACGACCTCGGGGAGCTTTTTTTATTTCTCGTCGTAGGGGACGGGCTTGTGTTTTTGCTGTTGATTTTTCGCTTGTTTGTTCGTCGGGTGGGATATTGGTGATGATGCGGTGGTGTCGTCGTGGACGATCGAGCGCAAGGATCGGCTGTCAACAACCACGAGAGTCGGGGGACACGTTTCACGGAGCTCTCGGTATTTTTTATTTTTTTTTTATTTTTTTTTTTTTTCGTATCTTGGATAAGAGTTTTTTTATTTACAAAAAACCATGCTTTCGCAATGACTGTCATGTTGAATTGTATGATTAAAAAAATGTCAAGTACACGATGTGTGTAAATAATGGCTTGATCGTGCAATTCTACATTTACATTATAGGCAGTGTTTTTGGTGAAAATTTTTTTTGTCAATAAAAACGATTAAAATACCCTCGCATTTTTTTGTTTACATCTGTACGAGTATAGTTGTTAAAATTGACTTGCGTCCAATATGTAATGACGCATCAATAAATCTTTCCGGTCGATTCAAGGTTCGCCTGCCTGAGCTGCCTGACGTCGATAGCCCTTTGGCTGGTCCTCATAGCATCTCTGGCGATCGCCTCGCACGCGGAGATGCTGCTGTGTCGACCGCTCGACGACCCGGAGTACAGGACAGTCGAGGCCGTCTTGGAGACGAGAGTCTTCCTGGGCAGGCGACTCAGCGTTCCTATGAAGGATCTCTTTGAGTGAGCTGTCCAAAAAAAAATCACGAGCTGCTGTCTTGACTCGATATCTTTTTTAACTCTCGATTCTTCCCCACCCCGCAGAAAGTGCGAGCAACACGGCTCGGTGTACCCGGCCTATCAGCTGGACAGTACGCAGAGGCTGGACCAGTTGACGGCCTACTGGTCCTGGGCGGGGTTGAAGCGCGCCTTTGGTAGACTCAAGGTCGATCTCTCGGGCTTGAGGATTTTTTCCCCCAACTTGCGCGAGAAACTGCAAAATTTACTCTACGCCACTGGTCCTAATCTCACGGAGCATCGGGTCATGGTGAGCATTTATAATAAGCTTGAATCGCATTATTATTCCATGTACGATACTATGCGTATCATTTTTAGATTATTTTTATACAACGAGATAGTAATCCCGTAAACCACTAGTAGAAACAGTCGAATACAACCAGACACCGTGTTAATTATTTATTTATTTTTTTACATTCATTTTCCACGGTTATAATCCATGAAATTGAACAAACAGTAGAAACAGTCAAATATAGTCAGACGTAGTGTAAAGCATATTTATTTTTCTGGAGTTGTCGCAAGTATACACCGGTCCCGACACATTTCAATTGAAAGTAGAAACAGTCGAATGTGGTCAGACACTATGTAAAATGTTGTTTTTATTCGTGAGTATATTATTGGTGGGCGTTAACCTTGTAAATCACTAGTAGAAACAGTCGAGTACATACAGACACCGCATCAAACTTTGATTTTTTTATACTCGCAAGCGTTGCTGGGGGGAAGCAAATCTCGTTGGGTTTGAGTAAAAGTAGAAACAGGAGAGTTCAGTCAGACAGAGGGAAAATAATTGTTTAATTGTAATTTATTGCGAATCCTTTTAGATTCAATGTCAAGCAGAAACAGTAAAATTGAGTTAGCCAGGGTGTGACAAACATATTATAACCCCCAGATCCAAGGGCCAATACTAAACAAGGATCTGAACGCGCTGTCGGAGCAGGTGGAGAACGTGGCCCGGCAGCTGAGCGACAGGCGAACGGCGCGTGCCTTCCAGACCATAGCCGTACAGATGCGAGATCTCCTGTCGCGGCGCGTCAAGCCCCTCATGAAAATGCAGGACGAGCTGGTCTACCAGCTGGCCGCGCTGGACATACACCTGCAGCCCCTGCAGAGCCAAGTCAACCGTACCCTCGTCCAGCTGCGCGATGTTCAGTACCACATCGACAATCAGGGGGATAAGATCGGACAGTTGGTGAGTTCGTGGGGTCTTGTAGGCTCGACAGGGTCATCGTGTCACACGAGTGATCATTATAAAGCGCGCGTACAATGAAAGCCGATTAGAGTGAAGAGAAAGTAAAATTTGTTTATCCACGCGTATGGACGTTATTTAATACACGTACGTGTATGTGTGCTTTAGAAAGCGAAAGCGTACGTCGATAGGTTGTCGGGATATTTGGATCAGTGGCGGGCTCACGTGCTCACCGAGGTCAGCTCCGGAGTATCCAAGTGCCGACCTCTCTGGGACATTCTGCGAGGCATCAAGCTCCTCTTTTGCAGCCACATTTTGGGTCCCCTGGTACGCTACTTACTTATTATTTATGTTTTAAAATGGGAGAAAAAGGAAAAAAAAAAAAAAAACTGTCACAACGAAAATTTTACGTTAAAGTGTATCCCGAAAACAAATAGTTACCGGAATAATCTCATTTGACCGCCGAGTGGTTCAGTTTAGCTCAGAGTAACTGCATCATCAGTTAGTGGTGCAATTATAAAAAAAACAAATATAGATAATTTCTCGATGCTTTTGCAGAACGGTTACTGGTTTTCCCTTTTCGTATGTGTGGTCACTTTACTGATATGCACCCCGACAGCCCACAACTTGGCCTCGAGTTACTGGACCCAACCGTCCAAGTCTAGCAGAGGATCGGTGCTTCTGTCTAGGCAGTGAGTCCTTTTTGTCCAAGTGACAAAACCGATTTGACGCATATAGGCTAATAATTATTTTGTCATGTCTAACAGGGGAAGCCCAGATACGGTTGTCCTGGAGCGCGAAACATGGCAAACACCGCGGTAAGTCGATCCTATTGATTTTTGTGTACTGTCTCATTTTTTTTTTTTAACGTAAAGGTAGTTTTATGTTTTCAGTAATATTATTATGGTATTATTTAATAAATGTATTAAAATGTTTCATGTTTGGTACAAGTTAATAATTACGATTGTCATACATATAAAGACTCGCAAAATCAATAAAAATGAACTTACTATATCAAGCTATGTAAATAATTATTGGTGCTTTTGATAATGTCATGGTGTATGGGCACATCATCAACGGTACGTAGACCAGTGATTTTACCTTTTTTTGTTTATTTAATTATAGTCCGGCACCATCGATGGACAGCTGGTGATCGTCTCAGCTTCACAGTAAAACCCCTCATCGCGATGTGACCTACTCATTAAAAAAGCTGCAAAACCGAGAAAAACAACAATGTACATCATCAAAATGAACCAAAATATGAAGAAAAAAAAAATTGATGCTCCATTCTTGAAAAAAAAAAAAAAAAAAAAAAAAAAAAAAAAAAAAAAAAAAAAAAAAAAAAAAAAAAAAAAAAAA